>JAUMTR010000008.1:2232171-2319403 GCA_032270685.1 Microctenopoma stevenorrisi | reverse complement strand
TTGAAAGCGACGAAGCAAACAAACTACCGTGAGCAGAAAGACTTTGGTTATGTAAGGCAGAGACATGGCTGGGAGCCAGAGGCTGTTTGTTATTCTCCGTGCACAGTGGGCTGCACAGAGGATGGTGCTCTTCCTGCTCTTTGACCAATCAGTTCAAACTAAAACACGCACACGAACGGGGCGGCGCTGTTTTTTTGCACTCACACACACACACACACACACACACACACACACACACACACACACACACACACTCTCTCTCTCTCTCTCTCTCTATCTCTGTCCACACACAAACCCACAGGAAAGCTAAAACACACTGAAGCTGAACGGTAAGTTCAATTTAAATGTGACTTTTCACGACATTGAGCTGGTACCAACTGCAGATATGCGACAATAAACCCTCACACCGGTGATTAAATGTTTTATTAATGTGTTTTAAGCGTTTATTTTATTTTCATTTCACTACATTCAAGAGGGAAATGTCAATTTTACTCAATCACATTCATTTGACAATGATTGGTCACTGGTTTGCAGGACATCCGTTTGCGTTTCAACAATTATTTATTTAATCTTTACATGAACGAGCCGATTCATGTGTAATACAGTGGTATAATCTATAGTGTTAGACATTTTCCTAAGCTGCGTACTTTTATCTGATCATAGTTTAAACCTAAAATGTGAATAATTTTAGCATTTTTACAGAAATGTCAATGACAAAATGTCAAATGTTAGCCGGTTCCAAATTCATTCGAGCGAGAATTTGTTTTTCCCTGTTATAACCGTAAACTAAACTAAATATGAACAGGATGTGGATGTATTGTCATATTAACGAAATATTTGCGTGCATTACATTATTTATGTTTGAAATCCTACCAAACTGAATGAGAAGTCCATGGTTTATTTTTCTTTTGTTAAGGTTCATATTTTGTCCACTTCGCTTCAGAAGTTCTATAAAGATAAAAGAAGTGAAATCCTGCGACAGACACTGCAGCAACAGGTGATCCTGGTTCCCGGGCAGACGCCTGATTGACAGCCGTATCGGCCAATTAGCTGGCAGAGACCAGGGTGCGCGCACCAATCGCAGACGCCCGCAGTGTCCGCGTGGGCGTTGTCCCAGCCTGGTGCTCACACACAGCAGCAGGATCGTTAGCGGCGGGTACACACAGGACACCGAGGACACGCAGGGAGGACTCCAACGTTTGAGGCGAGACTTTTACGGTTTTCTTCCGTCGTCGTTACCGGAATAACAAGCGGAAATCAACCGTGAGGTGGACAGATATTTGGCGTTGACCGTGTCTCCGCTCAGGTGCGACGATCGACCGGTAGGTATCCAGGTCTGTGTGGACTGGAAATAAAAAGGCACCTGTCGAATAAATACTCGTTATCAGACATTTGTAAACGTAGTGTGGTGTCACCGTGTTATTGAGTCACTGTGTTGTAACACATTTCACGACGTGGTGGAAACTAGCAGCCAGATAAAGTGTCTGTGGCCTCTTAGTGCAGCGAGGGCTACGATCGCAGTCATTTGGACCAGTTAGGCAGAATATAATGCATCTCTTTAAATTCCTGCCCTGCTATGGTGGATAACAGCAGGGTGATAAATGAACACACCTCTGACACATACGTCCTGTCCTGGTTTTAAAGGTGGCGTGGACTTTGGACTGCAGCAGTCTTCGTGTCTCTCTCAGGGAAAGCTCACTGTGAGTGAGGGATTCTGTGCAGGATGTTTAGGTCTGTTGTTTTCATTTTGCTGAACAAGCCCATAAGAAACATCTGATGCGTCCTGTTTCAGGCCCCTTCACCAGCTGAAACACCCCATACCTGTACTTTAACTTTGTTGGAACAAACCAGTGGGTTTATCAAAGAGCCTTTTTGTCCTTATCCAGCAAACCTAAGTAGATGTTGTTGTAGACATCGTTGCACGTGTCCGACTGCTTCTTTTAGCCTGTTTTCACCCACAACAACCTGTGCGCTGTGCTTTCAGGTTACCCCTGCTGACTGATTTTCTGAAACGCCAAACCTTCCCCCAATGAGGAAACATGGGCAATGGATTGTCGGAACAACCTGGCTTCACCTCAAGCATCCCGTTCTTCCAGTCTTTCCACATCGCCATCCTTGGGCTGGACTCCGCGGGGAAGACCACAGTTTTGTACAGACTGCAGTTCAATGAGTTTGTCAACACTGTGCCCACCAAAGGCTTCAATGCAGAGAAGGTCAGAGTGTCCCTGGGAGACCACAGGACTGTGACGTTCCACTTCTGGGACGTGGGTGGTCAGGAGAAGCTGCGCCCCCTGTGGAAGTCGTACACGCGATGCACGGACGGCATCATCTTCGTGGTGGACTCTGTGGATTCGGAGCGCATGGAGGAGGCCAAAACAGAGCTCCATAAAATCGCCAAGACATCAGAAAACCAGGGGGTGCCCCTGCTGGTGGTGGCCAACAAACAGGACTTGAGACACTCTTTGGGACTGGCTGACATTGAGAAATTGCTTGCGCTGAAAGAACTGGGCCCTGCAACTCCCTGGCATCTGCAGTCGGCCTGTGCCATCATAGGAGAGGGACTCAGGGAGGGCCTGGATAGACTCTATGATATGATCCTTAAAAGGAAAAAGTTGCTCAGGCAACAGAGGAGAAAGAGATAGACGTGTCTCGGGACAGACTCGTCTGCTGTTTTTATGTGAAGGAATCTTAAAGGAGTTTCTCCTGAGTGGACCTGGACAGCTCCTGCTGCAGGTCCAGATTCAACACTGAGTTTTATCAGTCCAGAACAGAACTCTAGGTTTCCCAGTCCTGGTCTTGTGATGATGCTGTTGATGAGGAAGTGACACGTAAAGGAATACAGTACGAAGACAAGAAGGTTTCGGATGTGTGCGGATAAGTTACACGGAGTTTTAGGAGGAAGGGTTTGGAAGCGTGGCAGATGTCGTTTTAAGGATGCTGTATGTTTCACAAATGGCTGGCGACCGTTCCCATTCTACCAAAAATTGTTTAAGGAAAGGCTTTGCGTAGTTGAAGGGTGACAGCGATTTAACATTATCACACCAGAGTAATGAAATGATCATGATAGTTTGGATGTTGCTGTCATTATTAGCTGCGCTGTTTTTACACTGGACTTTCTTTGTAAAAGAAAAAGTATTATCATGCATTATTATTGATTCCCTTGCTGTCTTATACCTTTTTCTCTCTTTTTTTAAAAAAGCACTTTAGAAAATCAAGTTTACAGATGTTAAATAGAGCAAATTGTGTTTGTGTGTGGGGGGGTAAAACACAGATTCTGCCATTTGCCACATTGTCATTAGACAGGTTATGCATTATGTTTTCGCCTAAATAAAGCACACGTAGAGCAAAGCTGACAGTGTTGTGGAGGCTGTGTTATTCAGGAGCTGAATTTAAAAAGCTGCTGAGTTGCTGTAGTGGTTCTGTCACTTGTGACTATGATGCAGGAGGTTTCTGAAGGAACAAAACACAGGCTCTGGACTCCTACATACTAATTATCACCTAAACAAAATCCTGCTTGGTTCCATTTTAAGCAGCTCGCACTACGAGTGTGTAAAAACCTGCGGGTCCATTTAAAGTGCTGTTTTGTGGATTGGTGGCTGGATTCTATTCAGAGGAAACATTTTGTAATCAAATAGATTACGTGGCAGCTGTGTGTGTGTGTGTGTGTGTGTTTAGGTTTAGGCAACACTAGGGCTTTGTTGTGAATATGTTGCTGATCATGAATAACATTAATGATGTGGTGGCAGTTATTATATTATATATCTTAAACACTATTAATGTTATTTAGGAGACACCACTGAAACGTTGAATCCTCCACCGACTGCCGCAGCAGACAGGCTGTCCTCAGGACTCGAAAATGTAGTCAGGGCAGTCTGGAACAAGGATCCATTAGAACAGGCTGGGGCAGGACACTGAAGACAGGGGCATTACTGTGTATTTAAGGGCTGAGCTGGGTGGATTTGTAGCTCAGTGTATTGACGCCATTTGCTCCTCCATTCCTTTAAAACAATTAATGAGTGTAAAACCCACGGGCCAGCGCAGCAGCAGCTGGGTTTCTGAAATAGCCGCTGACTGAATCGCCAAACATGCTCACTTTATAAATATCTGTTCCAGTTAAAAGTGATAATTATGACCCTGATTCGGGTTTTGGTGCTGTCTCTCAGGGGGTCTTTTACATTTATAAATAGAAGGATGTGGCCGGAGCAGTAGATGTCACACATTAGTAAGACTGTGGGGCTAAAGCAGAAGATAATTTACCTCAGTGATCCATTTAAACTATTTTACAACATTATAAGTTAAAATCACACACACACACACACACGATTTCTAAGCTCCCAGAACGTTCTTGGTAAATGTTGATGAATCATGTTTTTGTCGTAGGAAACCCAGGTGCCTCTTCCTAACTTCCCGAACAAAAGGAAGCTAAAGGGCAAAGGCATATTCGCACCTTTCCTGATTCTACTTTCGTTTCTCTGAGCGTGTGAGTGGGAGAGAGTGTTAATCAATCCAAACGTCCTGTCCCGCTCTGTGTTGTTGTACGTACCTCGGGTCATTTCCTTTGATCTGCTGAAGCCCTCGCCAGGGGATTACTGTTAGTTATTGGCTCAGTAAATCAAAAAGCTTGTTCCCACTCTCGCGCTGACTCAGTCCAACGTGTCTAAAGAAATGTGGAGAGACTCTAACGTGTTTCTTTCCTGCATGAAGGGCTTTTCTTTATCTATCCATGCCCATGTAAAGACCTTTGTGAAAGGTGGACTGCGTGAATAGGTCTCGAGTCCAGGGGCCTTCCATTAACCCTTTAACCTCACACAGAGTTTTGAGGCAAACCAACACGAAGCAAAGGCACATTTCATGAGCATGTCCTGTTCGGAGCAACCCATCCAGAGGAGAATTCCCAGACATTATTGCTTTTCTACTGCACCGGAGCCATGTCAGCTGCTCGATCACCTCGGGCGTTACAGAGTGGCAGTTATTTTTCAGGTTGAGCAGCATTCAGCTGAGTGCTGAACAAAATGTTCTGCTTGGTGTGTGTGTGTGTGTGTGTGTGCATGGTGACGACGTGCAAAGCAGTGAGAATTTTCTACAACGCGCGATGGAGCGGTAATTGGAAGGAGCTGGCGGTTCCAGGCACATTTCTCCACACTGTAAATTCCCATGTCAAAGTTTTCTCTTAATGATATCCCGGTGTTCCTGCGTGTAGTCACACCCTTACACGGAAAAGGAACGTGGAGTTTAAAGATACTGTAATGTACAGTCACTGCACTTCGTTTCTTATTTGGACTTTGTGTAGCCTGATATGACAGTTAGCTGTAAATGCAATGACGTCCATCAGCTATTTGGAAGCTGCAGTAAAGTGATAACACTGTTTTATGTCTGCTATCTAAAAAAGTCTGTGATCAAAATGAACAGGACTTTGACTTGATAAACCCTGAACACAAGAAATCTCTTGTCCCACATGCTGCACTATAGACAACCCCCCCCCCCACACACACACACACACACACATCCATGTGCAGGTTTTTCAGCATGAGTAACATGATAAAAAGCTGGACTGAAGCAAATGTTCTGCAGGCTGCATGCATGTTGGTGGGTGAGTGTAACCTGACAGAGTCTGACATTGGCAGAAAATTCATGGTTTTAATCTCTCAAATTTTTATCTATTCCAAGGATGAGAAAGCCTGATGACAGGGCTTGACAAATTGTGGAGCAGAAGACAAAACCTACTGCTGCAGCACCTTTTTAAACTAACACGTATCCGCGCTGCACTGGGAAGTCAGATTTTAACACCAGCAGCAGCACACTTAAACAATGAGGTTAATTCTCTATTTGTTAAATGCTTAAAAAATAATTAGCCTTTTCATTGGTTTTTCTCTGGGAAAAACTAAAGAAGATGCTCCGGGATGGCGGGGCTTGAATTTAAATTAAATTTAAATAGTCCTCCCTGGGAAATAAGTGCAAATGCAAAATATGCATGAGCTGAAAAGGGAACCCACTGAATACATGCATGCAGTGTGTGCATAGACCTTTTTTTAACCTTGAACTCTGGGATGCAGTGTGTACAAAAGCTCTGCCATAAACATGTCTGCAAAGAGTCCTATGAAATCACGTCTTCTAAATAACACAGTGAGAAGAATGAGCAGAGTTCTGCACGCACATCATGAGGTTCTGCGTGGCCATGATAAAGTAATATTTGTGTCAAACAGAAATGCCCATAAACCAGAGGGTTCTCTTTTTCTGCTGAGCTTTGAGATTTGCCCTGTTGTGTACTGTAAAAAAAGGACCCTGCAATATATTCACACTGCCAGCCTGCTTATTATGCAAGGTTATCATGACGGGATTCATTTTTCTTCCCTCGCTCTATTGAGAGCGAGTGACCTATTTACATGTGAATTCCTCCTGCAGCCCTGCTCAAAGTAGTGAACGGGGCCACCTGCAAGGGGAGAGGGGGGAGGAAGAGGAGGAGGGAGCTGGAGAAGTGTACTCCTGTTTCCTTTGGTGCAGAGAAAAGAAACAGTTTTCATTAATCCCTAAGACTCGTGGAGACTAACAAAGTAAAAGAATTATAAGAAGAACAGACTGGAATACTCCTCCCAATACATATGTTTGAAATGTAATTAAAATTCTCACATCGATATGTTTACATTTATTTGTTCTCGTACTTTGAGACGAGGTATTCGTAGTAGCAAGAAAAGCATAATCACTATTACACTGCAGAGAAGTCCCGAAGAGGCCCGGCTGTGCAGAGACTTCCTCCTATACATGCCCCCGTGCGTCGTTAGACTAGTTCACACTACTATCCTGTCCTGTTTCTAACTGGGAGGCAGGACTGAGACGAAGAGTAGAGTTTCATCTACATAAAAGATCTCTGCAAAAACAAGTTCTAGCTGCACCACAGTGATGACGGTCAAACCACCACCTTCAGGCAGCGGCTGAAAACACACGATCGTGAAGATTCATTATGGAAAAGGTTTTCAAACACGCAGTGGTTCATGCGTCTTTATATTGAGCTGGTTCTGCAGCAGTCTATTTCCATGAATGGTTCATCTGATGACATCTGATTCCCTGGTTTAGCCCGTGTGAAAGTGAAGCCTCTTTGTCGAGGTGATGATTGCTCTTTCACCTCTGTGTCTGTGTGCGGGACGAGAGCGCGACTGTCACTGCTGGAATGGGAGCGGGGGAAATCTGTGCTGCGGATGAATGACTTTTTTATTCTCTTTGTCAGTTTGACCTTGAACCCTGGGCTACACCGTCACACCCACTCGACATCCACAACACACCCATGTCCAGATGTAAACTGGATCCACAAAGAACCCCCAGCCCCACCCCCCTTGCCCTCCAGTCTGGGTATTGTGAGGCACAAGCCTGTGAAATCTGTCTTTGGTTTTGTTTGGGCATGTTGGATTAGAGTGGGTTTAGGGCTGTGGTCTACAAAGCTTTATGTTCGCACACTGATGGAGCAACTCATGGTGAGCAATGGACTCAGAAATTCACCATTCAACAAATGAGGGACTTTAAAAAAGCTTAAATATGAAGGATTCAAGATGTTGTGCTGTGTGGAGCCAGGAAATATATCCACTGCCTTAAACTTCACCAAAGGGACTTATATACAATATATAAAGTGCAAGAAAAACGCTTAAATGCAAGAAAAACCATAAGAATCCTCGGATGTGTGGGTAAAAAAACGGGACATTACTTATAATGGCTGAGAGATTAAAGCTGAGGAGGCAGAAAGGGGAAATGAAAGAATGATTCGAGAAACAAAGGACAGGAAACAAAGCAAAGTGGGAGCTAAAGAAGGAAACAGATAGTTAAAGTCTTAATCTGAACATTGGCCGTTTGTTCTACAGCAGAATGAAAAGGACATAAAAATAATCCAGTGAAGTACATTTGGCTAGAACCTTTTGATCTCTTGATGAGAACCACAAACATTTTAAGATTAAATGTTTCTGGAAGTTTCTCTGAGGGAAGACACAGGACGGTTTGTCCTGTCTAGACGCTCTGCCCTCTTTGGGACATGGCCTATGATTCACTTAGATGAATGACTTCCAAAAACTCAGAAAAGAAGCCTTTCCGAGGGATTAAAAGGTTTGATAAGCGCATGACATTAGTCTGCTGAGTGACTGATTGTCTGTAAATCCATCACAAAATGTGATAAAGTAAAAAAATAGTTTGTTTTCGTCATTTCTAGTCTGTCTTTTCATTTAGAGAACTGCTGCTTTGGAAGTTGGTCAATTACGTCTGAGCTGGTCGACTTCAACCAATGAGAGATAAAGTGAAAAACAACCAACAAAAAGACTGTAAAACACACATTTTTATAGGTGAATGTGAGTTGTCTAACGCTAACCTGATCTACAGTCACTGCATGAAAGCTGTAAAATCAGGGTTGTTATTTCTGAACTTTCTGAAAACACTGGACCTTTTCATATTTTCACCATTTTTCTGTTTCTGCAAATGGAATAAAACAAAAATGTGAATTATGCTTAAATGAACCTCATGTCACCCAGGAGTGACATAAAAATAGTAAGAATTTGATCTTAACTCCTTTTATTTTGTAGTGATGTTACGACACAGACTCTCTCTCAGTGACCCACCATCAGCTTCTTGAATAAATGGCATTCAGTCTGTGTGTTGATGAGACTTCTGGTCTCCTTCTATTGAGGACACCAATGACCCGCCTCTCGTTATCTCACAATCGAACTGTTCTTATTGGAATCACACTGGATCATAATCTAATCTGCCACCATTCCATTCCACCTCTAAGTGAGAGCTGCTGTTGATGTCTCTCCCTGTAATGAAGCACACTGCTGCTGACCTCTCCTTGGTAGAACCAGCATTACTCCCCCTGATACTGGTATTTATGCAGCCACAACATGAGGAGTCTCTGCCCGGAGTTCATTAACTGCAAATAAAGGCGAAGCTGAATAATGAACACTGCCCTTTCTAGCAGGGAGGAGGAGGAGGCGGCAGTTTTATGTTGATGTTCCTCAATGATTAACACTCCCGATTCTCTGGCCAGAGGTTCTCAATCTGCCTCGATCTCCATGGCAATCAGAGCTGAGCCTTCACCACAGGAGAGAGGTTTTCTGCCTGGTTACACTGGTCTGAGAATATTTTGAAGGGTGCTGCTCCTGAGGACCATCTGCCCCAAGTAGCAGATAAGAAAAGATTGATTGGCTTTTTTTATGGAGTCTGGGTTTTCAGTCGTCTGTGATGGGGGCGTGTTCCTTATCTGCACCGCAGCCTCTGGGATGCCTGGGGATACTCGCCTCACCTCTGAAGGAGGAGAGGCTGCAGAACCTGGGACCTATATTAAAACATTATCTTTGGAGAGAACCTAAAAGCCAACATCTGAGTGCGTCAGAAATCTTATCAAGTGTTTCCTCTGGTGCTGTATCTGATGCTGGGCAAGGACTGGAGAAATCAGGTTACAGGTTTTCTGTGAGAACCAGCCTGAAACTCCTACATGGTGTAAAACCAATGGGGGAGGGGAAGGGGAGTCAGTGCAGGGATGGGCTGGGTTATGTCTGCTCGCCCTCAGAGCCATAAATTTTAACCAAAATTAAGTCAGGCTCCCTCAGCACATATGGTGCCTTTTTGAAACCAGGACAGGGTTTCACCAGCTCTTTGTAAAATCCATAAATGAGAACTGTTTATTCATTTCATAGTTTTCTATGATGACTAGCCAGATCCAAACATTAAGGAGCTATTGTTTGCTTTGACGGTTGGCTCCTTTCAGCTTTTTGTAAGATTAGTTTAATGAAACCAGACTCCAGTCATGCATGAATCTCCAGAGGTGAATCATGAAAAGCTGGTGCGACCGGCTCCAGAACATCGAGCAGTTGTTAGTCTGCAGTCAGAGGTCAGTCAGTGAAGAGCTAAAATGAAGCTTTGGCCAAGTTCAATGAGGAAGATCTTTGTACCAACTTTTTGCTGGGATTCATCATCATCCTTATGCAATATCTTTTCTTCCCTCTTTCTCAAACCAATCGCCTCATGGAGTCCAATCATTAAATGTCACGCTGTTTCTGCCTCTCAGACCTACGCTTGCGCAGCCCTGCTTCACCCCATCTCACCTTTCCTGAGGGGTTCTCCAGCCAACCGTTCACTGCTCGTCCTTCTCTCCTGGCTGATTTTTCACCTCCACCAGCGTCTACACCCCGGGGGATTTCATCTCATCAACATGGTGCACCATGCATGTTCTATAATACCTGGTTTAACAATAAACCTTCATAAAAACAATCCTTTCATCTGTCCTTATTAAAATGCTATTAGCACACAGGATGAAATAAAATAATGAAGTTGTGCATGTCTTATTTTTTAAAGCAAACACACAGTATGTCAGGGTTCAACTGTCAGAGCTACAACATGGAGACGGATCCTGCTTTCAGGGAACGTGCCCTGCTTGTTTGGAGGTTTTGTATAATCCAGCTTTCATGGATACATGTATTATACGTCCCCTGCAGTGGAAAACACCCACAGTGTACATGTACAGACGAGAACCTTTTCACAGCATCTGAATCTTATCAGGCTTAAAGTACAGTAGGAGTCCCCTGCACTGCCACCTCCCTTTTATTTTTCCTTTCTGCGTCTCATGAGGCATTAAACTCACTGTGCAGTGTGCTCTGTCACTGAGCCAGAGCTAAGCCTCTTATCACTCTCTCTCCCACAGTGCTCTTTTGTTGGTTCTCCTCGTTCTGTCAGTTAAATCGTGGATGTCAGAGTTTTTGAAGCACAGATAATGCTCACATGTCAGACACATGTTTTCCCCCATATTCCAGCAGTTCCATAGATATAACATGTTCTCAGATTCCTTATTTTGTTTCAGACCGCGTCTCCGCTGAACAGGGACCCCTCTGTGAGGGTGTGGCTTAAAGCTGAAGAGTCTTATTAAATGTTTGTGATCTTCTTAGAAATGACTGACAGTCCAGTTAAAGCGGAGTACTCTTCTATCCTTCACATGTAATTAGCTCTGTCACACACTGATCTGTCACCTTTTGTCACCGGGAGCCAGAAACAGTTCATTTGAAGCTCTCTGACAAAAAGCTTTGTGGCAAAAATATTTGTCTGGTGACAAATAGTTCAAATGGTAGTGGTGGCTTGCAGATGAATATCTCCCTAACGTTTCAGCCACAGGGCTGGGCAACAGGTGCTGCATGGTGAGAACTAAAGATTTGTTACCAAAGATGGTTTTTGTTTCAGATCGGAATTATTTCCTCATACTGCAGATGTTTCTGTGTGTTTACAGTAAGGAATAGAACTAAAGGAATGAGATCTCAGATACTGTTAAGTGGGGATGAGAATTAATAGGATTTTGATTTAGATTCCATTTTAGATTCTGTTGAACAATTTGATTCTTTATCGATTCTTCTATCGATTCTTATTTTTTAAAAAGGAGAACACAATTAGCCCATAACTTTGTTTTACATCTTATCTTTGAACAAGAAAGAAATCTAGGAGTAACATGAGTGCTTGGTGACATTCGTCTATCCTGGCCTGTGTCATTTTACTTTTGCCTGCCTTTGTGAAAGGAGAAGATACCGGTAGACTGCAGTGAGAACTGCCACCGTCTGAGCCAGCCAGACTCTCTCTGCCTCTCTTGTCATTGTCTCTCTGTGCATTCGAAGTGTTTCTTCCCTTTGATGAAATGTCTACTTTGCAAGAATTGCAAGTTGACCTTTCGTCATCCTCTCTTGTAAAGTATAAAAAAACCTTTGAGCATTTGTGCTGCTAGGCACTCACGCAATGTGACAATACGCATCGTGCGTGGTGACGTCGTTCCAGGCGACTGGAATCCAAAAGGGAATCTTTAGCAAAAATGCAAACAATTCCAAGGAATTGAAACAGTGGGAACCGTTTCTCACCAAGAATCCCCACTGTGAGATGTACCAGTCCTGCGACATGTTTGGTGTCTCCGCGCTTCATAGCGGGAGGATGTGGTGTGCACAGCAAAACAAAACTTAAGAACTGACTCTATTTGTATGTATTTTACCGTATTCGGATAACTTCTTTCATTTCACTAACTTTCAGACAGTCACACCTCCAACATGCCGGAGGGCTGGCTGCACCTAACCAGCTGTTACGCGAGGGGCTGAGGTGTGCGCACACAATAAAACAACACGTTATGCACTGATGACATATTTTCCTGCATAAACCTTTACTTTACAAAAAAATACATGTGTACGCATCACACGACAGGTTGGCCTGGATTATCTCCATGGGAACGGGGCATTGTTCTGCAGTCGCATTCCAGTTACTGTAAAGCAAGCTGAATATTCTGCACAGGAAGCCGTGCATTTACACAAACATTTCCTTATTTTGTTGTGTGCACTAAATATGTATGTTTTAATATGTATTTTAATGATTCTAAATTTACATTGACAAATCTATAGATCCTTTTAAAACCGACTTTCTGCTCACTAGCACAGTTATTCGCTGAATGAACCAGAATGCCTTGTTGTTGCGTATACAGTAACCAGACTGGTCATTTCACAGGTGGATCACGGCCTCTGGCTGCAGGATATGATATAAATATTTCTGGAGAATATTTCTATATATTTCTAGAACTGGACTGGAAATATTCAGAAAACCATAAATCACAGAAAGAGAGGTTTGAAAATCCCTCTGAGCTGTACTTGAGTTGCAGAAATGAGAGCAGACAGATAAAATCTATTTTTTTGCAACGTGAGCTGAAACCCGAGACCAGAGTCCCGAAGCCAGATCGGAGCATAGACACTGGAGCTTAATTAGCAATCTGTCTATGTGGGCATGAAAAAAATCCACAAAGTAGCTTTGTCTCTGGGCAGCGTTTGATATGCTGCAGTGGGGCCCCTGAGCTCAGAGACATAGCGATGACTGAAAGCAGAGACTTCAAAAGTGGCCAGTGTCCACCTTCACCTGCCTCTGAAACCCCAGGACAGACAGACGTCGCCTTGTTCAGCATCAGGAGCAGTACGCTTCAGTGGCGCCCCCCTAATTACTATGCTGAATAGACCCAAAGCCAAGAAGTGCATTATTTAGAATATCATATGGCAGGAATCTGGCCTAAAAGCTTTTTATTTGCTTATAAAACATGTTGCAGAAACTGGAGCGTTCAGGGGAAGTTTTTCTTTTCTCCAGGTGTTGTTTGGTTTTCAATGGGTGTCATGCATGTCCATGGTGGAAAAAGTTGAATGGAAGGAAAAGTGAATGAAGGAAATAACAGGAAGTTAAAGTGAGAAGTGGGAGCAACAGTGTGAGACATGTTTTGTTGCACTGTTCTGTTATTCTAAGGGGGAAATTCATTATATTATACTGTGCTACCATGATTTATAAAAGTCTGGTTGTGATTCATAGAAGAATGAAGACATTCTTTGTCTGAGAATATTTCTCAGAGTGAAACAATAAATCCTTTTTGGTTCTGCATCTCTGTCAACGTCCACACAAGGAGAGAAAATTAAACACGGCATCAAACCTGTACGACTTCTGACTGTGTGTCAGTGTCAGAGTTCAGCAGCTCTTAGCACACACACACACACACACACACACACACACAGGTAATGCCATGACGTATTCTTGGTGCGGTGAAGACCTGTTAAGCCAAGGCAGGTGCATCCTGGTTCTGCAGGAAGTCCTTGCTGCAGGCTTTGCACACTCTCTGATGGACAAACACGTGGGCCGAAGCACTTCTGGGAAGGAAAACATTGTAGCAAACAATCCCTCATCAGCTATTGTCAACATTTGCATTTCAGCGTTTTTCTTTTTAATCATCAGTGATTCTGCCTGGAGAATTTCACGCCACACGTTGTGGCTCGACAAGGCTGTGACATTTTGAGGTCTTGCTTTATATTTTCAGGCTGTGCCATTGCTTTAAATCCCAATCTGGGAATGCTGACAAACATGTCCTCTGCTTTAGTTCGTTTTGTCCCGTACTGTAGCGTGCTGACATTTCTGTAGGTGCTGGGGCTGATAAGGCTATTTTCATTCAGAGTGAGGGACTGACATCTACATTTGAAAGCTGACAGCATGTTTTGTTGAAACACCCCCAAAGACAACTTGTGGACTGAAGTGATAACTCAAGAAATGATCAGATGAACTGCATGGGAACTCGGGAAATAGGTAATAAACACGGTAAACGGAAGTAAACATACTTCCTTACAGAGAAATGAAAACATTGTTTTTGAAGTTTCAAAAAGCTAAAAATGTGAATTAATACAAAACTAAAACAATGAGCTGAAAAGCACAGAGAAGTTTTGGGAATGATTGAAATGCTTTTTCTGGAGGTCAAATGTGTATTATTTATGTTCACGTGTCATGAGATGAGTCTTTATTGCCTTTAAAATGAGTAGAGTTGCATGAGCGTCTCGCCTCATGGCCTCAGTGGATGCTGCTGTTCTATTTCTGCAGCCAGAGCAGTGACAACATGTGGGTTTGTTATGCTGCCACACAGTTGCCCTCAGTTGTCCCATCACTCAACAGAGGAGGGGGGAATACCCCAGCTCCTCCCATTTTTATATCTCCACTCTACCCCCACTTTTTTCTCTCACTCTCACTGACAGGCGTAGGCTAGAGGAGGCAACTGGGTCAACCTCCAGCTATTAAAGTCCTGTGTCCCTGTTGAGACAGTGGGACGAATTGGGTCCTACTTCAGCACAGACACAAACAAAGACATTCACATCCATCGGAGACCTCAGCCCTACTTGCATCCTAATGAGGCGGGAATGGAGGGAGATCCACTTTCTCGTTTTTGTTCATATGCTCACTGACCAGGAAACATAATGGCTCCTACAGTTATATAATGGGCTCCTGGTTGTGAAGGGGATGAAACCACATTTTAATTATGGCAACCCTGCTTTAGTGGGCTCTTTAGTTGGCAAACATGCCTCAGCTGTTCACAGCACACAGGCCAGTTGAATCAAATCATGTTCCAGAGAATTAGCATTTCATAATAGGGAGGTTGCCTCCTCCTGCTACTGACTGATTGCAACTGGTCTCCATAAATGAAAGCCTGAATTATTCAAGAACGATGTAGAGGGTCCAACTGTATTCATTTCCTGTCCAGTCAGACGATTTGATGGGGATTTAGAAAGAACTGAATATGTCAGCAAAGAGGAATATGAAAAATGTCTCTATTATGCATTCTTCTGAAAATAGAAGTTTTACGCTCAACTTCCCATTTATTTTTCTTTATATAGTCCAGGTTTGAAATATACATTTAAAAATTTAAAAGTCCTGAGTGTTAAATGCTAACCCGATGTTAGCATGCCGATATGTAGAAGGTCGACCATAGATTCAGACAGTAGTTAAAAATTGTTATGTATGTATTTTACCTTTGGAATCTTATGATCGTTTTAATGTGAATACTTTATTATTCCTTTACTGTTGCTCACCAGAGAGAATTTCTACACTGTAGCATTATTAGCTTGACTGGAATAAAAAAAATCTGAGCATCTCTTCCACTAATTCAAACATTTTTTTTTGCACTAAATACAAATAACATGGCTGACAGGAACATTTTGAGATACGTTGCTCTAAATGACAAAATATCACTTTAATAGCAGCCTTAGAGGACAAAGTGGGGCATTAATACAAGCTGGGTTGAGAAGCTGTCAAAACATTTAAGAAGTGATTTAAATGAACATAAAAAGTCTGTGTATGAGAATCAAGTTGGTATGTGTGTAGATATGTTCAGTTTAGCCCCACAGCCCCAAACCATAACAAAGGTCATTTTAAGGCACTGTAGCAAGTATAAAATGCTTCTGGGTAAATGGAAATCTTACAGGTGGTGCTGAAGGGAAAAGTCACTATCAGTGCCTTTCTAGCACTAAATCTATCAGTCGTTGACATATTTCTAGACCAGGGCGGTGAATCCACTGCCAGGCTGACACTGACAGCCAAAAACCTGCAGCACTACTCTGGACAAGAGGCAACCTTTTTTCTTTCTGCTGACGTTCTTGGCACACCCCTCTCCACAAACAAACCCCTATTACTCACTTGATAACCTGCCGTGATGTCACTGAGCAAACAGTGCAACAAAAGTCAGCGGCCCTAATAATAAAATACTTCCTCCAACACAGTTTGTTGACGCAGTTCCAGGTGCAGTGAGCTCATTCTGCAGGGACATAAGTGTAACTGAAAACCCCAAATTATGGTGTGTGAAGCCGAGCAGCAGTGACAGGCATTAGTACTCTGATTCCCCGGTGGTCTGTCACAGGTAGAGGAACATGCATTATGCATGATGAGTGTTTTGAGGGTCACGTGAACTGAAGGGTATTTTAGGACCATGGATGTAAACAGAGAGGGACAGTAAAACGTCAGCACACATATGTTCAGACCATTAGAGCTTTGATCTGTGTTAATCACTCTCAGTTTAGTTTGAACACAGTCCAGAGCAAGTTCAGCACAATCTGAAACAGGAAGAAAACACCACGGAGCAAAATATTCCTTTGAATGTTATCTTTTCTTTTAAAATGAAATTTAATCTTGACCATTTGAGACAGACGTGTTTTCTTTGTGACCTATTTTTTTAGCCTTACCCCACAGTGAGATTTGTTTTCACTTCACTATTCATGTATTCTGTTTGAATCACTGGAAACAAACAGATGATGACAGATCAGAGAAACAACTGAGAGGTCTGAAACCAGGCTCATTATTTGTCTCAATTAAAAAAACATTAGGACATTTTTGTGTGCACACAATTGCTTTCCAGTATGAAGCATGTCTGTAGGAAGATTAAATGAAACCAACACTAAATAGTGGTGAGAAATGTGTGGTTTGTTGCTCCTACCATCAAGTTTCACCCCCTACCTACCCCCAAAAGATCTTATGCTTCTTCCACAATTGCTGCTGACAGACAGCAGCTACAGTTCACACGGCCGCTCAAATTCATAGTGAGGTTAAGAAAAGAGAATTTAAATTTAGACTTTTTAAACAGGTGCCAGTGTTTTTTCACAGAGGGTGGTCTTGTCTAAAAGCATAACGGCCTTGACTCCTGTATCAATCTCCAGGTTTCTGAACCAGTTTGCATGTAGCTATAAATGACTGTAAGTTTTGTTAAATTTTTTCTATCATATATATATCTGGGAAAGTGTTTGAAGCTAAACCAACCACACATTTAGAGATTACATCAATGGCAAACAGAACAAAACTGAATTGTTACAGCACAGTGCTACTAATCATCAACGCTTGGTTAATTGATTGTCAGCAGGTAAGCAGACATCAGTTAAATCAGGTTTGGTCCGTTTGCTGTTCAGGAGTGAGAGAAACCAAGAGCTACATCTCGCACCCTACAGGCCTCATTGAGAAGGTTTATTGTTAAAGTCCATAACAGCATAATTACAAAATATATACAAAAAAACTGAATCTGAACAAATCACTTCAACACTTCTGGAACAATGTCCTATGGACAGATAGAAATGTGAGGCCTTATGAGACTGTTTCATGGAAATGATCCAAAGGACACCGCTAAACTACGTCAGAATGGCTGAAGAATTGAAGAATTAGGCTTGGATGGCCTAGTGAAAGTCCAGACCTCAACCCAATTAAAATGCTGTGGTGGGACCTTAAGAGTGCTGTGCATAAATGAATGCCCAAAAACCTCAGTGACCTGAAGCAATGTTGTAAAGAAGAACGAGGCCCAATTCCTCCTCAACCATGAGAGAGACTGATACAGTCCCACAGGAAACGATTACTCCAAGTACCTGCTGCTAAATGTACGTCAACAAGCTGCTGAACCATGGGGGTCCCACATGAGCTAAAGGTATATATGGTTGTTCGTCTGAGGTTGCTGTAAACAAGCCTGCTATGATTGGATGGGAGTGAGCAAACACTGTAAGTACGCCTGTGATCAACTGTTAGCCTTGGTAAAAAGGTAAACTGTAATTTCAGCAATGAAACGAGAACATCACGTCTATATATACTTTTAAAACACTGTTATTGACTCAATCAAAACAGTCATTGTGCTCCATTACACACGACCAGGCAACACCTCAGTGACAACAACACAGACACATCAAACGAAGATGATTTACCATGTATTACTTTCCTATATGTCATCATTTATTAGAGACGTCACTAAAGGCAAGGGGGGCTTAGCCCCCAGGGTTGTAGGTAGGAATTAGCTTGTACAGCATTTTTGCCAAATTTAAATTGGTTTCATTCCTTTTATTATTTCATTGTTTTCTGGCTAATGTTGTTTCAGTGGCTTTCCTGGAACACTCCCTGCATTCGGCTTCATTAGGAGGTCTACCTAATTAGAGCATGCTATCTATGCTATTTAATCTTATTAAATGTGGTACGTAATATCCAAAGATATTTATTTTAACTCTTCTTTCTTCTTGTCTCGTGTGAAATAAAGTTATTTCTGCCGAACAGTGATATTTCTCAATGCAGTTAAAGACAAGAACATGATGGCTCAGTGTAATTATTAGTTTATTCACTGGTCGTAGTTTAAGAACCAATTATAACAACAGGCTTATATGGCAATCAACATACAAATTGACAGAATACAACAGCTTCAATTTAGTCTAAATTAGTGTAAAATTACCAACAACTACAGGCCCTTTTCTTTCACTTAAGGCAGAGCTGTCCAAACTTTTTTTGTCCCACATCCAGCTGCAGGAAGAAACAAAAATAAAGTTAAGAAATGAACAGTTATTGACACCTACTCACAATCTGACCATGAAGAAATTCTCTGACGTTTCTTTCTGTTGAACTGTGGATAAACTCACTAACAAGCAGTGACGTGTAGCTTTCTCCAGGGTCCTAATGCCCGCCCCTGCCTATCGCAGCTTAAACAGCCGGTACATCTTTTAATAATAACTAGACTTTCAACTGTGCTCAGAGATACCTTGTATGAAATGTATAGATATAAAAATAACATGATTACTATGTTTCCACATGTCCCCCACAAAACAGGCCTAACAATGTCCATGTAATTGAGTAAAAATTGGCAACTCTGCTATTTAGCCTAAGTTTAATTCCTCCTATTATTTTTTAATAGTACTATTTCACCTCTTCTTTTTGTACTTTAAGCCTTCAAAGAACTGGGTGAAGTCAGATAATGTGGCCAGTATGAGAGGGTGCAGTCAATCCAAGTCATGTGAGTCACTGTAACCTGAGCCATGTATGAGGAAATATTCCACAGTGAGCTGTTTTGTATCATCTTGAATCAGCAAGGCATTTGTGTTTCTTCACTTGAAGATACAGCATGTTGTAGTCTGTCAGCGGCAGTGTTGACTGTGCCGACAGCTTGATGTTAAACATGTAGTGTATTTTATCTGCAAAAAGACCCACACATTCATTTGTTTCAGACTTTATCTGACCACTCTCCAAACAAACCCATTTAAGCTGCAGATTTTGTCTTCAGTAAATCAACAAGTGCACTATTTTTCCTATAAAGTAACTTTCTTGTTCTGTCTGTGTGACTCAGAAGCTCTTTGGCTGAGAGCAGCCTGATAAACATGGTTTATCAGTGATCGGTCAAGTGTGAGGGCTTCCCGTGGCCTCATGAGTAATTGGTTTAACAGTAAATCCCGAACGGTCGAAAGCTCATTCCTCACATTCACCGAGAGAAAAAGAGAGGTTTGGAGTGTAGGTGGGGTCACACCGCGGCTGGTACACTTCGGTCGGCAGTCAGGTCTGACAGCAAAGGCGTAGCAAGACATTAAAATCTAGTAACCAACAGGAATGATCAGGCTAGAAATGAGTTTTAAATACATTCCAGTAAGTTAGTTATTGAAAGTGATAAGCTCCACAGCCTCCCACACATTCTCCCAGGGCATTGGTGTGGTTTACACATCAGGTGTAGCCACCTAGCAAACCAATAAGCTAATGAGACAGAGTTTGTTTTGACCTCTCATTGTTTAACTTTCTGATATCATCACAGCTGATATCTAGCTAATGTTTAGATAAGACGATTGCTGTCAGCCCTTCACTACAAATCATTGAAATGAAGGCTATTAAAGCTGCAGTAACTGTTTTTATTTGCCACTAAGGGGCAGCAGCAACTGGGAACACGGAATTGCTTTGTTTGTGTTTCTGACCATGATGAATGTACATCCAATATTCTTATTGTGTGTTGTTTGGCACAGTAGTGGCTGTTGCTTTACTCAGGGCCGTTTCTGGTTCTGTGTGGGCCATATGCAAGATTATCGTGGGGGGGTGGGCTGTTTTGAATTAATTTAAGGAATTGAAATCCGCATGTTGGCGTGATTCTTTACTGATTCAGCTAAATAAGGTAAATAATGATGACGTGTCCGGTTAAAAGCAAACTAGAGTTAATACTCTGGAGCAGCTGTTTCTGCAATACCAAAAACAGTTCACAGAACATTACAGAGTAAACATAATCTGAGAGATATTGGAATTACATGTAATTCTCTTAAATATTTGAAAATGGTAGGCTGTGGGCCCCCTAGTGGTCGCGAGGCCCTGTGCATCTGCATAGTCCGCATAGCGAAACGGTACTGGCTTCCCTGAATGCCACATCTCTACTGCAGCTGCTGCACACTACATCAAGATGCTGAGAACAATGAGACTGAACCAAAACAGTAAAATCGTGAGCTGCACAACCAAACCGACAAGGTAAAACATTCACTAGAGACGCTTTAAAGCAACTATCTGTAGAATTCAGGCTTGACCAAATACATCAATATACACACTGTCCCCATGAGGTACAGTCACAGTATTTTTGTATGTCCAGAGTAATGAGTGTGTGACATTTTTTTGGACATGCGCTGTATTTGAACTTTTGTTGTTTTGCATTTTAAATGATCAGTAATAATAAAATGTTTTTTGTAACAGGTAGAGAAACTGATTTATACCTGAGCTCTAGTTATAGCTTACAGGCCACTTTCCTACTTTCTGTGCTCATGTCAAGACTCGGCTCAGGACAGAGCAGCACTGATTTCTGTGCCAGGACATTCCTGGTACAACCCATGCTTTAAATGTAAGCTGGTGGTGCACCCTAAAAGCCATATGACTACAACCCCCTCATACGTGACCTGTGATGAGTGCAGAGCAACAGCCTTTTTTAATAACAGCACTTAGCTGGTGGTGATCCCCCCCTCTCTGTGGCAAAATGTGTTTGTGTTGCAAGTGTGCCTGTGTCTGCATGTCAAGAAGGAGGTGTGTTGTCATATCTTCATTCCTTCAATGTTAACTGTTGTTGTATTGCATGACTGCAGTTCTGTTTCTGACAACTAGCTGGATGCAGTCACACTATCCTATCAAAGTCCTCTCGAATGTCAAAGAACGCTGCTGGCTCTGATCAGAAACAGCGTAAATTAATTTGCCAAGTGCAGTAAATGTGTAGAGATGACACATAGGACTGGGATGGGGAAATGTCACACTTCTTGGTTTTCATCTAATGGCCATGAGGAAGCAATAAAGTAACGATATACAGTATTATATTAATGAATGCAGATGCAGATCCAAAGTTTGTGTTTTTTTCAGCAGATTCCCCACAGAGATGTTCAAACCCTTGCAGTTTCCATATCAGCAGGGGCCACAAACCCCAACCATTAAGTTCATGCATAATTTATTGCTGTGTAAAAGGACCCAATTATAACGTGTGTGTATTTCACCCGGCTGGGGCTGCAGGACTCACATTAAACTGTGGTTTTTCACCAAAAGGCTACAAATAGAGGCCTTTGAAATGAAAACACTGGGGAATCAGATGTGGCAGGAGTGCCACAGTGTGTAGGAATTTATAATCTGCCAATTACAGCCCATGCATACATTCAGCTCCCTGGTTGTTTAACACATGAGTGTCTGCAGGGAATTCTTATAATGCGAGAAATTAAAGGAGCTATACTTTGCCGTGATAAATTGAGAGAAGTGGTTCATGTTTCTAATCCACAGGGGGTTAACAGCACCGAGCAAGATGAGGAGGGTGTCGATAGTATAGAACAAAACAGCTCCCTCTAATTTTTTGCAACAAGTTTTGTACATAGCAGAACACATCATGGCTCCTGACCTTTACCTTCCAGTGTTCATTTAAAGCAGGTTTCCTTTTCATTATCCCTGCTTATGCTCCTCAGTGTTTTTGTCAGTGTACGGTGACATAAAGAATCTGTGAATATATTTAAACTGATTGTGTATTACAGGCACTCTAAATGATCAGTTGTGCAGTTTTCTATTTCTATCAGTTTCAATTAGAACAATTGAAATGCGTCTACACTGCATTTTGGGACTCTTAGTCAAAATATTTTTATGGCTATGCAATCGTCTGACAGCAGATGGAAAAATGTTTTAAGAAATGTTGTGTTTAAGAAATTATGCTGAAACACATGATAAATGTCAAAGATGGAAATAATAAATGTGAAAAATAGAAGACGAAATTTACTTTCAGCAACAACCGTCAGAGCGGTTATTGTCACTCTCTCTCTTTGGTATATAACAAGTCTGAAATAATTGAGTAAGAAAGATTAATAATAAAGCAATAGAAACTGTAATATAAGGATAAACAGCTGCTTAGAGGTGATTGAAGCAGCAGCAGTGTTTTGTGATATATGAGGCATGTTTCCGTGCCTTCATTAAACGGGAGATGTTAGAGGATGAGTACTGACTTAAACTGACTTAAATGCCGTTATCTGCTGCCCTCTGGTGTACGAGTGTCATTACCTGCTCACGTGGTGATTACAGCTCATTCTGTTGCACTGAAAGCAGCTCCTCCCTGTATAAACTGCATTTTAATCTTGCTCCAGGCTTTTTAAAGACAGTTTGTCATTAATATTTTGTATTGCTATACAACTCAATTTTCCCTGTAATGTTTTAACACACACACACACACACACACACACACACACGCTCAGCACAGCCTGCTTCACCTACACATCCATCCATCTCAGTGATCAACAATGCTGCAGCTCCTGCTTCTTTGTTCCAGTCAGATGCTGTGGTGTTGATGAAGGCACTGGGGACACTGAGGCGCACGCACACACAGTTATAGTTGCACTAACATGTTTTAAAGTGTTCAGAGTGAACTGCAGGTTATAAATACATCAGCTTTCTATAGTAGATTATTGTTTCTCTTTATGTTCACTTCATAATACTTTGAAAAATGATGAACATGCTTCGACTCTTAAGGTTGAAATAAATGATAATTCACATACTTAAACTGAGAATGATTGGTCTGTGTTTATTCCATCATAAATTTAAGCGTGAAGATGAAGCAGCACAGAGTATAAAACAAACAGCATTTAAAGCATAACATCTAAATAATAGCTTATAGATTTAGTGTGATGTTTTAGAAGCTGCAGTCTTAAAATCCTGCTAAGAAATAATCATATAAAGTGATTTTTGTTTTGTCCTCAGAGATGATGCAGAGTGTTACCACGGTATCAGATATTTGTGTTTGTTGTAACGATAAAGACCTTCTTCACCTGGTTTCTCCTGTTTGCTCATGACAAACCCTCAAGAGGGAGCCATTGTAGCTCCGATGAACTCACACGATTCACCATGTGTCACAACCTTTTCCTTCTGTAATGTTTTTATGTCTTTATCCAACATCCACTGTAAAGATATTATTCTACTTCAGTCTTCATGATAGAACAGCTCTTCTGCTCTTTGTTCCTAACATAAAAAAACAGTTTTGAAATTAAGGAGAAGGTGAAACTGTCAATAATCAACGCTATATTATATCAAATAATATAACAGAAGTAGATATTAGATGAAAATCATTTTGGCTCAGTGTTAACCTAAATGTTTTCCTCTGAATCCCTGAAAACAGCGGAAGGTAAGGGTGAGCTTTGGACTTTGGGCTGACTTTGAGCTGGATTAAATATACATTAATCAGTTTATATTTGAGGTGATCAACAGTGAACCCAGTGACGTTGGACATTTTTAACAATCCACAACAGTGTTATGTTTTCAAAAGAGAGCGCACTACGTCATCATCTGTTTTTTTACAATTAATAATCAAAATCAAATATCTTTTTAAAAAACAGATAAATGTCAATTAGTCTTTGCTGCTCAACCTAGTCACAGCTTTACTTTCTCAAAGCCAATTAAAAGTCTTCAATCACACTCTTTTTTAACTTGCTTGTCTATAACGTCCCTGTGATCACACAGTCATTTCACTACCGCCTTTATACTGTTTTCAAACTTGTTTCTACCTCCTTTACTGTTTTCTTTTCGTTACTGGCTCCTCAGCGTACACAGTAACCCTTTGTATGCTGCAGGAGCAGTGGCAGGAGCAGCGTCTGAGCTCCGCTTTGTCTGCTCTAACCTGCCAGCTCGTCTCTGTCACTGATTAATTAGCATCCAGTTTGTGGCTCCCTCCGAATTAGCAGCAGAGCACTCGGGCTAATGACTGTAAAACTGGGGGTTAGAGTGACCAGCACAACTCATCTGTCAAGACCCGATCACTAGTGGACTCAGAGGCCCTGGATCAGCTGGATGGTCCCGGAGTTGATGTGAAAGCAATGTCAGCAGCTGCTTACAGAACAATCTGTAAATGTTTGTTCGTCTTATTTGCACCTAAAACTGTTGATAGTATTAATATTTGGATGGGCCTATGAAAGATGGTTTAATGTCTTTAGTAACATAAAATACAAGTAAAGGTCCAAATAGCATGTTAATGTGTGAGCCAATGAAAAGATTTAAATCATCTCTGCACCCAGCAGACACAGATCAACAGCTCCTGTGTCCTAAATGTAACATAAACTCGCTGCTACACACCTGAAAAAAAAAACTAATCTTACAGTCGTTGGCCCATAAACAAACAGAACATAAACAAAGTTTTAAACCACAATGTGAATATGTCAGCTCTCCCATAATGCACCACACCTGACACGAACCACAACGGGCCCCACAGCCTCCTTACTCTCACTGAGGTCTGACCCACTTGGCCCGAGTCCACCACACGGTCCGGTTCAAAGCTGCCAGCTGCTGTTGCCGCGGGAGATGATGAAGATGTTGGCACGGGACGTCGACTCAGGTGCCGTCTCCAAGGGAACCAGCGGGACTGTGACAATCTGATCATCTCCGCGGCGACTGACACCTGACTGCACCCCCAACCTGGAGTGACTAACACCATCAGCTGTCCTCAACAGGCCGGAATGGCAGCGTGTGTGTGACCCGACATAACGTTAGGAGAGGACACGCAGCTTTGAAAACCACCAGTAAAGTGTGTGTGTGTGTGTGTGTGTGTGTGTGTGTGTGTGTGTGTGTGTGTGTCTGCTGTAGGATGAAGATATGTCACAAAGTTTTTTCCAGGCCAGAGAAGAAATGTATAAGCTGTTCAGCTCAATCAAGTTAATTAGACTGCAATCAAGCCTTTATCATTATTTAACATTTTGCCTCTTTGATGTTGATGTTTTGGGTTCATTGCTCTGAGCATCCCACACACACACACACACACACACACACACACACGCATACACACACACACACACGTTGTGCCTTTTTTAGTGTTTAGGTGTTGCAACACATGATGTGTTCAACAAAACTTATTCATATCATTTTGTTTTTTATTCACAGAATATATATTTTATTTTGTAAATTAAAGTTTAAAAACTCATCTGAAAACTCAAAATATTAAATATATAGTTAATTGACTTCAGATTTCAGACTGTCATAAGTTCACATGTGTGGTCACCTCACTCCAGAGCTCATTTATTTACGTGGCCTCTTAGTTCATCATTGGCTTGTGTGAGAACTGGGCTCATTTTTAATTGGTCGAGGCATTCGTCACGGACGATCTCATTGGTTTGCTGGCCAGTTGGTGCTCCCGTCCCTTTGACCACCTTACTTCCTGTCCCCCAGGACACCATTAGGCTGTGCCAGGTCCGAGTGTTGTTCGTTAAAGCCTGTCACGCTGCGCCACTGCCACACATAGCAGCAGAGCGAGGGAGAATATGATTCAAAGCTCCCTCCTTAAAAACTGTAATGCTATATTTATAAGCCAGTATTTATAAACACATTTGCATATATCAAGATGAAAAAGTTGTTTGAATTGGGGGCAATTTGCATTTGGTGAAACATATGGCAGAGCCACGGAAGCCATGGGCCATGCCTTCATTACCCGATCTTCGTTTCATCAGCTCCTTGCTCTCCCGCTGAGCCTCCCCACGGCGGAGCCTTCTGTCCCCGAGGTTTCAGTGACAGGGGACAATATGTCCCCAAGGTGAGGAGCAGGGGGAAAGCCGCACGCACACCGCTCCTCCAATGATTATTTAATCAGACTCTTCGCTCTGGATCTGAAAGAGGAGTGAGGTACAAAGTGGCGCTTATTACCCATTTGTTCAATGCAGGGAAAAGAGAGCGAGAGAGAGAGACAGAGGGAGAGAGGAGGGAGTGCTTGAAATGGCAGATCACTTAACACAGCTGACGACAGGGAAGGGAAAGGTCCAGAGGGTAGAGGAAAACGGAGGTGAAGAAAGGTGGGGAGAAAAGGCTGGACACTAAAGGGCGGAGGAAAGAAAAGGAGAGAGAGAGAGAGAACATTCGGAGAGGAGAGAGAGAGTGGCTGAGCAAACTAATGTAAAGTAACACAACAGAACAAAAGTGTTTTAATATGCTGTAAAAACCCCAGAACACAACTTACTACCAGCATTACACAGATACAGATCATGGTCAGTAACAGTAGATACAATAACACAATACGTGTATACACACAATCCAATAATCAGACTAAACCTTACACACAAGAGCAGAGAGAGGCCTAAAAGCAGAGGATGTGTTGAGGTTTGGTGGTGGGTGGAGGTCCTGCAGGTGAGGGCTCCACCTGTCTCTGCCCCAATCTATCTTTCTGGCTGCGGGCTGGCGTGCTTCTCACACCAGCGCCACATTTGCATGTGCAAAAAAGCCCTGTGTTGAAGTGCTGTGGCGTCCCCCCCCCTGCTTCTGTGTGTGGTCGGCCCGTTTGCAATTTGTTTAAGTGCTTATGAAAGCTCCTCGTCTCCAGTCACAGACGGAACCTCACACCTGATGTGTTGCCCTGACCTGCGATACCTGCTTTTTTCAGGCTCCTGGGTTATTTCCAGGAGTTATCACCGCAGGGAGGGGTTGGAAAGTGGCACACGGGTCACAGTTGTCTGTCACGGTTTCTGCCCTCAATGTTTGTCTTTCTATTTCCATACTCTGATTCCATTTGGATGGAGCAGAATTTAGACTCGGATGGTTGTTTTTGAAGGTTATTCCAAGTATTTCAGGAGTACCTGTCCACAAACCTGCAGCTGAGAGAATACATTTAGCCGACCCAGTTTGTTTTCATCCATTTCACATGTTGTTAAATTGACATGGGTCATACAATTAAATTAAAATAAGCTGTTATGAAAATGTATTTTTACTCTGCGACCTTTACAAGTCTGTTTTTGAAGCTGATGTGAAATAATGACAAAACAAGGACACAAAGGAACATTATTATTTGTATTAGCACGTTTGACCACTGACAGATGTGTTGAAGCAAATTAAAGTATGATGAAATACAGACTTTAACATGTTCTAATAATGTACTGTAGAAGTTGATCTAAACATTGTGTCCGTTAGTTTATTTATATTGCTGTGTTGGGACATCATTCTCTCTTTTATTTATCCATGCCAACACCTTTTCCTTGTACCTTACTCTTACGATGTGCAGTGTGAGCTTCTGTCCCGACTCTGCCGCGGATTTCAGCTGAGGTCAAGGCACTGGACAGTTGTCTGCCTGGATTCGTGTTGTAATCGAGGATCTCGCTGAAGAAACGCAGCAATTTAATCTCAGCTGGGCCCAGACTAAAAAACACTCCTCGGCTAAGTAAACAATTGATTCAAAATACTGGTTTAATTAATTTCCCTTTATGATAATACTTTCATCTGGGCCCATTAATACTCATTTTTGCTGTGCTTTTTTACCCTAATATTATTTCTGCCGCTCAGTTGCGGCTAAAACGGAGACAAACAGGAAGAGCGTGTCATTAACGCCACGCGTCGACATGCGGCAATGGGGGGAAAAGCATCCAGCCTGTTAATAAGTAATGACTGCCCGAGATCACAGGAACCTCACACTACAACAAAACAAGTTAAGCACAAGCTTTGATAATGACTGTTAATAATTCAATATATGTAATTATTGCTTTACAGGAAAGCACAATGGCGGCAGCTTGCTGGAGGGTTGGTGGTAGCAATTAAAGATGAGAGATCGGGGTCAGCGGATTGAGGGGAGGCAGGGCAAGGGTTCCTCTAGTCGAGTCGATGAGCGCAGACCTCACAGGTGTCGTGCGTGAAGGGAAAAGGTTGAGAATACAGAACAAAGGGGTTCATTTTCCTTCTCTCCTTTTGATTGAGCGTTTTAAAAACCTTGATAACCGTTAGCTTCCGTTGTGCTAAACACACCATCTATACTGTAGCCTCTCCTTTTCAACGTTTCTCTCTGCTGTGTGTGTGTGTGTGTGTGTGGGGGGGTGTCTGCGACCCACTGCTTCCTCAAATTTGCTTCTCCATTGTCCTCAAGACCTTGATTCGCACTAGCCAAATGTCGAGGTTGCACATTTGCAACTCAAAACTCGCCAGATCAATGGTAAACGTAATCACTCTATTTGTCATCCCGAGATTTGAATTTCACAATGAGTGTGTACAGAGGAGAAAAAAAAACTGGAAAGATGTCTGACTTCTCTCAAAATCAATGTCTTTCAACAGCCCTCCGCTCCTTTTTGACGGGAAAGGGCATTCACACGCATTTGGCGTCCATTGTCAGCAGCAAAATGACTAATCATAACATCATTGATGTGTTAAAAAAAAAACTACTACTGACTACAGAACCATTGACAACCTTTGCACCCATCCAGAGAGAAAGAGTTAATTTGATCATGATGACACCAGTTTCTTTCAAGCCCCTTTTCAGGCCAGCAGCAGCAGCTGGGGCTGGAAGAGCAAGAGATGGGATGAATCCTGCACAGAGTGGGGGGAAGGGAGGGGGGATAACAAGAAGAGTCCTTATTATATCTCCATTTTGGGACTGAGAGCGGTTTCTGAATTGCCCCGGATTGCGATCCTGCGTTCGTTCATTCCTATATAGGCCCTCGGCGCAGCAAATGGGCCTTGGGCCAGTGTGCGGCGCTGGAGCTGGAACAAGAATCAGATCACAATCGCATTTAAAGCCCAGAGAGGAGAAAAGAGAGGAGAGGCAGAAAGAGGAGCCTATGAGCCCTAATTGCCAGATGGTGAATATTTTCACTCCCTTTCAACGGCGCATTAATTGCAGGGCTGCCCGGGGGTTGAGATGCACTGATCAGAGTGGCAGAAGATCCTGACCCTGATTACCCCCCCTCCCCCTTAGATCCCTCCCCCAATGCTGGAGAGACTGGGAACAGTGGGGGGGGGGGGAGTGGGGGAGTAAGGGGTTTTGCAACAGTTACTCACCCAATCATTTGCCTATTGAGCCACCTGGGCCTTGACAATTTGGGCTTCAAGTTGGAAAGGAGGTGATGGTGATCGGGGGTGGGGGGTGGGGGGCACAGTTTAGGGACAAGAGAATTGAAAGCTAAAGGGGATTGAGGAGGATTGTGGCGAGGGGTGGAGAGGAGTGAACAGACCATCCCACTAAACGCCCCTCTTTCTCCTCCACGTCGCACACCTACCCCCACCCCTCCTCCCCCTCCTCTTCTCTCCCACCCCTCCCAGCCTCTCAGCTCCTCGTTTACATATCTCCAAGATATGTAATTGAATTAAATAAAGCTTTCCTTCGGGGCAGCTGCCACAGCTGCTGTTTGTGGCATGTCAAAAGGCCCGCCACTTCAAGAGCACTTACATATGCTCCAAATTAGCAGGTCAGATAGGCGGACGCACGATGACAGGGCCGAGGCTGCCAGCGCGACAAGGGGCCCACAGCTGTGAGCAATTCACGGGCAGAGTGGGGGCTCTTTCAGACCCCTGATTATGAAGGGCAGTGGTGCACGTGCTCATACACACACACACAAACACACTTACTGATGCAGACTTGGGGTCACTGAGGCATTTAACATGAATTACTGATTGATTAGGACGATGATATGTATAGTGACCTTAAGGAATACTTAAAAAAAACACTAATTACACAGAAAGGAGATAATGAAAAAAACAACAAAACAGACATTTGGTGTCATGCACATGCATGCAGGTACATATCACACACACACACACACACACACACACTTTGTTAATGGTATAGATACTAAGCACACAGAAAAAGCACAGGTACACTGGGTGATTAAAGGTAAAGATAGCTGCCTTATTCTAAGGCTGGATCACCAACACTGAACAGAGCAGAAGTTTGTCTGTGACTTCCAGTAATGAGCGGAGGGTAGAACATGGATAACTGGGCAACAGGCGGGGCGGAGAACTGTTCACTAAGATAAGTCACACAGTATGAAGGTATTCGTTCCTAACACACGTATCTGCCTTAAAGAGTACACCACTACAAGTACAAGTACCTCTTCAAATTCTTTATTCAAGCTAAAGAACTAACCACATGCTCTTAATTTGAAGTGCAAAAATACCAATACTACCTGCTCCTCCTCACCCCAAGGGCATCAGTTTCTGTTTGTGTTAATAGCACTTAGTGTTGAAATGGGTCACACAGGGATGTGAGACAGTGTTGTAGAAAGAAGAAGAAATTCAGTGTAATGTATTCCATTCCTCAGAACAACACAACCTTGTTGTGTTTGTGCCTGAAGTCATTGTGACTATATTACAAAGGGTACCAGTGGTGCTGCTGTAAGATTAGAACATGTTAATGCTACACTTCTAAACCTGATGCTGACTTGTTACGTATGTGCAAGTCTAGTCCAGATCTTTCAGAAATAAAGTAAATGTACAGAACTAAAAGCATAAGGGTCACAAACAGCAGCTGATGGTGCTGACTTTAACCATGCGTAAAGGTTCTAGCCAGCACAGCAATGGTCTGATCACCCTTAATGAGTCCATGTCACAGCAAACTAAACTTGTTTAAATTTAGACTGCTACGAGTATTGAAACACGTCAATATTTGAGCTGCAGCAATGTTTCTGTTTATTGAAGGTTTGGATATGATGAGCAGAGGCCTCTTAAAAAACGATGTCAACACTTTACTTGAGGTTTGTATCCAGTGAGACACGCCTGTCACATCGTAATCAACCGTTGAGAACAATCATCTAATGACTTGTCACTCAAGGTCTGCTGGGCAATTATGATGCATTTGCATGGCAGTGAATGGTGTTTATGACAAATAAGCCATGTCCTAATTGCTTGTCTGTTTTCCTTAAGACATGAACTGCTGATAGGATGTGATTAACTGGAGGCTGAAGAGTACAAGCAAAGTTGACACTGATCATACAGGTTATGTTTAGCAGCAGAGGACAGCCCCTGATGATGAGGCTAACATTCAGAATTGCTTCAGTGTTGCTCCTTTTCTTCAGCAGTGATGTTGTTGGTTATGCAAGATCATACAACTTGAAGGGACTTCTGTTGTGATTTGGAGCTTCATAAATAAAGTTGAATCGAATAAACTAATTAATATGTTCAGATCTCAGAGCAACTTTATTTACTTTTTAACAGTCCTGCTCTCAAGCCGTCCTTTGTTATTCATATAGATCCATTTTCAGGATAAACAAACTCAAATTTGAAGAATCTGAACGATTCGCTTGCATAAATTAGCAACTAGAATCTATAGTTAAACCGCTGCACCTACAGTGAAATCAGACATGTTGGTTATGGTTATTTATCACTAGATAAAAATCACAGTCATGACTATTTATCACTGTTATCATTTAATAAATACGCACACTGTGGATGACTGACAACTGAACAGCAGCACGACTAATCCAGGATCCCTGTTGAATTAGAACCTGTTGTTTGACTTCATCTGCAGAAAGATCAGGTGAATCCGTTCGGGCGGCTCTCATTTTGGATTTCAGGGTTCTGGTTATTTCTTCATGTTGTCCCGTGGCGGACAGAAAGGCTGTGACTCAGCTGTTTGCATACAACATTAGAGAATAATGGATGTGAAGGCACACCAAACATGGCCTTTAAAAATGCATAAGTGCCCCCCAAAAACCTCCCTCTCTCTCTGCAGAATAGAGCTATCACTGGTGCCTGTTATCTCCCTGAACCCCCAGGTAGAAAATGGTAATGATACCACTTAACATCGCTGCACATATGGAGGGAAAATGGAAATGCCAACAGCACCTCAACTATAAAGCAAATCAAATTGAAATATTAATCCACTGATTAATATAACATTATGAGAGCCCATTCTCTTTGTTGTTAAACAACAAAGGGTTGCAAAATAAGCAACTGCCTAAGAGGTAAGGGGTTTAAAAGAGTCCCACAGAGGTGCTAAAGCCCCTTTCAAACATCATTACTCTGCATAATGTATTCCCTTCCACAGTGCTGAGATTTGATATTGATGTTTACTCATTTATTTTTTAATTAACGTTCGTTGTTAATGAATTCTTTGATGAGAGGCATTTTGTAAATCATTATCCTTGGAAGAGGAAAAAAGGGATGCATCGCTCTTGCCCCTTATACTCGTGACAGAAGAAAAAATGCTAGGTGTAAGGGGAAAAAGTTGCAGATGAAGTAGGGTCATTGTTCAAAGTTTGCTTTTTCATGCGTTGATTTTTTTTTTCGCCTCCCGTGTTGGTGTTTTTCTGATTGCATCTTTCATCTACAGGGATGACCGTATGCACTCGACAGGGACTTGTGCGAGAGAGCCGGTGTGGATACTTAGCTAATTATAGGAATATAACTCAAGGCTTTCACAAAGTCGCTCCAGTGGGGAGGAGGGGTGCAGTTTTTTCCAAGGAGCCCTTGGTGGAACTCTGTCCTTCCCCTCTTTAATATTGATCACTGGGGAGATCTTGGAGGACCATGAAGAAGCCTTGGAGGCTGGGAAAGTTTGTTGGATCAACAGCTTACTCTTTCTTAAAAGTGTCACAAACACCAAATACTTTTTCATCAAAAGGCAGTTTGAATCATTTGTCTGAGCGATGAAATCCATTTCATTGTGTACCATGTCAATAAAAACCCTGTCCAAACAATACAACACTTTGAATTTACCTTCTTCACGCAGGAAATCCCATAATGCGCTGTGAAAATATTTGATTAAATAAATTAATAATTGTTAGTGATTCATTAATCTGCTTAGGGAAATTCTTATGGACAGGCCAAGGACACCTCAACACGTGGCCAGGAATCAGGAAAGAACAGGAAGCGAACCACTAACCCTGAGGTTCATAGACTACCGATGCCTGCCTGACCTCCTGCGCCATTTATTAGCTCTCCCACACGATCTGCTCACTTTCATGTTCAGAAGCCAAAATAAGCTTTTCACACAGTGTATCAGATGGATTACAGTAAGGACATACAGAGTCTTTGTTAGGGTTCTAGTCGACTTAATGCGGAATGCAGTTAATGGTACTTAATATTTCTTAGACCTTGAGGATATGTGCAGGGTATTTTAGAAAAGATGACCTCACCTTTAGAGATCATGGAGGTCAGCAGGGAAATGCAGCCTTTAATGATGACTGAAAAGCATCGTTTAGGGACTGCGGGTCTATGATACTGTAGGCTAATCTCAGTGTGAGGTATGGACCAGTTGGCCACAGATGAGTCTCAAGCCCCCCACCCATCTGGAGCCATCTTGGAGATGAAGCAAAAAATCTGGAGCTTGTCCATCTCTTGGCAGGGCCGACCTCATGTCTACACATAGGAGGCTGATTGTCTCTAATCCTACCAAAGAATTAATTGCCTAATTGGATCAATTAGATGTCCCAATAGGTCACAATGATGTGCGGTAGGTGCATCAAATAAATATGAATTGAATCTGAATCAACCTTTGAAAGGACTGTGTGGCTCCAGGTCGAGCGTCATCACATAACATCAAGACAAGTTTAAGATCTTACTTAACATCCATTTGCTCATGTCACAATCTCATTTGGAGGGCGAGTACTTTTTCTAAGTTTGCGTCACTTGACGACATCATGCGGTGCTTGTTTTTGAGACAGAAGAACTATTTTCATGACTTATTGCATTTGCAGTATCTCAAAGATCGCACTGCTGTTTTTCTTCCTTCAAGCCAGCTTTAAATGGAGCCAAACTGCACAGCTTTAAAGGCACATTCATCAAAAAGCGAGTGTGAGTGCGCTGCAGATGCTGCCACTTTTTCTTAAAAAAAAAAAAAAAAAAAAAGAGCTGAGAAAAAAAAAAAGATTGCAAGTAGAATTATGGCTTTTCATCAGCCGATAAATTTCACTTGTGATTAATTGCAACACTCACTTTTGGGATCACTTCTACACAAAAGAGCATTTCTGCTTTGTAAAATTCATATAAAAGAAATGCAAATCAATGGTGTTCTTGGCACCAAACATATGCTGCCACAATGCCAACAAGCCTGCCCCTGACAACCCCAGCTGGGGGCTTGTAAGACTTGCTCTTGGCAAAAGACGTTTTTTCCACCCGCTTTGCAAATGATTACCAATTAATACGAACAGCATCCAATTCTAATTTTGCACCTGGAAAGATTGTGAGTATCTTGTAAAGCTCTTCTAAGCCATGGATCCAAATTACTGGATGTTTCCCTTCCCCTTTGGGATCACAACAGAAAAAAAAAACGATGGCAAAGGTCCATAACCCATCAAGACCAGCATCATTGCAAACCATTAAAATGATGATTGAGCTAAAAGGTGTGGGGAATGTAGCTCAGGGATCTTATAATGCAACGACAACAAGAAAAACGAATAAAGAGATTATTTTTGTTCCATTTGAGCCACATAGCTGCGAAAGCAGGACTTTTTCTTCCTGCTCTTTTTCTCTCCTCAACTTTAGGAGGTGTGGAGAGAGAAATTAGGGATGTGTTTATCACTTGGTAACATAGCAGCATCCATCCATGTGATAAATTCCACATATTTCCCAAAGAAATGAAACTAACAATTCAAAGGCGTTTCACGTCACTAATTGCTCATCAGAGATCTTAGCATCTCTCCCCCTTTCTCTCTCCATCTCTCACTCTGAAATTGATACTCGCCATACGACTTATGATGGATAGGAAGCTTTAATGAGCTCTTACAAGCAATTAAGTAATCAGGGAACCCTGCTGCTCAACACTGGAGCTAGCAAGAGCAGTGACAAACGGAGGCCCATCAGTACTGTAATCAGCACAGGACACAGTCACCGCTGCTCACCACTCCCTAACCAAGGGCAGCAATGGGCCAAGCAGCAGGCTCCCATCACATGTTATTGTGTTTTGTCTGCAAATAGTGTCTGAACTTTGTGACTCGGAGACGTGCTCTAGCAGGCGTCTGTACATCCGTATGCATTTTCTGGAAAGTTTCACAGTCGCCTGGTTGGAATACGACATACGACTGTACACATAACACCCACAAGACAAGAAAACAAACAAGCTGAAATAAAGGTGCCAGTCATAAATACTGAAATAGCATGTGAATACTGCACATCTCTCAAGTCTTAGTGCCAAAAAGAAGTCGTGAAAGAGCCACAGTTTTATACTGGAGGAGCAGTAATGGGCAACAAGTGACAGGTGTTGAGGCAGGTCCCAGACAATCCTCATTAGGCTCATTAGGAAACACAACACCTTCTTTGTGGGAATAAGAAAAAAACAAAGGATTTTATAAAACCACTCACATATTATGACTTCAGCTGCTTTGTCACATGGTAAATGTTACGCGATTTTAACCTCATGCAAACTCATCATTCCACATTTTTAAAATGAGCCTCCTGGTTATTGTGTTTCTGCTCTCATACTTGCTGTTACACTGGATCAAATGTGTTTGTAGCTCTCTGTTTCCATTGTAGTTCGCTTAAAATGTTGCTATTATTAAACCAGGAGCCACAGCTCAGTCAAATCTATTAAAGTTTTTTCTCAGTGTGTTATGAAAGTGAGTTTACACGTTGAACACAGTTGATAAGAAACAGATCCATCAAACATTTCTCATCATTTGGTTTGCAGCTTTCTGTTGTCTTATCTTATCACCCAGCTTTAGTTACTCTTAACATTAAACCATCTGAGCTTCGTCGGGTCATGTGTGGTAAACAATTCATGATATGACGAGAAAAATGAAATTCATCTCCACAGTTTGGTGTTCTCGACTCTCTGCTCACCTCAGGCGCCTAAGATGGCGAGTTCCACGTTCTCAGCTCCACGTTCTCACCCACCCAAAGCATGTTGAGCGCCCCAGGGCGGCGTGACACCTCTCCCACACTCTCCAACTCCCCCTGAATAATTCTGCCCCGACCGTACGCCTCACATCTCCTGAGACAATGCATTTCACATTGAAAATCAAATATGTTGCTTATTAATAGGACAACTTTGGAGAACGCTACCTGGAGAAATGCTGGAGGGGGGAGGGGGGTTAGCTAGGGGATAGGGACGTGCTCTTCCTCTCTTCTATGCAAAAGAAAAACAGCTGAGGGTGCAGATTTTTCATTGCTAAACTGGCACAGTTGATGTAGGTGTGCACACTGAGACACACACACACACACACACACACACACACACTATATGGATATCGAGAGGCAGGATTTGTTAGTCAGCCACGCATGAAAAGCACAGAGCCTAACGTGTTCACTGTATGTTTGAGAAGCAGAGAGAGGGAGGAAATGAAAGCGACGTGACGAGAAAGAGGGAAAGATGATCATCAGATGACCTGTGCTCTCTGTGGTTTTCAGTGCAGCCTGGAACACGCGCGCAATCTCAGTCAAAACAACGCCTGAGGTTTGGGTGGCAAAGCTATGATTAAAAGAGTGCCAGTTATTTTCATGAGCCGCCATCTGGTTCATCAGAATCCTCCTTGTTCAAACATGGACTCTGTTTCACCAAAGTGACTGAAAAAGGCTTCCTTAAAACACAATGCAGCATTTTTGTCCCAGGCTAAGAGAGCGAGCTCCACCGCGCCGTGCCGCTAACTTGGCGTCATCTCCTCGGATTCTGTACAGATTGCACCAGCTAATTATGATCTAATAACTGGCAGACTGTCTGTTTCAATATTATTACAGGAAGAGTAGGTTAAATGAATAGCTCATCTGCCCCCTGTATCAGTCATGTTGTTTTAATGATCATAATTCCACCATTAAATCTTAATAATATGTCAAGATCATAAGGGAGACATGTCAATTTGGGGCTTCAATGAGAATTAAGCCAAGGATTGCTGAAGTTGAGCCTGTTTTTTTGTGTTTTTTTTTCCTGGGAGGACTTGATTTGGTTAGCCGTGTCCTCACACACACAGCAGCAGCAGCAGAACAGACGCAGAGCTGTTTCTGAGTCAATCTGATATTCAAGAAATTAATTTCTAATCCGTGATTGATGTGTTGATGTTGAACAGGAAGGAAGCTGAGGTAAATGTTTTCTAGCTTTGGTATTCTCAAGAAGCAAATATTTTCAATTAGTCATGAAGTCGTTTGTCTTTTCTTTAAGATAATTTAAGAAACGTGTTTCATTCTTAAGCACGGAAACAGCATTTGACAGAGCGGACTAACGCCAGCGTGCAATTAGCAGCTGTTCTGGAGCTTTCAGTCTTATCGCATCAACGACGTCAGCTGACATGGAAATGAGTATATCATATTTTACTCAAAGTAAAAGTGACCACGGCAACAGTTCCACGTCCATATTTTAAGTGATCTCCATCCTCAGTTTTCTTGGTTTATTATCTATATATTCAGCTTCACGTCATCTTAACTCCCAGCTCGTGCCTGTTGTGTATTAACTCTACAACACTTGTGAAATTCTGAAGATGTTTCCTGAATAGTCATGGACTCTTCTGGGTATCTGGGATTTTATTTACTTTACAAAAATATTCATAAATACTATTTCCAACTCGTAAACATTGAGACAACATAATTTCCTGTGGAAAATTGTCCTATTAGAAAAAATGAGCACAGGTTTTGATTCTGACCACCCAGATGAGTCTGTGGTGGATTTGGATGAAAGAGTGTGGGTGTTGTTTAGGTGCATCTCTATGGAAGAAGCCGTGGGACGTGGCCTCTGTGTTCAGCTTTACATCACATCCAGAGAGTTTGTACTGCAACTCAAAAGTATGTAATACACGAGAGCCACAACCTGGAGCCGGCTTAAAAGTTGAGTTTCAAAGTTCGCTGTCGGCCTCGCAGACAAAATCTCACAAGTTCCATTTAGTCTCTTTCTTTATTTAATTAATAAAACCTTTCTTTTTAAAATTAAATTCACAACAAACAAAACTACACTTTTGAGGAAAATTTCAAACAGGATACCTTAAGTTATAAGTTATCAACTAAAAAAGCAGCATCTGAAGAAAATATCCTTTTGAGCTGTGTGTTTGATGCTAGAGGATCATTTCTTGTAAGAGTTTTGGATGCTCTGCTGGATTCTCGATTACAGCACATTAAACTTTGAAAGGCCTCCAAGAACCCGGAGTACAGGCACTTTTTGGATGGACTTCTAGAGTTGCCAAAAAAAAATCACAGCTTTGAGGTATAAACCTGTATTCTAATCACTCTTGCCTCAAGGTTTTTTGTTTGTAAGGTAGAGACAGTCACTGCACACAGCTCCCGGCTAAGAATAGCTGCAGGAGTAGCAGTGAAGTGAGGAAAGTGAGGCAACACGAAAGACAGAGAGAGAGAGAGAAGAGAGAGGAGAGAGGGGAAAAACAAGAAGAAAAGAAAATAACTCAGGAGGGAGTGTGAATGAGACAATGGTTCTGTCAAAGAGTCAAACAAAGTAAACATCATCAGTGAGATTCAGCAGTGACTCCGTCTGGGACTGAACAAGATAGTGGGCTGAATCAGACCGCTTTGTGGCATTGACAGGCGTAGGCGGGATCAGCGCAGTGACTGGATGTACCCTGCCCCGAGGTCACTGCCCTGGTCAGAGGGAGTGTAAATAAAAGTGTACATCAACGTGTGTATAAATGAGACTATTGAAGCACAGAATGGTGCAGGCTAACTAGGAAAGCATTGTGTCTGTGGAGGAGGGGGCAGCTACAGTCAATGAATCTATTGAAGGAGAGCAGCCTGCGTGCAGTTAGTGTGAGCGCACGGGGTTTGTGTTTTGAGAGAGGAAGCTCACACAGGAGGTTCATTGCCACACGTACTGCATCCAGCCCAGCGTCACTAAGAGTTACATCCTACATCCAAGAAGGAGTGCGAGTCCACGTCTGTCTCACACCATCGAGCAGCTTTGTAGGTTTGAATACACTTAACCGTTCATGCAGACAGCAAATCTACTAAATATTATGTTTTTGCTAAACAAACAGTGTAAATGCAGCCAGATCATACTCTATGAAGGCAATGAGGATGTGCTGACAGTGGGGGTTAGGGTCCATAGGGTTTTAAGTAACATCCAGTTTGTTTAATTCCACGTTTCACTTTTTTCTAATCCTAATCTCAGCATTTTTCTTATCTAAACCCAACCCTGTAGCAAACTCTGGAGGTCTTGAACTCTGGTCTTTAGCTTGTTATTCCTGCCCCGTGAACCCCCCCCCCCAACTACGTCAACCACCTCCAACCAAGTCAGTTCAAAATTGGCGGCCTGGCAGCTCAGTGGTTAAGGCAGAGGGCTGGAGCTGGGTCTGGGTCTGGGATGCAGACGAAGCAGGATCGATTCTCCACCTGGAACGTACCTTCAGTCAAGTAAAAAACAGTTTACTCTGTTATTAGTCAGTGAAAACAGAACAGTCTGCATGTTCTTTACATTCACCAACACTATTTTAACTTTAAAAAGGTCATAAATCCTGGGCGAATCTATCTGTCGGACTACCCACTACTGAAGTGAACACCAAAAATAGAGCGCTGGCAAAAATAACAATGTCGTTTCACATGCTCTAATGCCAGATGATCAATAGTAATTACCTACCTGTGGACCTGGCTTGCAGAGCTCCTCTGGCCCCTGGGGGTCTCACTATAGACAGCTCACAATCTAGTCCCAGGTAACTCCGTAGGACAGACCTTTTAATTGCTTTGTTCACTGTGAGTAATTGAGGGTTGGAGCGTGTTTGCCACGAGGAGTGTGACTTCACTTGGCCTCCGTCTAATTAATCCCGTCACACAAGCCTTCTGCCTTTAATTTTCACTTTGTGCACGGCTTTGTGAGGTGTGAATACAACTGGAAATATAGGTTGGTAACTGTATACGGCATGCTGAGCCAGATGCACCACAAACGCAGCCATATGGATAGACTGAGAAGTGTTTCTCCATGTTTTTTTCCCTCAGCGTGGAAGAATATACTGCCAGACACTCAATGCATCTTCTTAGCACAGCAACTGTCCCTCTGCACTGATTTGATCTCATGCCCCAAACCAGATACCTGGAACCGTATCAATATGGTTTCATTAGCATACTGATTAATCAGCTGGTTAATTAGACAAATTTCCTATAGGCTGATTGCACCTCCCGGACCTCGTGGTGTGAGACATATAGAGTGCATAAGTAATTAAATTATTCTGACTGTCGAGATGAGGCAAGGCAATAATTATTTAGTGTTTAAAAATGTTTAAAGAGAAAGACAAAAAAGAGGCCTCAGCTGCAGCAGGAATCAAAAGCTGTGTCTCTGCCGGACAAGCATGTCTCTCTGTTGATGTTAATCTATGTTTATAGAGAAAATGAATGTTGTTGAACCTGTATGTTCAAACCTCCTCATAAAAGCACCTGTTGTTGCTGTAGCGACTGTAGGCAGTGAGAGGTGAAACCTGATTTGTGCTCCAGTGTGGCTGACGACCCTTTGCCCTCTGTTGCTGTTACTTTGGTTTTAAGATTATGGAAAGCGAAACGACCATCATTGTGTTGTGGACCCTGCTTTGGAATCCATGTATGTCACTCTGACAATGCTTCATAAACACTAAGGGTAGCAACAATATCTAACATCCCTGAAGGTCGTGATGGAAACGAGTGCCACACGGATGTTTCTGACAGTTTGAACAATGTGGAAAAAAGTCTCAAACATTTTGTACAAACAACAAACCATCCAAGTATTATCCTGATCCATGAACCTCAAATAACAACATTACAATTAGAACTCCTTCCCGTGCTCTTGGCCTCTGCTCGTTCTCTAACCCACACTTGCAGCAGCGAGGCGGAGCGGGTGCTGCCATTAGGTGCGATGGGTGCCGGCGCTGGCACCGCCAGGCTTCGGTGGCCGTGCAACAGTATCTGCAGGCTGCCATCCTTCTGTTCGCAGAGCATCTGAAGAAAGCAAACTGCACTGTTGCTCACACTCCCCGAACCCGTTGTTGTCATTGGCCGGCAGCCACCAATAGTGAGCCAACTGAGTTAACAGACACTTCCGCTCAGCACATAAGGAACCATCTGTTTTAAAAGCTAGAAAGGAATAAAGAGCCCTCTCTCTCTCTCTCTCTTTCTCATGCTTCCTCTCTCCCCCACTCTCCGCTTCTACAATTCTGCACAGTTCCACAGTTTGCAGAGTTCTGCTATTATCTAACACCTCACTTTTCATTATTTGAATCTACAGCTAGCTTCTAAAATTACTGCTTTGACTGCACTCGGTCTCTGTGCCCTGTCCTGGCCTTTCAATTTGCCCCAGAATGAGAAACTAACCAGTTTCGTATTTGAGGAAACTATTTTATTCCATCTGTTTTCCTGGTAAATAACTAAATTGTCTATTTGTTTTTTTGGCTCGCCTGCCAGCTCATAATGCATCATCAAACACGGCATTGCTGCAGTTATCACACACAAAGCTCATTTGTAATTTATTGGACATCATCAAGGGCAGAATCATATTGAAGCCTGATGTTTGTAACATCTTGAAAATCACGGTTGTGCGTCTGTCTTGGCTGTGCCGAGCTCCTCAGACGTGCCAGCTTGTAGCTAAATAAATATTGGCTGAGGGGCATTTGAAAAAACATATTGTCCTGGCTCAGCACTTGGTTCCCCTGCCCTCTGTTGCCAAAACAAGGCCGTGGGGGTCCAGAGCAGAATCTCCTCTCACATCAGTGGTTGGGTAATGGTCAGCTCTCAGCCTTTGGGACTGTGCTCACAGGTTCTTGAGGGTGATATTTGCTCAGCTCTTCGTCGCGTGGCTTGCGGAGGGGACCCTGCAAGCTCGGTGTTTCTAACACTGCGCCTTTGTTTCTCGTGAGGCTTACGAGAAGAAGGGGGTGCTTGTCCTACGTGTTTTGCAGGTTTTGTGATAGCCAGAGATATCTTTGTCGCTCCTATTTATGACGTGTTTTGATATGGAGCTTTAAATATGACAGAGTTGAATTCTCTGGCATTTCTGGTGTCTATGAAATCGTCCTGCATGTTCGCAGTTGTTTGCTTAACTTAATTTAAACTCAAAACACAGCAACCTTTTTAGGTTCCGTGAATTAGCTCATGCAAAGGCAAGCGGGGTAAGAGTATTTAGCTTTGTTTTGAGTGGTAAATAAAGCGGCTTTTTTCTCAGCACACATTTCATTTTCGCTCCTTTTTTTTCCACCTTTTCCCGCATTAACTTCAAAAATATTACTAAAACATGAACAGTGGCATCCATAACCCATGAATCCTCTCTCTCCAAGAAATTAAGGTGTATCATAACAAGTGCATTATTTAGTATATTTGACATAGCTGCCACCTACTTGCAGAGAAAGAATTAATACGCCCGTGGAAAAGAAAGCAGGAAGAAATCTACTGAAAATAATTAATTATCAGAGCCTATTTCTAGTCCTCCTCTTAAGCCTATTTAAAGGGCATTAGGTATTATGAATGTGAGGTGGTCTAATTTTACCCCTGTCTTCATCTGACTACATTAGTATACTTTTCCAGGCTCTGCTTGCTATTTCAATCACATAGCATGACTCTGAAAACCAGACTTTTTTTTTCTCCTTCCCACTAATCTCTCCGGGAGGTTTACAGCAGCTGCCATCACATTTACACACCTGAAACTGTTAAAGAAGAAAAAAAAGGATAAACTTGATGTGAGCATTTGCTAAATGGATGAACGGCGCCCGCAAGAGACTTCAAAGAAATGAATTATGTATACCCTAAAGAGAACTCATTTGGGAATTAAGGAGGATAAGTAGCGGTCCATTTTGTGCCTGTTAGGGGCCCTCTTAGAGCTACCATGGCTTAGGGAGAGCTAATGGGCCATGGGAGGGGGTGATGGTAGTGTGGAGAGGTGGAGGGGTGGAGTGGGGTTGGGCCCTTTGCCGCCCAAGGTCTCCGGGCACCGGTGACAGATGGTTGGCCACTTCACTGGGTGGCTGTGGCTACAAGGTCTGTCGTGAGGCTGCTCCGCGGCTTTGACAGCGTCGCAGAGATCAAACGACATTGTGGAAGGTGAAGTGAAGAGAGGAGTGCGAGGGCCGGAGCTGGAGCGGCGGGGTGACGGCTCCACCAATTTTGGAGTTTAATATCAGTTGCCAGTGCTGATATTATTAGACCAAACTCACTTATGGCTGTGATTCATTATTCAATACCTGGAAACTGAAATGAAAATAGTTTTCAGAAAGGTCCTGGAGAAGCTCTGACACGGAAATCCTCCAACAGCTAAATGAATGTAGGCTCTGATAAAAGATCTGCTTTCTGTGTCTCTGGCTGCACTGGAGCTGTTTAGCCTGACATCCAGCATTTTATTTATTCATCAGAAACGCTCCTCGTTAATCAGTTCTCGACGTAAACGCACAGAGGCCTCGCCATAAATGTGGCACCTGAGCTGCTAACATGAACAGATTTAATGAATCTGGTGTTAATAAAGCGTTTTAATGTCCCACGATGAACTCAAAACTGTGGAAGGAGACTTTTCACACCTTGGAAACATGAAACATCTGGAAGGAAATAATTACTTCATAAAAAATATATGTGAATTTCACTAAATATTTCTTCTGCTCCTGACAGGAGGTTACGTTACTGTCTAACTGCAAGACATTACGATCGTTAAGTTAAAAAAATAAAAAAAGGTTAATATTACACATTAGAAAATGTAAATACAGAAAAATAAAACGGCTTTTTTTTTTGTACACGCGTGTGGTCAGAGGAGCGTCTTCAACACTGAACGCTGTGAGTGGCCAATATCCACTTCTTCATTAAAGTGAAGTAGCCACTCGCGGCGTTCTCATTTTTTGGGCACTGTTTATTAGGACACCAATGTTACAGCACAGCTTTCATCCGGTTTCATCACTCCCTGATCAAAAGTGTTTGCGCGCACGTTGGCGTCTTTATCAACTCACGCACAGGCGACTACTCCCCTTAAATGAAATCATTTCGCCTCAGCCTGAAATCATCGTACGCGCACACGTGGCAAAATCCAGTTGTCTAAGGTGAGTGTGTGCTGTGCTGGCAGAAGTTTCCTGGCTGTTAGTTTGTTACGAGAGTTCAGGTCTGCAGCCTTTCACTTAGGTTTGTGTAAATGTCCAAACGTGCCATGATTTGACTGAATCAGGATTAAAACTCTTGACTGTCGCACTGCACACGCTGGACAATAACAGTTCGTTTCTCTTCTCGTTTCTCTTCTAATGGACCAACGTTTGGAACAGCTCGAAATATAAAGGTGTTTTTTTTTTGTCTGTGAAACTGAAGACTTGATAAATCCTCATTCAAGACGAGCATGGCATCAATTCCCAACCGCTGCTGCCCCTTGGGCAAAAGAGAGCGGGCTCGCATGGCGATTAGCCCGTCTGACATTCTCAATGATCGGATTAAACGATGCCCACAGTCTAGTCTGAAACTACTCCCGACCTGCAGCTCCGGAGAGCATCTCAATATCCAATTTCACAGCTTTCTGAACCTGGATCATGGAGACTATTTATTACTGTCACAGGCTTTTTGAGGGGAGCCTTTGTATTTCACTTGCTCCGGAGCAGGAAGATGATCAACAAGAGAGTGAAAAGTGTAATGAGTGGGGAACCAGTGGCTTTGCCCCAAACTCCCTGAAAACACCAAACAGAAAACAGCCACCCTGCTAAATTGGAAGCTTATTTCAGCAGTCAGCAGCTTCTCTGGGACCTTTGATCCACACTCCCGAGTTATGACCCCTGTGTACTGTATGTGTGTCCTGCAGCGCGCCGCAGTGTGCTTTGTAACTGACGAGAAAAAAAACAAAAAAAACAAGAAGACTTTCTGAATCCTAACGTGTAGAAAATGGGATGTTTTGGGAAGTTTGTGATTACAGCTCGGAATTGTGTTGAGGAGTACAGTAAAATGGCACTCACTGAGTGATTTTGGACAGACGAAGGCTTGTTGGCTGGCCAAAATAGATCCTCCTAGATAATAAAACCATTTATAAGGCCATCTTAAACTGGACCAGCAGCTGTAATAGGGGCCTCCATTATACAGGCTTTATAATTTCCCTGCTTTTTCCTCTTAGAGCCTCTGTTGTTCCTCTGAATTACCCCTGAATGATTTATGCCCACTGGTCTGGCCACTGATAGACCCTGGCAACACAGATAGAAACACACTTAGGGCTTTTTGGTGTGTAAACACACTGTATTAAAAGCCAACTTGTTTCAAACAGCCAAACACATTTGCTGCTGCGGGGGGGCACTCGGTGTCATTTCACTCGTCAAACACGGCAGTGTCACAGCCAATCAGCTGACTCCACGGGCAACACAAGCCATTTAACCTGAGCAAACACAGTGTGCCGTGAAGCCCGAGGATGACTTGAGAGCCTGAGCAAACACTGGCAAGAGCCATCGGGCACGAATGGAGGCGGCCCGGCTGAGGACAAGTCACTCTCGTAATGGATTTGTGATGACTCAAGATCGAGCGGCCATCTGTTTGTTACAGTGGGGGAGGACTACAACTCACAGTTCAGATACACAGAATATTAGCCGGTAGTGCAGCAGAGGAGGGGAGGATTTGGCCAGTGGCACAGGATGTAAAGCATATGTCCATAAATGGTAAATATGTTGAGAGCTGGGGCCCTGGTTCCCTGAAGTGGGGCCAGATAACAGGATTTGCATGGTGATTTTCAGCCTCAGTGACACAAAGCTTTAAAAAGGTGTAAGACAAATAATCCTGCGAGTGACCTTAAGACTCTTCCTTGCACACAGGTGAAAAGGGCTGCAGTGCTGTTGCCCCGCTGGCAGCTCACCGCTGACATGAAAAGCTCGCCACATATTTAAAGCACCGAGGTGTTTGCATGGGATTTCAATGATGTGAGTTTGAATAAACCACAGTCATTTGTGTCCAGTCTGTAACCGTGAAGTTCATTTAAACAGCGAAAGTCAAACCACAGGCAGCCTCGGAAGTCAACAGGGCCACAAACAGGACTTCAGAAATAAGGATTTGATTTCACAGAGGTGTTACTGCTGCCAGGGAAGCTACTCTGAAAGAGTGGAAATATATTTGAATCGGCTCGTGGAATAATGTAAAGCTCTGTTCGGATTCCTAAAAGCATCAATACCTCTCCCAAAGCACAGGTTTCCAGGAGGAGAAAGAAACCTGAGCAGTTCAGAGATTTTATTAAGAGCAATGTGATTTTAAAAGTTAACTGAAAAAAAATAGCAGCTGATTGAATTGTGCTGTTACTATCTTCTGTGCACTGAGCAGGTTTTCATGATGCAGTGTGAGCACGGTGCTTCTTCACAGGATTTTACTGTGGATTATTGTAGTTTTAGGGGAAAAATAGGAACTGGAAGTGCCATTCATCATATTAAAAGCTTTAGTCCTGCTTTTGGTTCTGTATATGTCAGAGTAGATGTTGCTAAATATCCTCAGGGAAGCAATCAGGTGTTTAAAGTTAAGGGCAATTCCCCGCACTACAGACAATCAATAGAAAAATCTAAGAGTAGGGGCTGTAATAGGGTTGGCTTGTAAGCTGCTCTGACAAATTAAGGCAAGTGGTGTTTTTTCATTACTTACACATCCGTTTTCATTTTTCCCATCAGTGGAACCAATTAAACAATGCTTCCTTAAATTAGTCATTGATTTTTAGCAATAGTGACACTTTACAGAAGGAAATAATAACTTTAAGGGAGTGTTACCGTGTTTAGTTTTTTTCATTACTGCCAGTCTCGTACGAGCAGCAAAAACAAAGGACAGAGACGATTCACCTACATGAAAAAGTGGTGTCTTAAATTAGCCATTGATTTTTCCTCAGGTGTCACTTTGGTTAAATGCTTTGTGGTTGGGAGCTTTCACTCCTGCCTGGAAATTGACAAGAGTCCATAATCTATTAGTCTTTACACACACATTTGCTTCGGAGTTGTTTTTCCACTTCCAGTATGTAAATATATGAGCCATAACTCATCTTTTCTGTCACGAGCAAAGTGATAAATGCAGTGGAAATCACCACTAAATTGCATTTTTTTATGATAAGCACAGAATGTTTTTTTTTCCAGAGCCATTTTATTACAGAACCTCTGATAATACCAATCCCATCCCAGAGACACGCCGCTCTCCAGATCCAAACTCAGTCCAAATTCTTTTCTTTAATGCGCATACTGAACAAAAAAAAAAAGGAATTCAAAACAGCAGGCGGTAGCTGCTGCACTTTTCTTTTTTTATCTGGAGACTAGAAAATACACGTAACAGTTTGAAGCAGCAACAAAAGGTGCATTTACCTGATTATACAATGAAACACTATTTTTGTTGACATGAATTTTCTTTTCATCACATTATAAAATTTTAAATATTTCTTATACCTTTTTTTTTTTTTTTTTTACGAAAAAGCTACATTTTAAGCAAAATGTACACCTGGAGCAGAACAGGAAGGGAAAAAACTGGTAAAATGTTTAATTTTATATTCAGTTTTTTTGCTTTTTATTGGGTTAAGCCAATGAAATATGTTTTCTTTTACTTCAGGGATGCAAACATTATCCTCAGTGTGCTGATTGCTGTATCCACTTTAACTGTACATACACTGTCATCTGTTACTCTGGGCAGAACTGAACACCTGACAGCCAAATGAGTGACCGATGTATTTCAGAATGTTCCCAGCAGCCTGCAGCTTTATTGATTATCCTTAACACAGGCTGTTCACATACAATGCAGAAAACAGAAGTTCGCCGAGGCGTTTCCTCAGTACAATGAGAGCACGTCCGCGTGGTGTGAGGTGTGTTCCTGATGCGCCGGAGGGGACGTCGCCACAGCAGAGAGGCCTACGTGACGAGAACAGGTGCTGTGGAGAGGTCGTCGTCGCTGATGGCAGCTAAATGTCTTTTTTATCATCACATTACTTTTTCATGTCACTTCACCATAAAGTATCAGTAAAATACGTCGCCATTATTCACCTAAATGAACATGAAACTACATGGTGGCTGTGTGAGGGCAAACTAAAGGACAGCTGAACAAGTGTGATCCTTCCATCGGCTGCGTGTGCCTAGCCAAGACTTTCTGTCCTTGGGTGAGCAGAGTTTTGTCGCACCAGGATGCCACGTGCTCAAAATCATAAAAAACAACAACAAAAAAACTAAACAGAATGAGTCCCACATTAATGTACAAACATAAATGAGTGTAAAAAGCCAACCACATAGCTAACCCCTGGCAGGTTGACACCAAGCCATGCCTGTCCATAAAGTGCACTCTCCATCCTGCTGTGTGGCTTGGATGTCATAAAGACAAGAGCATAATGAGGACAAGTGTGTTTATGTGGGACACAGACAGAGAGGGGCCCCGCTGCATGTGTGTGTGTGTGTGTTCAGTCTTAGTCCCGGAGCGACTGTGAATTAGAGGACATGACAGTCTCAGGTGCACGGACAGAGGAGGAGGTGGGGAAAGAGGGTGGAGTGGAGGTGTATGTTCGCGACCTGTTTGAGGGCCTGACGTTAATAAACGTAGCCCTCGCTGTAGGGGTGCGGCTGGCAGTAGGGCCCCTCCTGTACGTAGGCCATGTTTTCATCAAAGTGCGACAGCGGCACCGTGTCCTCCTCGTTTATTTGCCGCTCCATGTCCGTCTTCAGCACCGGCCGCTGATTGTCGGGAAACGCCATCGAGAACAAGGCCTCAGGGTCACACACGAACTTGTAGACGTATCTCTCACCGGCCACCTGGAGGAGGGCGGGGCGGGTGGAGAAAGTGCAGAGGTAATTTAAAACTTGAGTTCATTCATCTCAAACTTTGATTTGATTGACTGAATGCGCAAGTCTCCATTTCTCCTCAGCAGGTAAAAAGTGTTTGAGCTCCTCCTCTTAAGCTATCAGTGGGAGGAGCATTAGCACCATTTGAGCAAAGTTAAACATGACACATATATATATATATATATATATATATATATTTTTACCTTTTGCATGATTCCCTTCTCGTAGTAGTAACGCAGCGATCGGCTGAGCTTGTCGTAATTCATTGCCGGTCGATTCTTCTGTATCCCCCACCGACGTGCCACCTTTGTCAGACACACACAAACAGCACAGTCAGTAAACACAAACAATGACCAGGATGCCAAAGCGCGCACACACACGCGCGGCCGACCTGGTTTCCTGACAGGAGCGTTGCGGCAGCTGAAATGTTAAAACAAACTTATTAATCCATATTTTCCTAATAACAGTAATTAGGGTGCCTCCAGCCTTAGCAGACGTGACCAGGGATGTGTTCATTAGGAGCTTGTCACACACCCAGCGGAGGAGGCAGCAGATGTTGCAGCACCTGTCTACCAGACCACCCACCACCCGGTCTCGCAGCAGTCCAAACCCACAGCCCCACCGTGCTCGCTACAGCTTCTCTATTGCAGTTTTTACACTTTCCCTCTCTTTCTCGTTCTTTCTCGCTCTTTTTCTACAATCTTTTCAATTGAAATCACTAAAAATTCCATCCTTTTGGATCCTAAAACCTTTGACATGTTACACCTGCCTGGTGAAAAGGCAAACGCTTCTACCTAGCGTTTATCTGCGGCGTCCCAACGCGAATGCGTTTGGTCACCTGGTGGCATGAATGGGCCCCCCTGTTAGCTGCAGCTGGCCTGTGCCTTCAGACACCGTGGAGTTGCGTGGACTGTGCCAGGCATCCTTCTATTTCCTCTATCTTACACAGTCCCACCCCCCGCTTGCAACCTGCATTCTCCTCCGTCCTCCAGCAGTGAGAAACAGTGAGTGAGCCCCGCTGTGTGTGATGCGGGCACACACAGACCCAGCCTCTGTTTTCTTTTCAAAAGATCGGTTATATTTTTATATTTAGGGGAGTGTCCTGTGGAATATTTAGCAGGAGTTGACCATGAGGGTCATTTGGCTGGATGTGGCTGAGTGCAAGCTAAATAAAAAGAAACTATTATGGCACATCCAGTCCTGGGCCGGCGACTTCAAGAGCAGAGCCACTTCTGTTGACCTCTGACATTCTGTGATTCTGCCTCGGTCCATGTTGATGTCTTCAAATATCCTGATTAGTCAGATCGACAGTCCAATATCAAGTTTTGTTAACAGAGATCTAGTACAAGACCAATGAGCACATTAAGAGCTTCACATTCGATCAGCAAAAAACAGTAAATGTCAGATTTTACTCACTAGAAATCGTCATTTCTGTGAAATCAGGCACAAAGCAGCATGTGCTGCGACGACCTTCCCTAAGTTCTCAGGAATAATACGATGTGCCTCACCTCCTCTGGCTCGATGAGTTTGAACTCCATGCCGCGGCCGGTCCAGGCGATGAAGTGGGAGTTGGACGGGTCGTCCAGCAGGGCCACGAGGAACTGCCAGAGCTGCAGCGAGCCCCTGCGCTGGTATGACGGGCCCTCGCGGTACAAGCCTGACTCTTGTTTGATGTCGCCTGTAGGACACATAACAGCATGTTACTGCACAGCCTGTCACGGCGTATTTAAAGGTATTCAGCGCTCTCTGAGGAGGACTCACCTTCAACCTTTTCAGGCACCACGCAGGTATCATCATAAAAATGCCTCGCCACTTTGTCAAACATACAACCTGGAAAACAAAATCAAAACAAGGAGCTTTTGATGTAATGGGCAGCAGAACCCAAAGTGCACCATCACAACATTCACTGGTGTCGTGGTTTGTACCTTCAGTCCTGTTAGTGTGAGCCAGATAGCCGTCCTGCCGTAAGTAGACAGAGTGGCAGCTAGGCACTTCTGCTGAAAGCCGGCAAGAATGAGAAAGGGGTGTTAAAGGGCCCGAAGGCAGCATTAAGAACACGATCTCAGTTATCTGAGAGCAGTCAAAGCCTGTTCACTCAATGCACCACTGGCTCTGATTAAAGAATATGCCCTCCAGCGCTGGCATCACGATGGCTCCCAGCCACAGGCGAGTTCACTATATCACACCGCTAATAGACGCCGCGCTCAGAGGACGATTTACTGCAGAATGAAACACAGCGCTCGTGTGAAAACACAAGCTGACGTGATAAGTATGTTTTTTTTACCCCATAATGTGACGGTTTTATAAACTCTCTCAGATTCAAAGCTGAACCTGAAGATCTAGATGTTGGGGAGCTGCAGCACGTTAGATTTCTTTTGACGGTCAAACTTAAGTCTTACAGCTGCGTCCTGATAAACATGCTGTGTTTACTTCAAACATGTCAAAAATATCATCAAATATTTTGATATTAGCTGATTAAAATCCTCTCACACTGACGTTATACTGACTGTAGGTTTCACCATGATGGCCTCTGATCAAAAACGCCCGAGCAGGTTACAAAGTGAATGTTCAATAAACAGACTGAGGCCCATAAACATTTCTCTGAACTTCATCAAAGTAATGGGCTTGTAGAGGAAATTGCTGCTAATGAAATTACTAGCTCCCCTCCCATCCTTTGCAACAGGCCTGCTCCAGTCAACATGCCCCATTGTGGCTGCTAATAAATCCACTGTGATGCTCCATCTCAGCTGCACAGTACCGTAGAGAGCATGTTTGTCCTTACATCGTCTCTTCCTTTGTTTACACTGGACACACTGGTTTTTGGAATAACCTACGACTCTCATTATTGCTGGATGATTGAAATGAAATCTGAAATAATGGCATCAGCGCTGATAGCTTCGCTTCTTGAAACGCACGGCTGCTAACGGGCTACACCCTGGTAGTTTCAGTGAGCTCCGGAGTTTGTTGAGAAATGGGATGTTTTTGCACCGAAGCCGCTATTTTCTGAAATTATCTAGTGGTGTTAATTAGTATTTAGAAGCCACGAGGCTTTGAACACATCAATGGCAAAGTAAACCTGCTACTGGAAAGTGAGAAAAACACCAAAAATGACAGTTTCCTGGCTTTTCCATAACAAAAACTGCCAAGCTGCTGTTAGGAAAACAAGCGAGCCTAATGAAACAAAGAGGGAGACGGGCTGAAAAGAAGCCCACAGTGATGCTCCTCCAGCTCCGACTCCCCTGGGTCCTCTCTGTCCCTACTTGTGAATGAACTCAGCAGTCCAGCGTACGTTCATTCATGTCCTGATGCAGAGGCTGATGATTAGCTCTCCTTACTCTCTGAAGCTAAAAGGAGCGGACAAGCGTGGGAGGGCGGATTTTGGATTGTGACCAGGCGTAGCCCCCCCGTCCTTTCAATTAGACCATCACAGGAAATGGTGGCCGGCACAGACACCCAGTCCAACCAGATCCCCTGCCCTAATAATGGGCAAACTCAATAAACCCCCCCCCCCATACACATGTGTTCTCCCATTCCTGAAATGGTAACGCTCTGGCAGAGAAGCAGGCTGCTTTTGATTCTTAGCTCCATCAGGTGAAGCACAAACACTCACAGACCCCCATTTCCTCCAACCTCTCACCTGAGTCGTAGGTGAAGTCCCTCGGCTCCTGCTTTATCATCATAGTGGTGGGGAAGGTGTGGGGCAGCGGCGCCCCCATCATGGCTGGGTGTTCGAACAGCGGGTCGGGGAACTCCTGCTTGAATCCTTGAGGAGGAAAGGGGATGTTGGGCTCCGACATCTGCCTGTGGTAAATGGGCCGGCCGTCCCGAGCCATGGTCGGTGGGGAGGGGAACGAGTGGCAGGGTTCGGAGAGCTGACGTCGAAATCTGACGAGCACGACGAAATCAGTGCGCGCGTTAGTGTCAGACACAGGAATTATTTGAAATAGATGTAAAACAGTGTAAATACATCCGCTGCATGAATGAAGACGGGGAGAAACAAGCGTAAATGTGTTCACATAAAACCTAAAGGACGACTGGCTAATCGCAGTGATCGGAGCAGAAACAGTCTCACTTTTACATTTCTGTAGTTTAAGCAAAAACACACTTTTCAGCTGAGGTAAAGTGAAAAACGCAGTCACTGTATTTTCCATTCTAAAAACCAAAATGAGCACTGTGTCCTCAATCCCAGGACATTCTTTATGCTAAAAAACTTGGGCCGTTTTCAGGCCCTAAAGGACAGAGAGCAGGTTCATTATATACAGTACAACCTGCAGTGATGGAGTAGACGTGGACGTGCGTTGGGTTAGTTTGATTGTAACATGCTGATTAAAGCTTCCTGCTGAGGATCCACTCAACTAGTGACATTCTACTGTAACTTAATCTCTGCTGTGACCTCATTTTAATGTGTTCTCAGTGAAACCGCCTCATGTAAATGTGATGGAAATGGAAAAGGCTGCAGGCTGCAGTACCTGTGGTCCATAGAGTAGGCGTTATCAGGGAGCGTCTGTGAGGGCGGTATGTGGACGTAGGTCCTGTCTGGTTTGGGAGTTGGGGCCGCGGTGGGGGAGGCATGGTGGAGTGGGGACACTGGGGTGCTACAGGGGGGCGTCACTGGGCTGGAGGGCTTCATTCCTGCAGGCTGCTTCTGCTCATAGGCACTAAAGCAACAGAAGGAAAAAAAGGGTCAAAGACGTGTGCAGTGCCGCAGGGTTGGGAACTTCTCTCTGGTGATGTGGATATTGCATTTTTGATTTAAAGAGCTTTGTCTTATATTTTACTAGCTCAGAAACACAGATTCACCCACATAGTTTCTGTTGTTGTGTGTTTTTCTGTCAGAATAAACCAGCCACAGCAGTGAATCCATTTCTATAAGCTTCCATTTATTCATATCTTATGGAATTCAATTAGTATTTTATTAAATGGAGTTTGGCATAAGAATGTCCTGTTTTATCCTCAGTCCTTAACGTGTGGGTATGACACACCACCGCCTGTTATACGATGTGGATAATCCGATGGAAAGAAAGTCCGTGATTAATTATCTGAGCTGCTGGAAGACGGACATAGATCCACCGATCTCACTGTTTCACTCCTCTTAGTGAGTGTTTTAGGATCAGCTGGCGTTCTGTTGTTCTCACCTGACGTTGTACGGGCACTTCTCTCCATACTGGAGTTTGAAGGGCCGTTCCTGACTACAGTTGGAGCTCAGCTCGGAACACGGGCTGTGCAGCTCCCTCTTGATCTTCAGCTGTAATCCGTGGAATGCCACTACACCAGGAGAGGGAGAACAGGGGAGAACAGCTCATTTAGATATGCAACGACCATGAACTCCTGCTTAAATGACTTGTTAGATTCAAATAATGTGGGTTAAGAGAGTAGGTGCAATTAGTTCTTGCACTGAAGGGACAAATGACGCTTCGGTCACGGCAAAGCATTCGTTTATGATGATTACATTTAAAGCAGAATATTTTTCCTCAGAGTGAATAAGCCTACAGAACAGCTTTTATGCAATCACTGGGTATGTAAAAAAAGGAAACCACAGCTTGTTTGAGCCCCACTCTTCTTTTCTGACTACGCGCAGCAGCATTCCCTGTATTCACAAACAGCTGCACGGCGACACAGAAATCAGCGTAGGTACCTCAGTGATCAAGAGAGGTCAAAGTTACAAGACTCGCTTCACCTAAAGCATCCGTCCTCTCAGGCCAAGTACCTGTCCTGTCCTTCGTCTTTTCACCGCTGGGGACTCTGTTAGTGAAATATGGCACCATAAGACGGGGTGTGTGGCGAGCTCCTTTAAATGCTTTATCTGCTTTCAGCTGCCTGTCAATACGTTCCAGACGACAACAACAGGGCTCATTGATCTAAAGTGGGGGCCGCAGCTCTCTGCCTATTGCCGCACAGAGAGCCTGGTGCATCTGAGAGGCTGTTAAGTGCCTGATCAGTTCTGATTAACATCCCATCATCTTGAGTCATGATCAACGCTAATCCAATTGGCTGCGCCTGTGACGAAAAGCCAGTCAGTCAGAGTGAAGCTTGGGTTGCCTCGGCGATCGCCCGTCTCACCGCGAGTGCACACAAAGCAGCAGGGAGACCATCGCACAGTGCTCCAACAAACACGGGGCGGGACGCGTGCTACAGCAGATACATAGCAATGAAGAATGGAGAAAGGAAATCCATCAACTCCTGGTCAAACCGAACGTTTTAGCACCGATGACCCCAAAAAACTCAAACCTGTGGTTCGGGTTTATTTTCTTTAACCCACAGTCAATGATAAAAATGAGTTTTCTCACTGACAGCTGCCGTAGGAGCACGGGTCGATCTGCCAACACCCCATCTGAAGCACAGCCGAGCCCCCCGGGGGACGGGGCACGCTGGCCCTGCACGAGAAAGCTCAGGGGTTGTTCGCAGGCCTCGACGGGGGCCTGACCTTTCCGGGTCATCGATCGCAGGTCAAAGAGACACTTCCTGAGGGGAGACCTTTGACGACGCTGGTATGGAAGAGTCTCGTTAAGGACACTACCATGACCCACTACCACACACAGGCATGACTTTCTATTTCTATGTTCTCTGACGTGACGTCTGGTTTGCAGCTACCCTCGACATGAGGTTTAGTCTTTAGTTGTAAACATGGGTTTCTGTTCACTATATTTTCTGTATAAAGCATCAGCTTCATGCGAGCTGCAGCACAGGGCCTTAAATTAGATATGGAAATGTCACAATAGATTTTGTCAGTGGGGTGCCAAGGTACACAAATCAATAGCAGGGGCATTGTCTCTGACTAAAACAGAGACTTCCTTTTTAGTCCAGAATGTCATGCCCATCACTGCTTGATTGCTCTCATTATCTACATATTGATTAACCAAGATGGTGCGGTGTTTAAAACACCAAGCAGTTACAACAATTACTGGGTCTATTTTGAATGCAAATGTTTTTTTTTCTTCCTGCGTCACTAATGTATTATTATTTTCTTCTGTCTTTGCTGTACAGACTTAATATCACCCTTCGTCTTAATGGAGTAAACATACGAGTGAGGAGAGACTAGGTGTTCAAGTTTCATTTATTTATTTTTACACCACCTTCCAGCAGAACTTAGTTGTAATGATTTCGTCTTAGCAGCCATTTCCCTGCCAATCCTTTCAGTGCATTATCAACAAAGTCTTGGCCCCAAACCTTGTGTACTCTCAGGTACAAATTGTGTGTTTTGGCAGAACGAGAGCCTGCGTTTGGCAGATATTTCCTCAGTCCATTCATAAAAAATACAGGTCTTTTGGCAAGAGCGAAAAACCTTCTATTCCATTTTCACCTACTGTAGGTGCTCGCCTTCGCTGTTAAATGATGGAGGCACAGATCTGCTGGTAACGTGTGGCCTCATTTTACACCTCCTCTACTCCTTCGTTCCCTGCTAAGTTATGCTAATGGTAAGCATCTGTGTTGGGAGTTAGAAACAAAGACAATGTTCTTTCTCCTCCTTCAGCCCGAGGACACTTTTGCTTGGAGGCCGCGCACACGCTGCCTCCGTGCTGCATGGATGGGGAGTGCAAAATCGACATTGAGGGAAACTGCTATTGTTTCCTGAGAGGCCGTGAAAATATAAAACAACACTTAGCAGAGGGAAGAATTTCTGCCTTTCAAATACAATATACAGTACTTCCCACATTGATTTGTTTCTTTCTCGCCCTTTCTGCCTTCGAATCTTTTATTCCCTTTACACATGATGTAAAAATGTGGCTGTTCTGCAGCTGTTAATTTCATTAAAGTAGATGAACAATAGTCAGCATGAAATCAATTTGTGTGGCTGTAACTACAGATAAACACGTTATTTCTCTATTTCTTTTTCTTATTGTATTCAAAAATAAAACCTATTCTTAATGTTTTAATGTATGGACCCTCTTAAAAAAGCTTATTATTCATTTCACTAAAATAAAATCCTACTGTTACAGCTACACAAGCTGTTCTTTGTGCTATCAAACAATGAGAAATGAGTCTTTGGCTAATTCCTTCCTATGCTACACATTTTCAGCATGTATACCTAACATTAGTTGATTATAAATGTTTGGTTCCCATTAAATTAGCTGCAGACATAATTAAGTTTTACTGTGTACATGAAACGTTGGATAATTGACTGCCACAGGTAACAAACTTGTACCTCTGTGAAATGCTTAAGAATCATTTTAGGTAAATATAATTACTCCACAAAAAGGCAAATGTTAAATAATTACTTTTAAAATGCACAGGACCGTCTCTAACCGTCAATAAACTCCAGGTGCATTTATTCAGTAAATGTGTAATGGAAACAGTAGAAACACACAGCGGCTAAAAAATGCATTTGTTCGGCGCTGGTTTCTGCTGTCGGAAAATAAAATGCAATGTTGGACAGTAGGTCTTCTTAGTGTTTGGAACGTTATCTAAATAAAACACAGTAACAACACGGTACCAATTCCTCGCTGTAGTAACATAAAAAGATTTCCTCTCCGTGTCATTCCCTCTTCTTCATCTTCCTCTGTGTCTACCTATCCCACCGTTCACCCTCCATCTCTCGACTCGGTGAAACTAATATGGGAGAGGTGCCGGCTGGGATGCCTGCTCGAGCGCCCAACCATGGTGCCCTCACCCCCCCGCCATCTGTTAGTGCCTCTCCAGACTGCTGTGGCTTTGCCAACAGGACAATTCAGATGGTCAGCAGTCTCCTGCCACCCCGGCCACCCACCCTGGCTACCTCTGAAGGACAACGGGACAGTCTCTGTGACCTCTGGTTCTCTGCCGCTCGCCACAACACTCCTCCATCTTTGATGTTACAGTAGGCTGGGTTCACAGAATCCGGCTGCCGCGCACGGCCGTACCTTCTTCTGAACAATACAAAATCAAGTCTGATGTATAGAAAAAAGTGGGTGGGGCACAATACTTGAAGGTTACAAACCAGAATGAGGATTATTTGTTTAGTACGTGTGTCAGTGTTTAAAAAGATGACGCTGGTCTTGGCATTATGTACAGAGAGGAAACATTAGACCCCCCTCTGGTTTTTAATCTAGACAATCAACAGGAACCTGCTTGAGGATCTTAGGCAATCTGGCTCACATGGGGTTAAAAGGTCTGTGATCTAGCTCGGTGCCAGATCTTGGTGCCTACTTCTCCACCAACATGTTCCGCTATGACACTCAGACGACCTTGTCTCGTCGTCTCAAAGAATTATCACTTCTGCGTTTTGTTCAACTTTGCTTCCAGGTTAAAGGGCGTTGAGGACATAGGGAAGACACAGGGTGTGGTCAAGCAGTTTCGTGTCTTTTTCTCACAGTTCCATGGGTGCTTTGGCTCATGTGAAAGACATGTGCTCGCTCTGGGTCCCACTGAGCACCACTCACTCCATTTCTGTCCCTACCTTGGCACTACTTCCTCCAGAAGTGGACGGTGCCAAGTCACCAGTCACTGTGCACAAACAGGTGAGGTACGACTAAGTGCCGCAGACACTTCACCGCAAGTATCAAATCAGCTCATGTCCAGTATTCAGATAGAACGAAAAAAAAGAGAACGCAAGAGGAAGGCCACAAATCAGCTGAAAAGCTGAAAAGGAGAAATGCAGCAATAACTAATATTATCTAACCACACTGGATGGTTTGCACACGAGCTACTTCGAGGAAAGGTCACAGAGGAGCATTTCTTCATTTAGAAAAATGCAGCAGCAGCTTGGCCCACCGTAAGGTAAAAATATCCCCCCTAAAAAACAACGGCCACAATATTTTGATGTCTCCTTATGCAAATAAGTCAAAGTGCAGTAATATCTCAGTGGCGGTGAGAGGTTTGAAAGCAGAGACAGATACTTCCACCCACCCATGCACCTGTCTGTAGACCCGCACGACTGCTGCAGCTCTCCAGACAGCACTTCTGTGAGCAGAGGTGAGGGTACTGAGAGAAAAACACACTCTCCCTGCGTACAAACACACCAGTGGAGATAAGTGAAAAACACACCCAAACACACGGAAACAGGAACAGGAGCACATGCACACACTCGCACAGAGGCTGAGGAGAAGCAACGTGGTTTCTTACTCACAGTTTTCAGTCTGGAAATCTGGAACAAACTGCTCGTCATTGTCGGGAACTTGAGCTAAAGACACAAGCAGAGCAGAAGAAGAAAGGGAATGATTGTTGGTGATGTTGATGGACAACGCAGCATTGATCACAGCTCTCTGCAGCCCAGTACCCTCCTCTCCTGGGATAATATGTTGGCCTATCCCAGCGATGTTTGATTCTGCTGTTTGTTAAAGAACACAGCTGTGAAAAAAACACGTTCCACAGCTAATCTGGGAAAGATTCCTTGTTTTATTTTTGGCAATATTTGGTGTATTTCTAATGTGCAATGAGGTGCTGATGTGTCTTCAGTCACAATCATCACATCAAATTTCTTAGTATTTCAGATTGATTCTAGTATTTTTTTTTATTTTTTAAACAAATGACTAAATTCTATTCAGAAAATTTCACCCATTTAAAAAAATAATGCTTTAAACGCTGATGATCTAATGAATAATCTGTATAAATATATATGATCACGTTCCCATTCTATCACTTATTCCGTTAAATAAACCAATAAAAAATATGTTTAGAGGAACTAGAAAATACAGCAAAATGTTCTATGACTCTGTTTTATGATTTACTCAAAAAGTTGTTTTAGATAATATGTTGCTTTGGGTGAGCGTCTAATTTCCCTTCCTGAGGTCGCCTTGTCCATTGACTGCTCCGCAGCCCCGGCTCTCTTTCCTTGCCAGCAGCCAAACACCCATTGTTAACAGTATCTAATTGGCTTCTTCCCTACTGGTGAATCCACCTGTACCTACCGAGTCAGGTCTGTTCCAAACCTTCCAAACGCTCCACCTGTGCTTCAAACGCCCCTGCACTCAGACTAATGCTAAAATAATGAAGCCTGCTCTGCTCCGGCTCAGATGAGGCGTGCTCCTGTTTATGTCACACATATACATACGCAGGCTGAGACACTTTTCCATGTCCCTTAAGTTCAACTCTCTCTGGCGAAAGGAGATTTAAATGTGTCATTATCACGTCTATTTATACGCACACAATGAGATGGATCCTCATTATCACAGCATCAGTAACGTGTCTCGGCATGTCTCGAGATCTTCGAAAATAAATAAAAAATACAGATTTTCCATTTTTGTCACTCTTGATATAATCAGGGATGTTTTTTTCCCTCTCACCAGAGGTGCGAATTGAGGAGAGTAAACAATCAACAGATCAAGAGGAAAAATTGCTCCATATTTTCTAACAATGTTAAGCAGATGAAGAGATCAGCGAACAAAGATCCAAGCTCGGCTGTAGTTTAGAAGCATTGACTCACTTTCTGCTCGGAATTTCTGCTCGTTATTACAATCTTTTTCATAACGGTTATAGATATAATGGGAAGTCTAATATAATAAATCACACTGACTCTAATCATATTTTTCTCTCAAGTAGTCACAACCACAGCAAACCAACACAAGGAAAAACGAGAAATGCTTTTTACTAAGCATCGGCTCTCGTTTCATGCTCACACAGACACACTCTCAAACTTCAGACAACCTGACTTGGAAAGAGACAAAGAGAGAAGAGAAAAAAACGGCGACAACAAAATGGCATCAGTGTCTCTGAGTCCAAAAGGAAGTACAAGATGGGTGAGTCACTGGCCTCAGTCTGTGAATGAGCCAGCTGATCCGTGCATCAAACTCCTGGGGAGAACGGCAGAGCTGGAAATCTGCCGCCATTCACAAAACAAAGCAAAAAAAAAAAAAAGAAGGATGAAAAAGGCTGCAAACAGAAGGCCTGACACTGTGGAACCTGCACCAGCTCTTTTCAAGTCATCAGCTCCAGAATTTCACTGAGAAATGCATCAATACCAGAGTTTTCACTGGCAAAGACGGAGCTTAAAAGAGTCCAGAGACCCTGAGCAGGGAGTGAGGTTCGAGGTGGGGGGGTCAAACATGCGCCCGTCTGCTGACAAACGTCGGAAATTCAGTCAGTCTCTCATAATTCCTCTTCTTGTTCCAATTACCTGAACTAATAAATCTTAGAAATGGGACGGTATTCCTTTTCATCTTAATGGACAGGAAGTCATTCAATTAATCTACAATCTTGAAGCGTACATCATCACATTGATCCATGACAGGCAGAACTGTAATCCTTAACGGTAATACCTCTTATCGGCCGCCGCCGTCTCTTTTCTCACTTTGGATACTGAAATATTTAAATCGTGTCTGATTCTTCTGCACGCCCTGCGGTGTGCGCCGGACCACCTCATAATCTAACAGCTGCTGAGAGTCGTCTCAACTGTTCCGAAACGCACTTTTCATTTGGTGAGCATTTTACAACGTGTTAAAGAATATATGGAGCCTGTAAATGATGGAGAGTCTTTTTCCCCTGTGTGAATGAATGGTGTAAGCTAAAAATTTCCACACTTTTTTTATTATTAAATCTCAATTTGTTTAAGAAAAAAGTATTAGAACTGTTTCAATTATACCGTGCACCTGAGACTTCTACTTTACACCTAGAAATATGGCCTCACAGCGCGAGCACTGACTGCCAAACTGAATTTCTTTTTTCTGTAACAGGACAAAAAAAATTCTTATTACAGTGGAAAAAATTTAACTGCAAAATACTTGAATAAATTTTTTTTCACACAGGTCTGTCTCTTAATTTACAATTTTTATTTTACACATCGAAGCACAGAATGTTTACCTGAACTTGAAAATATTTTTTTATAAATTATCACCAACATTTAATAAACATTTTTTTTCATTGTGTGTGTTTATTGTTTGTTGTCTAATAAAAAAAGATACAGACTAGTGTGACAACTGTTAAAAATCACAGTTTCACACCAGGGGCACCTAATACTAAAAAATACTGGCACTTTGTTGTACTTTTCAGATTTATGAGAAACAAATTGCTGAAATCCTCCTTTTCCTTGATTGCTTTCACACACAAAGTACAACTTTAGTTTCTGCTGTATGTCTGTTTTTAAACTAACAGAGAAAATCAAAAACTACTCACATTAATTATTCTACTTTTCCCTGAAAAACCCAACATTCACGTTCTGGTTACATGCAGCATTCAAAGTAAGCTGCATCCTAGTGAGATGCAAATACAAGTGGAAAACAAGAAACCAAGCGAAGCATGCACACATGCACAAAAAAACCAAACAGATGAACAATATTCACCACTAACCAAAAGTTCGGTGCTGCAGACACGGCGGAAAGAGGACACTCGCACTTAAATCCTGAAGCATCACGTCTCAGTTAGACCACAGTGTGCAAGTCTTGCCATTAGAGAAAAATAAAAAAAAAGACAGAGCAACTGATAACTATAAGAAAAAAAAATCAGTTGCTGCTTTGAGAGACCAGGAGTGTTTTTAAAAAAAATTATAGATCCATTCTTTTTTATGTTGCCACCAAGAAATGAAAGTGAAGAAGACAAGGTGATGGTACAGCTGTAGGAGATAGAGAGGTGTGCTGAGAGGGAGCGCTCACAGAGAGAGAGAGAGCAGATGACAGAGAAAGAGAGAGAGAGAGAGAGAGAGAGCGCGCGCTGGTAGGCTACAGCAGAGCTCTGGTGGAGGTGGCGGCTGGCGTGCAGCACGTTAGCTCCTGCCAAAAGCAGAAGAGACAGTGAGAGTCGGAGAGCCTTCTCTTGGTAATTTGTGATGACACTCTCTGGGTAGAGCCTCCTCGGTCTCCCTCAAGACCCTTTGCTCACAGTCTCTAATGTATGCATGACACACAAGGTGCCTCTTCCACACTGGCTTTTAATTGGACTGCGACGCTAGGCATTTCTCCCCCCCTCTTACAACCTATCAATTTTTACCCATCACTCCTCCTTTTTTTTTTTGCTTGAGATTTAGAACACTCACCTTCTGCCAGCCACGTCTCCTGCAACTGACTTAGGTCCTGGAAGAGCTCTGGAGGGGAAGCAGAGAACAAGAGTTGAAGGCAGTTGATACAACTAGAGCCAAAGCTCGGGAGAAGCATCAGAGACAACAGACTTCATTATGGCAGGCTGATGTGCCTTCAGAGCTGTTGAAGCTCAGTGGACACGTGTGCTGCTAATAACAAGTCAATTTGTGTCTCCGACCACTGACAGAGGCTCGTGAGAAGCATCACAGGCTGCTGTGTTGTAATTGAGATTCTGTAGTTAGCAGCACAGGTGGCCGCAAACCAATTGAATTTTGCTAAATGTTTAGGAGCCGTGAAATTAGCTTCTCCCTCTGCCCTCTGCCTACCTTCAGTGTCCAGCGCCAGGTCAGAATTAATGAATTTTCTCTTTCTGTTATTCACTGGCCTCTCACAGCTCGTCGTCTTCTCTCGCTGCTTCTGCATGAAAGCAAAAAAGGAGAAGACACACAATCAATTGTTTTCTTTTGCTCACAGGAGCAGTGGTTCTGCTGTTGGCTGCAGCACACGTGCAGCTGAGAGAGGGGGAGTGGAAGACCCTCAGTGAGCCACTCACACACTTCTAAAGCCTGACCCGTGCAAAAGGGAACATATGAGACATAATTAACAAGCTGTAACATGGTGCACAACCTTTAACACAGAGCAAAGTCTTTAGCTGTTTATCTTTGATGATTAGATGAAACTTAAATGGTCCCTGAGGGAGAAGAGTGAGTGAGTGAGTGAGTGAGTGAGTGTTGGCAGCAGCATGAGATCAGAGCAAACAGAGAAGACTTAGAGCGAGAGAAGAGCAGAGATTCACAGCAGAAAAAAAATTATCAGTGAGGAAAAAGATCCCTCTTTAATATGTGCAGAGGGAGATGAAAGGCAGGGAAGACTGCGTCGAATGCGCAACTTTTTGCAGTCACTCACTTTGGAGTTAGAATAAGGCACGCGCTGGTCGGGAAATCCATCCATCCTGCACCGCTGAACAACCAGTCCGGACCCCGTTAAAAAGCAGCTGTGGAGAGAAAGCAGAGAAACAGAGGGGATGCTCTAAGCGGCACGGCGAGTTTCCTTCAGTAAACAGGACGGTTAAACGGACAACCTGCGCATTTCGTGCGTAATCGTGGAGCGCGCAGAGCTGCACTACAGCGCGCCCGGAAATGTTTTTTCTCTGAGTCTTTTTTTTGCACAAGAGAATAAACTTACAAAGCGAAATAAGTCAAAGAAAAGCTGAGCAACTCTTACCTAGCGAGCTAGCGCCGTGTTCATTGTGCAGAGCTGCCTGCACAGTCCCGGCTGCTGCCTGCGCTTCTCTCCGCTCACTGTGTGGCTTTCGAGCGGCTTGGCATCGTCTCTCGGGGGCCTCCCATGGAAACAAGCCGCGCTCCGCTTCCTATTGGTCGTCAATGTCTTTCAGCGGTTCAGACTGCTGGCAGTCAATCACACCCGGGTGCAGGCGGTAAATAAGGAGAAACAGGAAAATGTCTCGCGCTCAGTGTTTCCGAATTTCTACTTTAAGACTACTTTCATGGCACAAAAGGGCGCCAGAAATACTCTGAATCATTTATCACGCTTTTAAAAGTTGCACGTGCAAACAGCACCTGTACAACACACACATGTACACACTCCTCTTCCCGGTCAAGTTCGTGTCCATGGTAACCGCGTGTTGCGGAGCTGCAGGGAGCCAGCTCATGCCCCTCCTGTGAGGGGTAGATGGTAGAGGATGGCGAAGGGCTGCAGAAGGCGCTGACCTGGAAGGGAAACACAGCTCACCGGGCAAAACTGACAGCTTCCAAAAAGCTCCAACTAAACTGACACATGGCAGCAAAGGAAAAGGAATCATCATCAGTGTGCAACATGGAAAGTCAGGGAGATGTTTATGAAATCACAAACTCCAGGAGTAATTACACCTAAAGAAGTACATTCACTACTTAAGTACAAGTTTGAGGTACTTGCCCATTTTATGTTAGTTTCACTTTCAGCTTGTTTTTTACAGCTTCTCAATATCAAATGACATTTTCTAATAAATTATGGTGCAATTACTGATTATGGATTTTCATCCACACTCTTTACTTTACTTTGCTTGGCAGATGCTTTTATCCAAAGTGACTTACTGGGTGTCTGGCTCAGGGACACACCTGGTAGGGGATGGATTAGGAGTCAGATGGGGTTTCGAACCTGCGACCTTCTGCACCCAGTCTGACACTTAGGCCGACCTACACTCTAGTGTAAATATGTTTTCTCACTGGAAGACTTTTTCTGCTATATTTGGAGCATGTGCTTGAATAAAGTACTTAAAGCACTTCTAATTGTACTTTTACTTGAGTATTGAGTTATTCTAATGAACTTTACTTAGTGTCGGCTTTACTTTGCATTATATTATAATTCTGTCTCTTTGTGTCATGTAGTGCACAATATCGACGACAATATAAAATATGTTGAAATAAAGAGACATATTCCTTAAACAAAAGCAATAAAACATTAGACAAATAAAGTACCAATAATAGATATCACTGTGGATAAAAATGGTAAATCAATAACACTAACGAACACTATTAAATCTAATTTCATGTTTAAGGTTTTCCTTCTGTTTGGCATCATATTCTGGGCCCACAGCTTAGTTTATACTGGATTTTGCGTTCAGTCTTCCTAGAAAGTTCAAACATGACAGAGTGGCATTCAAATGATTTTCCAACATATGTTTGGTAAAATATAAGTAGCTTAGCAGTTAAGGACAGATATAACTCTGAAATAGAACTTTAAACACTTGACTGAAAGATGGACAAATCCAAAGCCAGTAGTGGTCACCCTGATGCCATCTTAAATCCAGGCAGGGGTCTATTACCAGGCCGGTGAAGTAGATGTGAAGTGAAGGACTGTGTCACTCCTGCTGAACCCCCCCTGAGGATGGAGAAACGCAGGTCAAGTGAAGGAATCCACCCATCTGACACTGGGACACGCAGTAAACCAAGTGCCACTTCAGGAGAGGATTCGTTTACAGTCACAGACTTTGGAAGATGCTGCAGGTTCTCCACCATAATGATGCCTTTCTGTAAGTCACTGAAATGTTTTATCTACTTATCACTCAACTTGTACTAAACTGCTAACATACTTTTGCTAAATGAACCAGCTCATCCGTGTTTTTAAAGCATTTTTCTTGCAAAAGCAAAACAGAAATTGGACGGGTGAAGTTTGAAGCTCAACAATGGATGAATTAAGCTGTTCTGCCACTCAGCCTTGGCGATATTCCCTACATACCTCTATTATAAGAGGTATGTATCATCACAGGATGAAGCTGCCAAGAATTCGTGATAGACCTTAGTGCTGCGCATGATAATATTGATCACAACATTTTATTACACAGACTGGAACATGTCATTGGGATTAAAAGAACAGCACTAAGCTGGTTTGAATCTTTTCTGTCAGACAGATCAATTTGTCCATGTTAATGATAAGTCCTCCACACACACTTAATATTGGGGTCCCACAGGGCTCTGTGCTTGGATTAGTTCTCTTTGCTTTTGTCTCTACGCTAGGCAGTATTACAAGAAAACACTCTCTAAACTCTGCAGATGACACCCAGCTATATTTTTTTATGAAACCAGATGAAACAAATCAACTAGTAAAACTAGTCATAGAGGCCTGGATGTTCTGTAACTTTCTACTCCTGCATTCAGACAAGACTGAAGTTATTCTATTTGATCCCCAACGCCTCAGAGACAAGCTATATCACCTTAGGTGATATCGCATCAGCCTCAAGCACTACTGTGAAAGATCTCAGTGTTATCTTGGATCAAGATATATAAAGATGATTTGAATTGACATTGAATTATCTGAAGGAGCTGTAACAGGGATGTATGTGACATAAATGCAACCTCTCGCACTGAGAAACACTGCACAAAAATATGTCTGATCTCTGGATGTAGTAGATCATTTAAATATCGCAGTTCCGTAAAATTCACCTTCAGTATTCATTATAGATTTGTTCCAATGTTCAAACCAGTGATCAAATGTGAAGAAAGATTACTAACGTACACTAGGTAGTCACCTAAGTGAGTTCTCTCTCACCTGTGAGATGACAACATTCTTCCAGTGAGACCAGACTAGAGCAGCTGCAGCGTTAGCGGCACAAAGGTCAATACACAAAGAACACGAGGACACTGTGTCAAACAATAAAAGCTTTTTACTACTTCCATTATCACTTTTTCAGTAAACACTGGCAGGCAGAGTTAGTTTTAGGCTCAACAACATGATGTTAGTTCTACAATGAAGCATTAAGCAGAAAAATAAATAATACTGTGTACAAAAATACAACCTCACTGTACAAAGCTGGAACTTACAAAGCGAAGAGATGGGAGACTGATTAGACCCCGTCTCCAAAGACTCAAACAGTCAAGCCTAAACATATTCTCAGAAAACATGCAGGAGCGCAATTCTTTCAAGGACGAGACATTTATCAGCTGTTTCACACTGCAAGTCTGTAAGAAATCCCCCACAATATGGTGCCATTATTTTCTTTTTGTGAGGCTGAATAAAGATCCTATGCTGAAATGAGGAGATGCACTGAACTGCTTCTATTAACCCCTAGAAGTTAGGTATGAAGTTTTATGTACTACATTGAATCAACTGTTTTAAATGACTTTTTTCACACTGTCCCATAAATGATCACAAATGCAGCACGAATGAGCAGCTGTAAAATGGTCTCACAACTAATTATTGAATGAGATTGATTTTACTTATTGATTCCTGAAGGTTTGTACTATAATATCTCAGTCATTGTGTATGTAGAGTTTGATTGGCTAATGAGCAGATTGTAAACACTCAGGTTATAGACATTAAAAGGAGATCTTATAAAAATCCACAACACTGTCTGATTGAACACATGCCTGTTTTCTGAAGCCTCTCACCGTTGTTCATTTTACCTGCTCAGAACATTAAAGAGGATCTTCCATCTCACAGGTGAAATGTGACACGGTTAAGTTGAGTAGCACTGTAAACGCAGACGACAATCAAACGATTGATCGAAGTGTCATGGTCATTTTGGTCAGTCATGCAACAGAAAGTGAGCACACATTAGGTTAAACTGTCTGGAAACCTCTCGTGCAATGTAAAACTAAGTGTCATGCATATTACGTTTTTATTTTTGAACAATCAACAATCATTGCTAATCCTTCCACTGACGGAGCAGCAGCACGGCAGATCAAAACCTGACAAGGATGATCGTGTCCTCTCACCACTTGAAGTCAGCTGTGAGTGAAATGCAGAAGAAATGCTGAGCAAAGAGACTTTAGTTCTTACTAAACACATTCAGCTCCAAGCGCCAGATATGTCAACTCCAACAGCAGCAACCTCTTTCACTGTCCATCATGCATCTGGGGTATGCAAATGCACAAGAAATACAAAAAACCCTAGAAAACATTAATAGCAGCAAAATATGAATAAATAAATAAATACATCATACCACATAACACATTCATCTGTGGACTTGTTCCACATGGCACAGATCACAGCAAAAATAAAAACTGACTATTAGAAAAGTGGACTTCCTGAAATAGCTTTAGTATTTTTGGAGCCAAACTACACTACACATGACAGATCAAAGCATCAGCCCCAAACACACCTCACTCCGGATTGAATGAGGACTTCACAGACGTCTCCACGGTGTAGGTGGCACAAACTGAACCTACAGTTTGCTACCGTTTGCTGGGCTATCAAACAGGCATCAAAGACACCTTTCATTAACGGGCCGAGTGACCCACTCGTGGCCACTGCTCTGCGTGTGCTTGTGAGGACTTGAAGGTTAAACCAGGACGGATCAGTCTTTGCTCTCGGTGCGTGTTCTCCTGATGAAGGAGGAGAAGAAACTTCGGCCTTGTGGAGGTCCAATCAACATGGGGGCTTGGTTCTTGTGGACAATCTCAATCTGGCAGTGGGAGCAAAGAAGAGCTGATGTTTAGTTGAAACTGCACAGTCTGTCTACAAGACATCAGTACAGGTGTTCTATTAGAAATGTTCATTTACTTCACACACTACACAGTACTGCTGTAGATATTACTGCATTTATACAGCAAAATACACCTATCGTTTACAACAATAATGATGTTTCTTCTACCTTTCTCTAGCTTCACCAGGTGCAGTGAGTACAACATACAGATACAAAGCAAATACTGGATATTTTGGCAGAATATATATATATATATATATCTATATATATATATATATATTGGGTCTTTGTGACAATCCCAGTAATTCAACATGTTCTAATGGTGAGTAAATGTGAGCTGACAACAGTTGTACTTTAGTTTATGCAGAATCACCTTTATTTCTCCTTAGGAAACAAAAATTCTTGCCAGTTTATTGAATGTACTGCTGTTTCCCCATTAACCTGATCAACAACATCACATCTTCATCATATGGATCCTAATCCATGTGAGTTACCGTCAAATGGGCTCTGTTGGAGTGTGAGTGTTTGTTTGAGGGTCTGTAATGTGACAAACTTTCAGAATAAAATGTAGGCTTCGTGCGTATAATATCCAGTTTCCCAACAGTGACACAGTTTCTGTTGAAATCATAGATCAATGACGGAAAAAAATAACAGTTGTCATATTAAGCATGTAGTTCATGAGTCTAAACGCAGTAATGGGGAGGGGAAATGCTACCATCTGCATTAACGGGACCACATTCACTTCAAAGGGAAGCTACTATTTATTGTACTTGCACTCTGACTCTGTAGCAATTACCAGCTTTTGTACGTTCCCTTCCATCATTAAATGTGATTGGACCTAATGTTTCTGATGTGCGTTACACAAACAGGACAGTGATCACAAAAGAAAGATCGGAAGAATTACTTGAGATAAATTTGGAGGTAAACCGAGCTCTATTATAACATTAGGCATTTATACACATCAAGAGCCCCAGTAACAGCCGCATGGCAGAGAGACCTTGAACAAGTAGAACAAATTAATTATGTATCAAAGAAAAAAAACAACAACAAAAAACAGGAGAGCCCCTTATTTAAGACTCAACAAAGTGATTTTCTCGAAATACAGTACATTTCAGTTCACAGCAGTCAGACCTTGTTATCGAAGAGCCAGTGATACACGTCATATGTTGCTTCAGAATGCAAATAGATTGATGGTGTTAAATATGTTATTCATGCAGAGGAACCGAGACGCATTTGCATAGTTGTTGTTGTTAATAATTAGTAGGATAACAGCCCATTTGAATCGTCATGTTTTCATAAGCATTTATCAGGTAGACTGATTCAAATTCAGCACCAACATACAGTACGAGTAACATTCAGTCGCTGCAGCACAATTATGTATTGTCAGATCCTAACTCTGCTCTGTGGAAATGTGCCAGCAGACACGAGAGCACTTGCGGGCTACTCGTTTCGTCACGCACTGAGTGATCCATATGTAAATCTCAGCAGCACTTCATGTGCAGTGGCAACGTAATTAAAGTTTAACACAACTGTAATCAACGCGTAACCCGAGAAGTTTCATTTTGAGAAACAACTTGGACGGAGAGCAAACACTTGTGGAGGTACATGTTTGAAACCAAGTTTAAAATGCAAAGATTTGCATCATTAAGTGCTTGTTATCATAAATTAGCACAATGCACTGATCTGTGGGGGAAAGCGTGATGAAGAGATATTACAGCAGATGCCAATCTGTCTTTTATTTTGAAAAAAGTCCTGTCGGTGCTATAGGACTGTGAATTTCTTATGTTTATCAAAGAATGAAGGCAGCTTATTCTTGACTCTAGATTCTAGACTCCCCACACTGCCGCTTTCACAACGTGGTGCTGATACGATGATGTATAAGGATAAACATACACGAAAGAGGAAGTGAGGCGGCATGGCTCCACCTGCGTCTGCTACGCAACAAAAAACTGATCACATTTATTGGCTTACAGTGCAGGGAGTCTGCATCCAGGGTTCACCGTCGATCTGCATTGGAAGAGATTTACTGGTTCTGTAATGACATAATGTCACAACTTTAATAATGTGATAGAGGTAAAATAATTTTCTTTTTTTTCCCCGAATCCAGTTCAACACAGACCTGATAGTCACAGAGGAACATTGTGCCAGACGTCTTCCAGCGCTCTTCAGGCCGGTGTAGATCTGACCCATCTCCATGGCTCCTTCCAGACCCACCACCTCCAGCAGCTGGTCAGACAGGTCTGAGACAAATACAGACAGACTTATATATTCAAACTCACCCAATCAAACCATTTTGCACTCAACAATATTATTTGAGAATTAGCCGTGTTTACGTTTTCAATGCTAATTAATCTTTTAAAAGATTTAAATAGAAAGTTAGATGCTACTGACATTATTTAAGAGTCAGAAATAACATTCACAATGAGTTAGAGGAACAAGGGGGTGAATGAATTAGTAAGAAAATGACAAAGGAAACAATATAGTGAAGAAAAAGTAAGGATGAATAAAAGATGACGCGTGATGTTTCTCACTTTCCTTCTGCTTCTGAAAGATTTAACATTCACAGCTGAAAAAAGAAAAAAGGCAACAAGAACAACAAGCTACAAACAAAACAGCTATTAATTAGATTGCACCGGCAATGCAAGCAATCGTCTGATAATATAATTATTAATTTCTCTTCTGCTTTGCAGTTATGAGCATTGATTTTGCCCCTGCTGGAAGCCCAGTGTCATGCAGGGCCCATCTGTTTCAGCGGCCCGTTCTGCCTCCGACTCTCCATCGACTCGTCCCTCCACAAATTAAGAAGCTGCTGCCTCGCTGTTGGGAGTATGCAGACACTAATTGAAACTAAGACCCATTTTTAGGCTCTTGGTGCATGTGAGCGAGTTCGCTTGCTGTCAGCGACGCTGCTCTGTTGCTGTCACGTTTAGCCGTCTGAGCCGCGTTTGTTTCCTGAAGACGTGTTGTTGGCAATGTTGCTGTTGTCGTGAGGTGTTGTTGACGCTGCCGAGCTGTGGTGTCCAGCTATCGCCGTTGTGACGGACATGCGTCTGTCCCTATCTCAGTGCTGACCTGTGAGTGCAGTGCTTTCCAGGGTCGAAGTGGAAAAGTGTGTGTACACACACAGCAGACCTCTTGACACTGAGCTTTAAAGCCGCTCCCCCTCCCTTGAGAACTTCTCACTTCAATGCAAATGGCTCACACAGACCTGTGCTGACAGTAAAGACGGACAGAATCACTACGGTGATAGGGATTCCTTGTTGTCCACGGCAACAAAGATCCAGTATACCCAACAGTGCAAACTGTGGTAAAGACCATAGAGCCTCTCTGCCAAAAATAACAAGGTATGGAGGACTCAGCAGGACGGTGGACGTTTGTACAACAGAAAACCGGCCAAAATGTAGTTACCAAAGTTATCTCCTGTAAGTTGTGTAGTGGGACCTCCGTGGATCATATTCCCTTAAAGCATCCTGGTACCACGAGCCTGGGCAGCTCCACACACTGTAAGCTGCAATGCACTATGAGTTCTGACACATCAATCGCTACCAGCATTCTTGAGCAACACGGTAACTCTTCTGCAGGATCGGAACAGGCGGGTTACGCTTCTCTGCGCTTTTACCTCTGTTCATTTGCTGCTTAACATCTTGCCCAGTAATCAATGTTACTCACTTCACCTGCCAGTGGTTTAAATGTTGGGACCATATTTGCCAGTCATTGTTTAGGTACAACCATTAATTCTGGACCAATCCAACCAAAGTTAGAGTTCGTGAAACAACAATCCAAATATGTGTGAAGGTGGTTGAAATATTCACACAAGATGAGCAGCTGGTGGCTTAATATAAACTAAAACACCTTTTATCTAAGCTACAATCAGCAGTACACACCTCACATGAGTGATGAAACAATATTTGACTGTGGCAAACACACGCATACACACTCTGAAGGTGACAGTGCAGACTGAGGGAGACAGTCATATGAATGAAAGTCTATATGGGAGATTCACAAAGGCAGCGCTGCAGCTTTAATCTCAGTCGTGTCTTTTCTGCCGGAGTGCAGGATTAGAAATGGCGTCCGTGTCGCTGTCAAACAACTACCTGTCGAGGCCCGCGGCTGCGCTGACACATGTGGAGCGACAGGGTGAGAGTGTGGGAATAAGAGAGAGACAGTGAGTGAGCAGAGCCGGGCCAGCAGCCGATCAGCTGAAAGGAAAACTAAAGAGGAATGGCGGGAGGAGGAGGAGAGCCCATCCTCCAACGAAAGCTTCATGGGACTTGTCACGGGGCATCAGACCCAAGCATCAACCCCTCCACCCACGCGTGGACCCCCCCCACCCCTGTAAAGGCTCAGTCCCATTCTAAATAATTCACTCCGCAGCCATTCCCTTCCACCTGAGGGGCTTGTCTCCTGGCGTCACCAGCGGGACGATTTAACAGCTCCTGAAAGGTCACGTTTTTTTTTGCCTCCACCTATTTATCCACACACATTCACAAACACACTGAGCAACAAATACACACAGAATAATCCCTGCCAACAGTTTGATCTGTGTGTCATGCTCCCTCTGGTCTAATGCACTCATGTGTTTACCTCTTAATATGCTGTTCTCTTGAGCTGACAAGTTAGGCTGCTCACCTTGAGGGCACCTTCAGCAAGGGCGTCCATTTACACACATAATGGTACGCCCATACACACACATCAATATACAAGTGGACACAAATAGGCATGAGCACACACAGATACACACTTCCCTCTCACACTAAGTGCCTTCCCAGGTTCTGAATGTGGCCACAAACAACAAACTGATTGATTTTTATTCAGGGATTAATGGAGTGTTCTTCATAGTAAAGTTGGGCTTTGCATTGATTAAAATATCTTCTTCATAGTCTGCCTTCTTCTGTGACACGCTAAAACCTTTGTCTGGCTGTCACCACATCCCGTTGGAGAAGTAAACGATAAACATCCCTTCATGCAACAGAGTTATTTAGGAGAATGCCTCTGGTTTTGCCTGCGTTGATTAGTTTAGCACTTCGTCAGTGCTCCGGTTTTTCCACTCTCTCATGACTCTGCTGTGATTTACACTACCTTCTTGTTGTCCACCAACCTTTCCAACATCTCAAAATGTTTTTCTTGATTAAAAATACACTAAATGCTGCTGTAAGCAGCGGCTCATTAAACAGAATCTATTAGGATTTGAAGGAACAATTGCTATGAAATCCAAAGGAAACTAAAGCCTTAAAGCACATGAAGGAAAACATTGTCTAAAGCATCATAGACAGCTTCCCATAGATCTGTTCCTCCAGTAGTCATGTCTTGACCAGTGAAGTCTCAAAAGGGATCACTGGCAGCCACGTCTGGAGATCCTTACTGACTTTACCTGTTTCAAGCATGACATTGATTGTAACATTCACTTCATCTCCAAGTACTAACAACTAACATGCCACCGCACCAGGAAACCTAAAACATACTGCGCATCACCCGAATGAGGCGTGTTGGACACGATGGAAAATAAAATACAAACTGCAAACAAATCCAGAATTCCTGGCAAGAGACTGCATCATTGTATTTTCACAGCTTGTTCACATAGTGTTTAAGTAGACTAGAGTCTTCTGCAGCAGTAGCAGCTCTGTGATCATCATGCTAATGTGCACACAACAGAACAGAAATGCTAACATCCTGACTATAAACTATGTTGGACATCCCATTTTACCCTGATAGCATGTGGACAGTTGCTAAGAAGTACAGCTGTGGTTGATGGTATTTGGTCAAAACCATAGTTAATTATAATGAATATCTCATGGTATCTCATGTTGAGTATTTTAATGCTGGACTAATGAACTAACGCTGGGTGTTTTGTCCTTGGGGTGGACCAGATTCTTTAATTTGATAACTGTACCAGCAAAGGACTGTAACAATACTGCACCCAGACTACTGTATCTCTGTGATACTTTCTGAATTTATTTTTACTTTCCTAATAAGTCCTTCAAGTGACTCGCACCATTTCACCAGTTACCTTAGAGCAGCTGACTTGTTCTGCTTCGTTCATTCATATATTCCCACTGATGGGTTTCCTTTTGACGTAAATGGATGCAGGAGTATGCCTACCACCCCATCAGTCCACTCCTATTAACTGAACCTGTCCACTATATAGACTATTAATACACAAGTGACAGTTCCAAACAGTGACATGATTGCACCTCTTCTTTGCAAACAAAACCTGCTGGCTATGATTCAATTTGTCATCGTTGAAATATTTATGAACTCTGGAAAAGTTTGGTCAAAAGTTTAGTCTTTGATCTATCTGATGGGAGCAAGGACACAGACTGTACATGTCCGATGGGAAGAGAGCCGCCTACAGTGTCAAACCAACTCAACGTACAGTAACTACTGCACAATAGCACAAACCAACCATGATCAACATTTTATGCAGAGCTACGAGAGTGCTGCTGATGACCTTTCAAATACACTTCTCTAGAAAGGTATGTGTTTAAATACAACCCACTAATGCTAGCAGCTGTCTAAGACTGTACCTTAGCACTGCAACACTGGGTCTAAAAGTTACTAAATGTTATCAGGGAATATCTAACCTGTCCATCAGCTTTGCAGTATAGAATATTAGCATGCTAACATGCACATTATCTATTATGAATATACGCCATACTGCATAGCTTAGAGAGATCACAATGTCATGATAATACATCAGGTAGATGCTAAGATTAATTCATAATTTTTGGAATTCAATTCAATTCAGTTTTATTTATATAGCGCCAAATCATCTCGTTACACTGTAGCGTATTAGACCTTACAGAATACAGCTAAATACAAAATCGTTTTTATCACTGAAAAACAAACACTGACTGGAATAATATATGTACATACGGATTTCTCTTACTGGATTTTTACCATGAAAAAGTTACAAGCTGGTTTCTCATATGAAACAGTAATAAATGTAAAAATTATTTGGCTGTCAAAGCTACCTTGAACTGCAAATGTGAGCTCTTTGGGGTCAACCACTGGTGTCCTCTTGTCATGACCCTTTTTTCCCCCTTTGCGGTAACCCCTTCTCTTCTTGCTCTTGCCCCAAAGGTTGGAGCCGCCATGCATGCTGGGAATGTTGAGAATGGCAATGCCTTCCAGGGAGATGCTGCTCAGGTCCAGGGTGACACCATCGCACTTGACAATAGATAAAGGGAAATACAGACAAATCACATTTCCTAATGTCACAGCAATGTAAGGTGTGTTTTTCTTTAATCTAAACTGAAAACACAAGTTAAATCAGAAAGTACAGTATCTCCGTTATACTTGACCCAAACCTACACCTTTCTGAGGCTGAGTCTGTCTCCCTTGCCGGACAATGTCTGATGTATCAGATTCAGTCACTGTCCGGAGTCATCCTTCCACACATGTAGCGCACAACAGGAGATTGTCTGTGTCAGACACATTCTCACCTACAGGAAACACTCCACTTGATCTGGGCACACTGGTGGCACCTGCAGAGCCTGGAGGAGGCACAACTCGATGCAAAAAGTATGCTGCAAAAATGGCAGCGTTTTGTTTACAGCGCATAAATGCAACGGCACTCGCTTGACAAAAACTTAGCCACCTGTTTTTATCTAAACAAAACTAGCATTAGTCTTTATTTTAAACTTTTTTGAACAACAGCCTGCTTCTCTCATCCTAAACATAAACCTGTTCTGAACCTATGTCTGTGTCTGACAAAGAGTCTTGAAATCTCTATTTATCTTTGCCTCTTAATTTGAACCTACTCACTGTCCAAATGAGTCTCTCTCCCTCTCTTGATAAAACTGTGTCTGAATCTGTTTGTCTAAGCCTGAATCTAAGTCTAACCTTAAACTTGTCTCACTGTGGGTGAGCTAAGACCTGGATCTTCTTTCTTTCAACCCAAGTCTGAGCCATTCATTTATCTCTGGGCCTTTCTCTCTCTCCAGTTCTTGTCAGTTTGATCCTATTAAGCTGAAAAGACTCTATCAGAATCATCTTTTGTTAGCTAGTAATATTCTATAAGTATTAATTCACCAAAACGTGGGCTTGTACTGGATCCATCTTCACCCAATACCTGTTCCATTCTAGTAAGGTACTTAACCAACACTAATTAATAAAGACCTCTTCACTGTGTGGATAGCTCTGAGAAGGGAGAAGATGAATTGTATAGACGCCATCTTCATTATCACTCAATATCACACACAGCGGGGTCGTGTAGGGCTAATTACCTGTGTGTTGAACTGAGGTTTAGTGAGAAGAGGTGCATAGATAGCCTTCACACATCAACACTTTGTCCGGTGAATTCTGAAACTAGTACAAATTCTGGCTATTTATGGAATAAGTGTTGACCAGAAGGCTTCATTATTCTTTTACCTGCTCTTAAACATTAGAAATTCGCAGAATGTAGTTGAAGCAATGATTTTAAAATGTTTCCTTAGATAGATCTCAGAAGGAAGACGTGGTTTGCTTTACCTCAACCTCCAGAAAGTCGTGGAGCTTCTTACACGTAGCTGAAAAGGTCTCCGAAGTGCCAAACTCAAAGTACCACAGCTTATTCTTTGTTCTGAAAAAGACAAGAGAACAGGAACTGCAAAGAGGCCAAGAAAAGAGGAAACAGTGTTTTCCCCACATCAAAATCTGAAGCTCGTGCAGCCATAGCAGCCTCTGTCTTTGTCTCCCTCTTTAGTCATCTATATGTTGACCTAACAAAAAAGAAACACAGAACTACTGTGTAAAAAATATCTTAAACTACATGGGAAATACAGTTCTATTGTTTCCTGTCCAAGAAAACATGCAGTCAATAATTTCCAAACAATGCGTATGTGTTCAGTAATCACATATTGATAAGAGGGTGTGTAAGGGAGCACATGCGGTGACCAGTGGGTACCTGTGCACAACATTAAGGCCCTGTGAGGGGTGTAAGGGGGTAATCTAACTGCCCCTGCAATTAGCAGAGGACTAGCGTGCTGCTCCCCAGGCTTCCCATCGCTAAGGCTGATGATCAATGACCTCGCAGGGGTGAGTCACCATCTGTCCGTTAACTGCTAATAATCTCTCAACCACAAGAATCTAATGTCTTCTTTATCTTGTATTAGTGAGGTGTGACATAATACAGCAGTCAGTATAGTTCGGAATCATGCTAATACGTGCCGTATAAACACACAGGGAGAGTGTGGACCTGTGCTCATGTGGGATTTAAAGGAAAACACCACATTTAGCCACTGTATGTATCAGAGTAGGAGATTACACATTTCTTTTAGTGTGATGTTATAGCATTGTAAATGCTTTTTCCCCAACAACCGAAATTAACAGTGCATTCATTTAGTCTTAACACAACTGGCAAACAGAGAGGAATTTATCAATGATTGGCACAAGTTTAGATATTTGGAGCAGTCCCTTGTATTCTTGACTAGTAACAATCAGACTCCCTCAACACATCAAAGCTACGCTTTAGTTCACAAAAACGCTAGAGCGGGAACTATAAATATAAAGAGAACTTGAAGGAAAGCACACAGGAGTTACACACGTAAGAACTTAACTGTCAATGAGGAATTTCTCATTTTTACAAGATGTAATAATGTTTTTTTACATACAGAATATTGTTCTTATGACAACAAATATAATTTTATGAGAAAAGTTTCTTGTTATGAGGAAGTGAGTATAGAATTATTCTGTAATACGAGTCTGCATCTGTGTGTTTAACATTGACAGTTTAGTTTGGTAGTGAGGAAATAGAATGCATCTATAATGTCACCCAGTCTTCATCCATCCATTTTCTAAGCTACATATTGTGTTCAGCTTCTTAGAACCTTTTCTGGCACCCAGTAAGCAAGAGGCACTGTGAGAAATGTCTCACCTTTGGGGATCGGATGATGAGTTGGATTTTCTCAGTGAATTTGCAGTTTACAATAGTTTTGGCATGTTTATTTCCAATCTGACGTGTTACTGACAACTGTTCCCTTCCCAACAAAAATAACCCATAAGCACGACAATGAGGGGATCTCTAATAGTTTACTTAGCATAAAGAATTAGATTGTGCATTTAAATTATTTCTACATGACTGCTGCACATGTAGTAACACTGCAGATACAGAGCTTTACAAGAAGTAAAGCTCTACAAGAATTAAAGCTCAGTACTTACTTTTTCCACTCATCCCTGGTCTGAGGTGAATTGCTCAATGGATCATGTTTCCTTTAGGCTTTACTTTCTAGTGCTGTGAGTGAAAACAGGCTGATCTGAGATTGGGAAATAAGGAACAGTACGTCCATGCTTCTTTAGCTTATGCATGTTTTGGGTTAATTATTAGCAATGTAAGCTATTTAGCTATAAATCTATAGTTAAGTCTCATAAATGTTTATGCAATCTGAAATAAAAACCAGTCGGGGTTCTGAATTTGCTTCTTCTCAAAGAGACTGGAGCTGAATTCTATGTTGAAGCACAGACTGCAAAAAGCTTTTAATCTTTCCAATAATCAACAGACAACAACACATAATTTATCTCAAAGCTTGAAGGGCAGAAACAAAACACAACAGTGCTGACATGCAGAACTGAAAACAGTAAAAGCTGGAATCAAAGCACTACAAGAGAGGTGTATTAGTATAAGGAGAGTAACAATCACTGAATTATTGATTTCCTCATTAGGACTTTTGTCAGGACCATTTAGCCACTTTATAAATGAGCTTTCATTAGGATACTTGCAAGGTAGCCCAACTCGAAGCTGATTTATAATCTGCAACCTGGTCAATAGCAGAGGGATGGGAGCAGGGAGCAGGGGGCAGGAGGGCGTCAGGACTGTGATGCTGAGATTCTTTAAACAATAACACATCCCTATATGTCTTCCATCATCTTCATCAGTTTTAACACGGAAGCAGGGAATTGTGCCAGCACATTCAAAACTAATGGTTGATGATTGATGGAGAGAACAGCACCAGAGACAGGCAATGTTTTGGATCCTTGAGTTTATGTGAAAGAAGCTTCATCTCTGCTAGGCAACTAAGAAAAGGACAACCAAAGCCAAATACAGTAAGCCAAAGCATCTTTACAAACAGATCCAGTAAGAGACAAACATCTCACTGTCCTGCCAATTCCCACCACTTAACCTAACAAGCGCATCATAGCAACAAATCAGCCCATGCCACTGTTCATTAGGTAATTAGAAACTTCTCATTGGCTGGATTGGATTGTCATTTGTTATCTGCCATCTCATGCTAAAGACTGGACTTATTTAATGACTGACAGTGAGCAGCAATCCTAGGACTGATAAGTGGAGTAAAATTATACTTTTAAGCTAGATGAGTAGGATCTTAAGTTACAAGTGCAATAAAAGTAAACACAAAGTGCCCATTTACTTAAGCTGTTGCCTGACTTTAACCTCTGCATGCTTCCAGGACCTGTTAAAATGTTACTTATCATATTTTTATTAGTAATTTTAAGTACAACATGAATACTGGAGAAGTTGAGACATTCTTTCAAATTTGAGTAATATAAAAAAAATTCAAAATTAAATTTTTTTTTATTTAAAATGAGCACATCTAAAATTTGATGCTTGTTACAGGTACCAAAAGAGTTGGCACAGGGACAACAAATGGCTGAAAGAGCCACATAATTTAAAAAGATTTAGCTGGGAAAACATGTAGCAACTAATCAAGTTAAAACCTGATATCAGGTTTGCAACATGATTAGTTATAAAAAGGGATATCTTAGAGAGGCAGAGTCTCTCAGAAGTAAAAATGGGCAGAGGCTTTCCAATTGGAGAAAGCGTGCATAAAAAGATGGCCAAAGAGGAGGGAAAACCTTTCAGCGTGTCATCAGCATTCTTATGGTATGGGGCTGCGTAAGTGCACACAGTATGTTTGGATATGTTCTCCATGTTCTACTGTGAATAAAACATTCGCTCATGTGATTTGAAAGTCTTTACATTTGAATAAAATGAAAATGTAAAGAACGTCTAAAGTTTTTCAGAAATTCAGCTTGTGTCATTTGTGCTCGGGAAGTCACAGGATCAGAAAACCAGCAGCATATTAAATTAGGGAGCAAGTAATTTTACCTGCAGTATATCAATGCAAAATGTACTGCAATAATAACTTTAGCTGTGTGAGATCAGCTGTAGTAGCAGCAGGCCTAAAGACAACATGGACTCAGGTTTCCAGAGCACTGAGGTGTCATTAATTTGCACAAACAAATCATAAAACAAACCTGAAAAAAGAAAGTACACACACAAACTGTGTGGTCATAACAAAACCACAGAACTTACAAAACACCCCTGAGTAAAAGAGAAGGGTAAATGACAGGCGAGCTGAACATCAGAAAGACCAACAGCCTGCATCTGAACAACACACTCATGCTCATCAAGCCACCTCTGCTTGGTCACCATATTAAAGGATGTCACAGGCGATAGGATTCAGTGTAGCATCACTGTCCTGAGGCTACAGCACCTTTAGATGCACCTTCCACCGGCCACACTGAACGCAAGACACACCACCATTGATTTCCCCCCCTCTGACACTTAATCTAACCCAAAATGATCTATGACCTTATTTTCACACTAATTTGTCCTTGATCAGAGGTGATAAATATTGCATTGACATAACCAAGTCTTTGTGCATTGCATCAATGCACTGTTTTGTTTAACACGACACCGCCTGGAGTGCTCCAACTCCAACTGGCAGTTTGAGAAATGACCCAAGTTGCATTGTCTTGCCTTCAGAGATGTATCAAGCAGTTTGAAAAATGCATTTCTCTTGGTTTCACTGCAATGGTTCGGAGAGAAAGAAAATGCACACAGCTTACTAAGTTAGTCTAAAATATCCAGCATCAGAAATGATACAACTAAAATGACAGGCGTGTATTAACTAAACAAGTAGAGTTGGTTTTAGTAAGTGCTGTTGCCCAGACTTTTTTAAAGAGAGCAATTCTAATATAGTTTGCAGTTCAAAGTTTAGAATTGGATTTTATATGTCAAAAAAGAAGAAAAACAATATTTCATGGTGAAGCATGTCTGAAATCAGCCAACAACAACAATAGCTGCAACCTGGACATTTGCTTTTTAGTCAGTTTTAACCTCCAGGTTTATATGTTCTGACCTGCAAATCATAGAGGCAAAGCTTACTCTTCTATAGCATTCACAAACCTTTTGGCCTGTTTGTCAGGGAGGGTCAGGACACAAATGCACACTGACTAAGGGGCTATGCAAAACATGGAGTTTAATAAGCTAAAAAATGTAGACAAAAAAAGACTGTATACAGATAACTATTCCTCAAAGGTGGAAATGTCTTATCAGGTTTCCTCAACGAGTTGAACTTAAAGAAACATGAGTCAAGTTCTTTGGGAACATTTACCAAAAAAATGGAACAAAAAGATCATCCTGTGACTCTTTATCATGGCCCCTACAAAGCTCTTGAGTGGGGGAACTATTCATACGCAACATAAGCAGCCACGTGGATCTATTGCATATGACGTGCCGTTAATTTTGGAGACTGTTAGACACTACTTCAACAAAGCAACACTGTTAATCTTTGATTTCATCTTGTTTATCCATGGTGTGACACCTGGTTAAATTATGGACTACAGTGACAGCGTGATTCAGTCCGTGATCTTTACCAAAGTAAAAGTGGTGGCTGTTGTTGGGGTTGTTGTCTCTGACAATTTACTGTGAATATCTCGTACTAAAACAGCTTTGGAGATGCATCAGAAATACTCAATTAGCTTTGATGATTGTGAGTGGACAGGCCAGTGTACTATGTCTCATCCTAAACTAGTACACTGGTCTAGCAGCGGACTCTTCCTTATTTAAGACCCTGTGGTGTTTCTGGCTGATCTGTTTTTAATTATTTTTGAACAGCAAGAGAGGTCTTTGGCACAGACAAACAAGCTGACCCATGCTGTAGACCAGCCTGACAGACATTATCTGTGAGTACAGGAAAGTCGTTTTAGCGTTTGTGTGAGGAGTGTTGAATATATTGAAAATAGGATTCATTTAGAAAATGACCAAAATTATTAAGGTCCAACACAAGGCATTAGTTATTGTAGGACCCATTCTTAGTTTTTTTGTATATATCATGTTTTATTTGTCTAATGCTTTTAGACAATATTTTCTAAAATGCTGTCTAAAAGCATTTAGGGGAAAACTGGACTGACTGGCACCAGGTGTTCCTCTTCATGTGGATTTCTGAAAACACATTACACACGCGTGGAGAAATGTGATAGAAAAATGCATTGCATTATATGAAACAAAGGCCACTGGTAAGCTGCAATAATTGCTCAATAAATGGAATCTGTATTGGTTACAAACATTACTGTTCTGTCTGTGATCATGCATCTAAATAATTCGCATATCACTAGTGGCTGTTTAAAAAGAGAATACCTGCTCCAGTTAAACAAGCTAAACAACGTTGGTTTGATTTATTAAACTAAAATTTAAAAATGTATATTCTCTTAGCATTTATTTATCAGTTTAGAAGAGGGAAGTTCTGAGGTGATAAAAATGTTGACACACCTATTTTTTGCCTCCATATAAGCCACCCTTTCTTTGTGCTGGTGGCTACACAGGCTGTACGCAGTGTGTGAAACCATCTGCAAACACTAATCAGAGCTGAAGAATTATATTATTCATGCGACTCACATTAAACTATTTCTATGTCCACGTAGATAGAGTAAGCATCCTGACTGGCACAGATTTAGCACAGGACGTCTCATTCAGTGCAGGACTTCATAGTCAAAACAATAAATAGATTCTTTCTTTTGGTTATTTATTTAGGTGTCATATTAAAAAGGAAATATTTAAAATATATGTTCTATTTATCATGATCAAGGTAAACGTGGTAAAATAAAATCTCAGATTATGTTCAAATTCTTTGGGTTTATGTATCTGTGTGTGTGTGTGTGTGTGTGTGTGTGTGTGTTCCCACTGCTGTGCTGAGGAAAGGGCCACAGGTGAGATCCCTCTAAATTACACACAAGTGGTCATTAATTATAGATGACACTTTGGTCACATAAATGATTTCATCCTCAAATGAGGTCCGAAGGCGGCCGTTACTAAGGTCCACCATGCATGTGTGTGTAAACGAGTGTGTGTGCATGTGTAATTTAAAGTGTCATCACCTGTGGCTCTGTTCCCCACTCTGCAGGAAACACGCACACATGAACATGAGAACACACACATTAGCATGGGCGTGTTGCTGGGCGCGTGTGTTGGTGAGTCTAGCCGCCCCATCCAGCACATATCAGGGCTTTGATGAACATACTCATTATGCTGAAAAGAGCTCCATGCCTGGGCTTCCCTGTGCCTTCAGGAAAGGTTAACTCAGGATGGTTACACAGCACAGTGAGAGCCTGTGGGTGCACGGGGGCAGAGTGGCTCTGGAGGAGCATGCTGACAGTGTTAGATGTCTCAGGACCAAAAATAGTTCTGGGTATGCAGAGCAAATATCATGGGAACATCAAGGTGCAGTGATTGATGCCACACAATAAATAAACATTGCAGGTGCAATGTTGCAGCTGGAAGGTCCCAAATAACAGATCTGAAAACAGCCAATATTGTTTTCAGAATTTGCACTGGATTCCGTGTGTGTGTGAATCATGTGTGTGTCCATCAACTTAATGCTACGTGAGCAAAATTGGAAAAAAAGTTATTCTTATGAAGTGCAATATGCTGATCTTAAAAATTACATCCACTTTGTTGTATCATGCACAGTTGAAAATGATGTAGTTTTCTGTGAATGGAGAGTAGAAAAGGTTGGTATTTATATACACTACCAATAGGGAAGGAGGGCGCATACCAGCTTCCTTTTGTTCTAGTTTACTTGGACAGACATGTGAACCATTGCGGGCGATAGTACGACAATACAAAATGCTGTTGTCTCTCTAAAACCTTACGTGACGCACAAATTCAGGTTTCAGTTGAGAGCACAACAAACAACACTACATAAATGTCTTTTCAACAATAACAGCCCTTCCCGAGATCATTTTTTATAAACCAAGTGGTAGAGAGAATATTTATTAATTGTTGTTGTAGAGAATGTTTGTTTGGTCGCTCATTCTCTGTCTGAACTCGGTGTCACTGAATTGGATATGTGTTACACTGTAGAATAGAATTTAACCAAAGAGTTTAGCAATGGGAAATATATATTTAGCCACCTATGTCTAAACACATATGAAGGGATGCAAACGAGTAGCTCACATTCAACTAATGTGAAGTTCACAAACAAATAAAGATCTGAAACTGTATGAAAGCATTTGGGTCTTAATTCTCCAAACCCTCTTTCCTCTCACTACCCATCTCTTTCCCTCAGAGTCAGAGATTAGTGTGTAATTACATGGCAGATCAGCAAAAAAAGAGAAGGAAAAAGGGAGTAGCAGACTTTAACAAAGCGGCTGAGGAGGACAGTGGTGACAGGGGAGGAGGTGGCGCAGTACTCGTCACAGGCCAACTGATTGTCTGCTTTTAATCCTCGACCTCATTATCACCTCCAGGTCCGGCAGTGGCAGTAAATGAATCTATCTGCCGAGTGTCAAATCTTCACACCTTCACTCTTGTAATCACCCCAAGGTGCAAATACAGAAGATGGATAGAATGAGAGGAATGAAAGGAGAGAGATAGAGTATGACCCCTGCATGTCATCAACAAAATCCCCTCGTTTCATAATTAAGAAAAGCTACATGATGTTTGTTGCTTGCTAATTAAACCTGGTTAAATATGCAGTTTCTTTAAGGTCAAATGATGACAAAAGGTATAGATTTAGTGCATATGGGAAATGAAGAGCCATTACTGATGTCAAATTAAACCTTAATAATTCACATTTTCACTTCCTCTCTATTTTGTCCTTGAAATGTGTTTAAGAGCAAAAGATAGAAAAAGATAATTTAAATATTCCTGAAAAAGATGCTCAACTGCTTGGTTTGGACTACATTATTTAGTTTGTCCACCAGTAGTGCTCAGGCTTTTAGTCTAACAGTATAACCCACATGTTGTACTAGGCCAGTAGAAAAAAACATTTAATAATTTTCACTTTTTCAGCTTGAAAGTCGTTTAATAAGCACAGAGTTAAAATATAGCAGAATAATTTTATCATACATTAAATATATACATATATACATATATATATTTACTTTACTTTGCTTGGCAGACGCTTTTATCCAAAGCGACTTACAAGGAGCTAGCGCTGGGTGTCTGGCTCAGGGACACACCTGGTAGGGGATAGACTAGGAGTCAGACTGGGATTCGAACCTGCAACCTGCTGCATTCCAGTCTGACGCTTAACCCATTGAGCTACCGGGCCGCCGGTATGTGTAGAATGCAGATTACTTTATGTACCTTAAACGTCCTGGCTCACTAAATGACTCATCTGTCTTTACTGCTGGGAGCCAAGTGGACATGAGACAAGGACAGAGGCAAAAATGATATGTATTTTATCATTTCATTTTGATTTGCATGTTTAAACGTCAAAATCCTGAATATTGATCTTATGTTTTATGTACATGTAGTTAGAAACCTGTATTTATTTATATTACCTAATAATCATGTAGATCTATATCACCTTAAAGTCATATATTAACCATTTACCACATAGAATAATACCTTTGCCTGTTTCCTCCCATCAACTGTGGAGTTATGTATATGTATAAGTGAACTGTATAGTACTTTTTAAGTTAAGTGTGCATATGTATGTGGGGAGAGTGAACTTTCTGTATCTTCTATTGACTATAAATGTGTGTGTGTGACCAAGCCGCCTGCGAGCAGAACTGAATGACAGACTTACTGCTATAAGCTTGTGCATGTGTGTTACCTGCTGGCAAAAATAAAGAAGATCTTTGGAATTCAGGTGATGATCTCTGGTGAATTTATTTTAGAATAGAGAATTTTTCTAACAGGGGTTTAGGGAAAAATACCTCTTAACAAAGACCAGTCACATTTCCTTAAGAGGAAGAAAACAAGATAGCGAGGTCAGGACCTGGCCTCAGGTGGAAATCGATGGACTCAAATTAAACACAGAGACCAGATTCCAGGTAAGGTAAGTATAAGTACTTCTAGTGAAATAATAAAAAGTCTCAGAGGAGAAAAACTTTAATAGAGAGTGACTGCAGAGTTATATAATATATACTAGTCCTTTAACCTACAACAATATAAAACCTTAGCGACAAACACTGCAACAGTGACAAAGAAAAACTTAAAAAAGGGTTTGAACAAGCCAGAGGTAAAATGTTAAAATGGTGAAGAGAAGAAAAAAGAAAAAATCTCAAACTATGACCCAGACTGATAAAGGAGATGAACACGTGGCTAGACGACAACCTTGCCCTCCTGCTGAAAAATCAGAATCAGCATCATTAGCCAAGTATGTTGCACATACAAGGAATTTGCTTCTGGTCGTTTCTAGCTTCTCTAGGACAGAACAGACGGAAAAAAAGTTTATGAAAAACAATTAATTAAAGACAAATTGTAACAAGACAAAGACAAGACAGTATGTGTGGGTGTGTGTGTGTGTGTGTGCAGTGTGCTGAGTTTAGTGCAGTTTGTGTCCATGTAGCAGCAGCAGTCAGTTGTTTAT
>JAUMTR010000008.1:2214000-2232071 GCA_032270685.1 Microctenopoma stevenorrisi | reverse complement strand
CAAAAAACTAACAGAAAGAATACATGCTTGTTTATAAAATTCCTGCCAATCTAACCTGGCAAGACCTGGGGTTAGACTTCACTGATATGTGATAAAACATTTATGCATTTAAAACACAGGAAAGAGACATATTGGGATTTTAAGTTACCAAATATGTGATCAAATTAATCAGGTACTAATTAGTTACATTTCACTTGCGGAGGAGGAATGAGGAAGGTTGCTTAGTGACTGTTTAAAGCTGTTAATAAAAGAAAAAAAAACACTCCTGGTGTCATTGCTGTAATTTTGCTGTGTAACGTCCTAAAAAAAAATTTCTTTTTAATTCCATAGAAAACCTGTTTCTAATCATATTATTGTAATGCTGTTAATTTGGTTTCTGATTTTCATTGAAGGTACTGTTATTTTTCCCACTTTAAATGAATGCTGCCAACACTTTATGCATGAGTTTTATGATGTTTGAACCTTTTTAAAAACCTGTCAAACTCCATTATCTTTTCTTTCCTTCCAGCAAAAAACATACTTATTGCAAACTTGAGGGTGAAATAAAATCTTCCCTGAGACTTTGCCACCATAGTCACCAAACTTCCTGAGAAAGAGCTTCCAGCTGCAGGTAAATTACTCTGTGATAACTTGCAGTGCACTTCCAATGGACATGAGCCCTTTGGACAAATCCAACAAAATCTATGCTACCTTGAAAAACTATAATCATGCATTATTGAATTGGCAAGGATAGTGTGTAATAGCGAGATCCTAAACCCATTCCCACTCGTGAATTATTAATTGAATTCAAATAACAGACAGAATAATTTTCTTAAAATATCTCAATCATTTTTCACAAAAGCTTAAAAAGGGGTAAAACAACAGAGATGCAGTTCATGTATAGATATGAAAAGTGAATGAACAAACTGTACTAAGAGATTAGATTTGGTAAGCAGCACAGCTTAGTGTGGTAGTCTCTCTGTTCATAGACTTCATGGTTGACAGTGTTACAGTCTCTGTTGCTTGTTGGCATTTCTCCACCATGGCTGAACATCCCACATAATGACCAGTAACCATTACATGTCAGGTCAGTGTTTACTTGAAACCTAATTCACGTCCATGGACTTTTTGGCGGCATATCCGCATGTTTGAGCAACGAGCAGCAGAAAGATAGCTGGCTAAATGTTGTACTAAGATCATGGTAAAATATGATAATGAGTACAAATGAGATTATTAGGAGGCTGTGTGTCATCAGCCTGACTGATCCATGATGTCAAACTAGCCAAGCAAATTCAATTAGGCCTGCAATTACTCCCTGGCGCTAGTGAAGACGTATTGGAGACGTTAAATATTGATGGAAACATAGATACCACATTTGTTCATCCCCAAAGGTGAACACATCTCCTCGAGGTAATCACAAATGCTAAATACAATTCAGTCCATTCGTCACGCTACCCTCCAGAGCAGCTACACTGCAAACACACTACAGGTTTATTTAGTCTGGGTGGAGTTTGAGAGTTGATTTGCACGACACTCTATTCAGCTTTTTTATCCATTATGGTCATTTGTTATGAACCTTGTTATGTACCTTGTAACCTTGTTATGAGGTTATTTCTATAAAAACCAACAGACACAAACGTACCTGCTGTTGAACTTCTCAGGATGCTTTTCCCTCATGACATGGAAACGATGAGCAATGGAAGCATCCTAAAAGAGAATCACATCTTTAGCTCAAATTTTGCAAGCAACTTTACTCATGAGATCAAAAGTGTTCCATCTGTGTTAGCATTTGTAGCTTTAGCCTCAGTGATCCAATTATTGATCATCCTGGAGTCAGTGCAAATGGTTGGGGTTATTTAGAATCTAATAGCTGATGTTCCAGCTACTTGCATCTTAGAAATATGCTACCATACAATTCTGGGATTCAATTTATGTCTCCTGCCACAACCAAAACAGAATTATCTGCATGCAAATATTGCTTTAACATCCAAGGCACCTCCCAGAACTCTACCCACTTCACAAATGGTGGAGTTGCGCCTTCAGTGTCCCTTGAACATTTTTCTAGGAGATGAAATAAGCTGTGTGAAGAAGGTGGTAGCAGGGTTGTGCCTGGGATAGAGACGTATTGACAGAAACCCTGATGAACAGCACACTGTCTCCACACAGGCTAATTAATTAAACACACATTGTGAGTAATCACAGCTCCCAACTAACCTACAGGATGCTGCTAACACCCCAGCACCATTGTTTTTTCTCTCCCTTCCTCCACCTCTCTTTTTCTATATATGAAGATCTCGACCTTTCTCTCACCCTCTCTGATTCTCTCTCGCTCTCTGTGACCTGTGGCAAAAAGTGCAGCCACATTGGAGTTCTTGGTGTTAAGACGATACAGTTCATGTTACACATGTTAGTGTGGTGAGACTGATGGAGACGTTTCACCAGTATATTAACACCATCTCAGTCTGGTAAGACTGTTATGTAGTACTTAAGCGTGAACATACACTATCAGGTATATTTATAGTGAATGATGATGATGTAGTTCGTTAATAGACAGAAAATTATTTCAAATGAGATGGAGAAAATGTTTCCAGGTGTAAATACATGCAGACTGCATGTATTTTAAATATAAATATATTATAAATACATATATTTTACATAAGTCTGTCCTTTTGCTTTCAGATAAGTGATTGTTTTTGGTTTGGTAACAATGCTGTGAATGAGAAATGATATGGGAAAGAGTTTTTAAAGAGTGTGGAAACCTGCATAGTGAGGCGACCATCCCCAGCCTAACTGAGGTCTGCAGAAGCACTGAATACTATCTCTTATGACAGTGTTCAGTACATCAGCTTCATCTCTTCATGATGCAGCTGCACTTTTAAAATAGACTTAGTCATTCTTAAAGATAATTAGGAACAAGTTGACTGTGCAACAGATAAACAGATCTGAACCGTGGCTCAACGTAAGCCTTTATTTAAATCTACTGTAGGTTTGTGAAGCTGGTCTTCACAAACCTTTGTCCTGTACACGCTAGGAGTTGGGTTGCATTCAGTACATCTGCACATGAGAAAACGTATCAAGTATGTCACTCACTTTGCATCAGGTAAGATAAACTACATACATACACTAAAAGTGCTTTAGCACATGTGGTCACCGCTCCACGGATTGAACTAGCACAGTTACCGGTTACCTAAAAATAGTAAAAAAATTAAATAAAACATATCACTGGAGTTAAAGCAACAACACCAGGAGACAAAATACAGACACAGCTGCCTTTTAATTGATATTTAATTGCTATACACAGATCGTTCTCATTTGCAAGGAGCTGATTTGAGCTTGTTAACAGAACGTGAAGAATATGAAAAGTCCTAAACCTGCCAATATCACACAGCCTTATTAAGGTAATAACAGTGTATTAATTAAGTAATAACAGTGCCTTAACAGTGCCTTGCTCTTGCTATGAAGTACTTTTATTTATTCCAAGAACACACCAAATAGGCACTTACACTCTTTGCCTATATACTGTGCAAGAAAGTTTAAAAATGCATTTATTATATTATATATCTACAAAGAACGCATATAGAGACTCCATTATGTTGCAAGAAGACACAGGAGGCCTCAACTAAGAAACGGTATTTGGAGAAATAATACCAAAATATCCCATGATTTACATTTCTAAATCAGTCAGCTGAAAAATACTGTCAAGGCCTTTGTGGAAAATAGACTTAACTCTTAAAAACACAGCAAACTTGTCCAGCTCGGTAAACATTTCAGAGTCAGAGAAAGTTGATGTAAACTTTCCACCCCCACAGAAGCAATCTGTTTTGACCCACTCCATTTTGAGTGGCACTATTGAAACAGCACCTACAGGGAGGACCCCCTGCTAGCTCTCTGTACAAAAATTTAGGAGAAGCCAAAAGAGAAAAATCAATGGAGCTTCTCTTGATGTCTCTTCAAGACGCTGTAAGCAGAAGACCAAAAGATTTCTTCAAGATCCCCGCAGACTCGCCTCACGCTTCCAACGTGAGCCAGAAAGGTGAGATGATGGATATATCTGAGAGATTGTAACTTGATTTTCCTACAAACAGGACAATAGCTGCAAACAAGAGAGCAAAAGCAAAGAGAGGCCGTCTCCCCTTTGGTTTGGGGTCTATTACCTGAGACCAGTACAACACTAAACAGCTATTTCAAGCTACCAAGACTGGAAACTGGACTTCGTCATTGTACAAGGATTCAGTCTTAATGTGCTTTACTTAAATCTTTTAAAATTAACTGGCCCAACACTATTATAAGCATGAGTAAAAACAAACAAACACATAATATATTCTATAAATGACAAACATAAACCTCCAGTGCAATAAATACCATCCACAAATACAACATTAATCTAACATTAATAAATTACTTTTTTAATCACAGTATGTTTAGAATTATTATTATAATACTAACAATTAATTAATTTGACCAGTGGTTCCCTGTGTTATTGACTAGAAATGTAAAGATGATGAATCCTCTACTGGGTGTAGGCATACATCTAAAGAGTGTTTTTTTATTTTATTATAAAAAGAAGTGAAGTAAACATTTCACAACATTCAAGTAAAATATTGTTTTGTGTAATAATTCAATAAAACTAAACTTATGACAAAAGGTTTGGACTGATTTTATTAAAAGAATGAACTAAATTTATTTCAGGGTGTGTTAGTGCATGGCAATAAAATGCTTCAGTTTAAAGCGTATTACAGGATTTGAAGTAAATTATTATTGTTTGGCCCAAAGTTCTTTCTCGACAATGGAAACAGCTGTTTATTTAGAAGGTTCTCTGGAGCTTTTGACCATATCATGACTATAAGCTTCAAGCTAATACTGTTTATTTTGCCAATGGCACAGGCACATTTTTTAATATCAATAGAAAGCTAGAAAAAAACATCTTGTGCATTTAGGTTTCACTTCAAGCTCACTTTCCTGCATTTGACGGGGGTTCACAAACATCCCAGTAGCACTATGTTGAAAGAGAGATACATACATACAGCATTTACTTCTGAAACCAAATTCAAAACGTTCTTCTCAACTAGATCCTGGTTGAGTTTTTGAAAACATAACCGTACAACTTTAATAATACAGCACACGTCAGTGACAACGTCAACACATGTAGGACACACTCACATCTCCGGGTCTTGTCTCCCTTGAGGGAGTGGGACACTGTCAACTCACTCATACTCTTCTCCCCCTAGCTGCCCTCAAATAATTACCAATGTAAAAATCTGGCACCCGAATTAATACAGGACATGTGTAATGTCCTCTCATAGCTCAAGGTTTAGTCCAATTATGAGTGGGCCCCAGTGGTTTGATGTGCCTTTCACTACAGGAGAGAGTAATGGCTTTGACATGAGTGCCAGGGTCATTAGGGCGACTGACTGCATTATGGTAGTGGAGCGTGCTCAGTGATTAGTTCTGTCTCTCACCCCTGGCCCTGATTGAGATCATTACACTTCACGTCACTTCCACATCCTCCCATAGGGATGGCAACATTAATTCTCAGTCCAACTGGGCTGTGGCAGAAGGTTAGGTTAGAAGAATTGGCAAAAAGAAAAAAGACACTACTTTTTTTTGGGAGAATCACCTGAGCTGTAGGAGAATGAAGCTGTACAGTTAATAAACGAGTTTGTCTGTCAGCCACTGACAGTAATGATTTTATATGAGTCAGCTATTGGAAAAATAGAAACTGGAAAAAATCTGAAATCCTCTTTAAATGACTTCATATTGAAGTGCGTTGCCCGTGGAGGCTCCTACTGCTGATCTTTTGATTTCCAGAGCATCATTACAGAAACAATCTACCCTTCATCTACATAATCTCTGAGGTAATTATCAGCTTGACTTGTCGCATAATCTTTATTGTAATTTAGATTTTTAATCAATAGGAGGCACAAAATTCAACATGAAATGTGTCACAAAACATTATACAGTATCACACTCAGGTCTATAGAGAGCCCAAAGTCTTTTTAATCCCCTGCAAACAACTTCATTTGTCATCATCATGCTTGCTGGGTCCTAATCCCACTAACGGAGCAAAGACAACACAACGTGTAATGACTTTATGAATCACCCAGGACAAAGATGTTCTCATTCAAGTGTGTTCAGTCCCAGCCAGAGTCTACCTGTCCAATTCATGTATTAAGTACAGCTATTATTTCATTTTTTTCTGATGAGGTTTACATGATGAAGTGACGAAGTGAAGAAAAGGATATGCAATAAAAACTCTGATCTGATTCAAATGTCTGCCTGTTAAAATAAAAGCTGCCTCAGAGATCTGAGCCTCTAAGACCTTTTCTGGCACAGTGAGAATCATAGATACATAGACATACACACAGTAGATAAAACAGACTAATACGCAGATTCACACAGTCATATGTTGAAATCTGACTTATGTAACTCACCCTGATATTTCTCAGATTTCTGCTTACTGACACTATGTTGTTTCCAGTGGTCCCAAGGTCCCACTTAAAAGTTACCCTGTGGATTTTTCTTGTAAACAAAGAAGGTTGTGTTTACATTTGTATCAAGATTATGTGTCTTCCCGAGGCTGATAAACAATCTGAATTCATTTTTTTCCCCATGAAACTTCTGAACCGAACATTTTGAAATACATCATATTTAGAGCTAAATTGCTGTCATCTTCTCTACTTCCTTTGCAGGCACACAGGCACATTGCTCCATTCCTTTGTGACTTACTAAGTGTGGGGACCAACTTCTGTACTTCACACCTACATTATATGATTTATTTGAATGTATAACTATTTATAGATCAGCCTTAGATTTTAATACTAGATAAATGTCATGCACTGCATGTGATTGACAGTTATGTTTCCTTTGATTCATTTAGTGACGCAGAGCGATGGTGGGCTACACAAATACTGATAAAAGATTTATTAGATTAGATTACATTAGATTGAACTGTATTGTCACAGTGTAGGTACAGAGTCAAGTTAGCATCCAAACAGGAGACAGAAGTCCCAATACCATTCCCAGGTGTGGTACATGTATTACTAAGTACTGCAGGTACAAAGGCAGAACCATGGCAGGAATAATATATATAGAGTGCATGTATAGTGATAAGTCCTTTATAAAAACATAGTTATAGTTTGTCAAATGTACAGCATGAATGGTGTGGTTTCATTTTCCTATTTGGGAGTATTTAATATTTTACAGCTGGTACTTTACTGCTCGCCTCCTAACTGGTAGAAAGAAACGGGAGCATATTACTCCAGTTTTAGTTTCCCTTCACTGGCTCCCAGTTCGTTTTAGAAAAAGTCTAAAAAAATTTAAGACCTTGATTAGCTTAGCTCCATTTTATTTATCAGAACTCTTAAATTATTACACCCCTCCTTCCAATCAGCTGACCAATTGCTTTGACTCGCTCCCAAAACTAAATGTAAATCAAAAGGTGACAGAGCATTTGTTTTTGTGGCTCCAAAACTATGGAACGAGCTTCCTCTGAATGTCAGACAGGCCCCTTCCCTCCTGTTTAAAAACACACTTTTATTTTTTGTCTTTTCACTCCACGTGAGACGTTGACTGATTTGAACTTATCCTTATGTATTTATTGTAATTTTGCTGCTTTTTCCTATGCTGGTAATGCTTTTATTTCTTGTGATATTTTGTTTGTGGCTTTTAAATTTTGTTGCTGTGTTTGTTTGTTTTTGTGTTCTTAGAGTGTGCAGCACTTTGATCAGCCATGCAGCTGTGTTAAATGTGCTATAAAAATAAACTGGTATTGGTATTTTACATTTTAATTTCTCAGTGTTTTACAACTACACTGCAAACTTCATAAACAGCGCTGAATTCAACCAACCTTTCATTTCCTCCTAGAATTTTACAAAATTCAAATAAAAATGTCAAAAACAAAAGATGAGTTTTTTAAGATTTCTCCTGTGCCATTAATGCATGTTAACGTCAGGATGAGTGTTCAGAGGTTTATTTCACACTCTAACCACCTCCCCCCACACACATCATCACATACTCGGTGCTGTAGACAGATTGCAACCATGGTTCTTCTCTATCACAATGTTAACAAGACCTGTCCTCTAATATCCTCTAATGTCGTCATTAGGGGCCCAGGCTGGAGGTGTTATTCAACTAACATTTGTAAGGCCATGCATCACTTACGTCGCTGCCTCAATCTACATGAATCTCACAATACAGAGTGGCTCCCTCCTCCACCACCTGCAAATGTCAATTACCATATTTCCTCCTGACATTTATCAGTAATGCCTAACATGAGGTACGCAAAATCAGTGTCATTATTGTGGAGATGGACAGGGGGGGTGCTGATGGCTGCATAACACAATGCAGATACATACACAACAAGGCTTGTTTATTGATCAGAGAGAGTTGAGGCTTGAGCACATCTCAATAAAGACCTAACCAGACTGTGATCAAGACAAATAAATGGACTGATTAGGCTGGTACTACAGGTGCTGTGTATTGTTTTTTCTTTAATAACACACCCAAGAATTAGAATAGACAGTGTAAATTTCAGTTTGTCAGTCTACACAGCAGCAGCTTTGGTCTTTGTTCTGTTTAAGTTTAGTATTTGGGTTAAGCTATCGGCACCTTAGCTGTTCTGTGGCTGAGACTCTTTGACACCGTGATAAAACTTAACTTTGGTGTGAAAGGTTTGAAGAGGTGCCATATTCTTCTTCCACCAGCAGTGCACAGGCACGCCATTCCTGCAACGTGAGTAGCAGCTGGGTTTGCGTTTTCAGTGTACTGGTTCGTGGTTTGGTGCGGTTGTTATGGCACGTCTCATCATTGTTATAAATTTAAATTAAAAACAGTTTAGAGCTGAGGTAATAAATATAATTAGTAAATTATTTAAAGTAACTTATACAAATCTTGATATAAATTCAAAAGACATTTGCAATAAACAGTAATAAGAAAAAAGATTTTCCTGTTCTCAGGTGTCCTAGCAGTACTATTTTGATTGATCAGATCATAAATGAAATAAGCCAATACTCCTTTTATCAAAGGATTCAAGCAATAAAAGTAAAATGAAAAGTAGTTCAACAAGCAGACCATAAGCAGAATATTTAACACAATATCGCTTAAAATGCTTTAACCGTTCTAACTTAATTTTTCATTTTCAAATATTTCTACTGTTCATTTACTTCAATTATTCACATATTGTTATTGTGTTTTATGTTTCATTTTTTAACCTCATATTGCTTTCAGCCAGCACTTTGTGTCAATATAGATTTGAACCTCTTAATTTTTAGTTTTGGCCATTTTTCAGTGGAGACAAAAGGAGAAAATAAGTGTGAACCACTTTCCTGAAGTTAATAGTTATAAGAATCCAATCAAAGAAATTTAGACAGCACATTCCTTGATTCCCCTGTCCGGTCAGTCCCAAGAATACTGAAGTCTGACTCACCACTCCAATAGAGAAGTAGTTGTTAATAATGCTGTAAGGCACCGGGTCCCCTCGCTCCTCCTTGTCTGTGGGTGTGACATCTATCTTCCAGCGGTCCAGCAGCACCTCCGTACTGTTCTCGATGTCCCGCAGGATCTTCAGGAGGCTCTCACCCTCATAGCCTTGTAAAGAATAACACGAGACAAGTGACATCCTTTTTTGATGTTTTTAAATTACTTACGGCATAATAAGTGCTACCAAACAAAAATGACAAAAATGATGTGAAATAATAGTAGTTTCTGGATTAAAAATCTTCTTGTAACATACTGTGATGTAAGGCCCTAAATTCTAACTCTGCTGCACCTATTATTTTCTCACTGGTCCCTTTAACAGATACATATACACTAGTGCTATTCCATACGACAGGCCTATTTTATCATACCATCTATCTTCATGTACCCCATTATGTTCAGCTTAATGGAAATAAGTTGATCTATTTATGTTTAGTACTGGGCTTATATTTAAAGGTGAACTAAATAACGTTGCCTAGTACAGCTTCAACGCCAGCCTTCATGGCAAATGAGTTGCAGTGGATTGTATGTATGCACCTATTAAATTAGACACTGAGTTCACCTTCAGTTAAGGTGATCCCCGTAGGTAAGAGTGTTGTTTTTGATGAAGCTGATCACAAACCAACATGAAACAAAACAGCAAAAACTAGCGGTTGCGGTGTTATTAACACCAGGCTATCTTTAGCCGTGAATGTAATAAGATGAATTGAGGCCATGTACTTCACTGTCATGTATCTATTTTCTGTCAGTACCTCCGCCCCATCGCAGACATCGTGCCAGATCGTTGCCTGTGCCAAGAGGAAGTATACACACAGGGGGGTTCCTGTCCAGGTTGGCCTTATCTGGAGCAGACGGACAAATATCCCAACATGATGTGAAACATGGCCTACTCAAGACAACAAACCCACAGACTTGCAAAGAAAGCACCAAATCCATTTTACAGCACCACTTGTAAAACTACAAGTCAATATAAATGTCGAGCTGTACAGTCTATTTCAAGAGACACATTTCACCTTGTGGTTATTACCTCTCTTTGTTTTGATTGATAAAAAATTGAGGCAATTTTTGAGAGACTGAACAAGAAAAACGTCTTCGAGACCAAATAGAGGAGGCCAAGTGATTTTTTTCCCCCCACAAATGATGACTAATATGTTGTTTTCCAACTCTCATTATCAAACTATTTCATCACGCCTGAATACGCAGGCTCCGACGTAATGAAAGTGTTTATATACAAACCATAAAGTGCGCTTTATCATTTCAGACTGGACAATGCGAGTTGTGATTGCCGTGAACACTAATCAAAACAAATGCGATTTCTCCAAAAAGTAAATTGACTGGACATATACTGTAACATTCAAGATGTTTTGGAGATTGCAGTTCTTAAAAAATAATTGATGGTGTGACAGCAGTGCAAATGCATTATAATGCTGTGATAATGTTAAATACTGTCAAATATATTCAGTACCAATGAAGTCCAGGATCCATCCCACGGTGCCGTCCCCTCCGCAGGTCAACACTCTGAAATCAGGAACATCCCTGAAGAAGTTCAACCTGTAACAAACTCATATTATACATATCTGTATATATTTTACAGTCAGTGTTGTGTAATTTAACGTCAGAATCTAGTGATTCAGGTATTAAGTATTTCATGTCTCATGTATTGAGACCCAAAATACAGCATATAACTAGTGATTCCAAACTTTCAGTAATTATATGAGTGAATATTGTTGTGACTCTTTGATTGTGAAGAGGGAACACTACGCCCTCTATTACAATGATTAACAAACAACACGTGTTGCTGTCTCATGTTATGCTTAGTTTGAATCTCACAAGAAATGTGAAATTTGATTTGCAAGTTGCTCTAAAATGAAAAAAAAAACTGCATTTATTCAATTTATTTAAGAAATAACAGTTAATTATAATACGTCAGCCTTTCCTGAAAATATTTAATGCTCCCATAATGCAGGCACAGTCCACAAATCATTAGCTTATTTTCAGACCCACTGCCACTGCATACTGCTTCATTGCAAACCTTTTCTAATTCACAAAATAACCCAAGTCACATTGACAATTATTCATTCACTGAGCTAGCTTGCCTGTTTGAGGACTAATTGGATCATGACAGGCAATGTTCAGTCCAACTTCTTCCGTTCCTTCACAATAACAAAGCCCTAACTGAATGAGCCAGCCTCCGAGCCTCGTATGCCGGGTAAATGATTCGCTCAATTACTCTCCAACTGGGACCACAAACCATATTAGACCAAAACAGACGGCCGCAAACATGAAAGGCAACTTTGGGGATATGTAAATACCAAGAAACAAACACTTAATTTGCTGGAATTGCATTAGCGAGGCAGCTAATTGACAACAGTGCGTGCGGCTGCTTGGGCCTGCAGTGTCCAACGGTGACCGTTCACCTTACTAATGTGCACTGCAGTGCACACACTTGAGAAAATATTAACAAGGTTACAGTGGGATGAAGATATCTGGAAAGTTCTCAGCTCTGAGGAGAAGCTCTGGCTTCAGCCCCGCATGTGTGGGAGGCAGGTAATGAAGCAGGGACATCAAAAGAAAAGACACTTGGAGCTGTGTTGGCACAATTTGTGACCTGAAACCTGACAGTCCAAATCTCACAGAGGCTTTGTACGCTGCGTGTACTGGGTGTATTTATTTTTTATAATGCACAAAGACAAAGACTGTTTTCAGGTCTAATCAAAGCCAAACAACGTGGCAGCACGGCAGCCAGGCATTCCTGTGCGTTTAAATAAAGTGAAGGGGTCTTATGCATGTAAATGATCTATTCCTTTTCTTAATCACAGATGTGAACCATAGGAAACCAGGCGCTGGTCGGCACCTACAGCCTGCGGTGAGCGGCTCGTCTGTATGCGTGATCACATGTGGTATGGCGAGAGTTTCACCCCTCTCTACTCGCCAGTCATCTGTGTCATCTGCTCTCCTCGCACTCGCAGGCTTATGCATGTGGAGACGCCACTAGTCAGAGGCTACATCATGCTGCAGCCGCCTCCAGGACTTGTTATGTGTGAACTCACCTTATTTGGACCTGTGCTGTGCTAGGAACTGAGTGAAGGCTCTAATACTAAAGGCCTCTTTTGCATTCGATGGGGGTTATTACATGTGAGCTACAACAGGATGTTTGTAAAGGATCATTAGCTGACATTATTTGCAGGGTAGATAAAAAAGAATGAGTAGTGACAGTTTTGTCTTTGTTAGTTTTCTGCCTACTGTTTGATTAATATTTGTTATTTATCATTATTCACTATATCATGTACGAAATATGACGTGTGCATACGGACGTCTATATACTGTATATATGTATATATACACACAGGTATACTGATGGAATATTAAGTGATCACTTTCAAGTGATTGATCACATAAGTGTATTCTGTATTCTGAATATTGTTCATTCTTTCTTTTCTTAACCAATATTGCCTTGGGTAGTCACTCACACATGTTCTGTACTGCAGTCTTGCTCTACTCTTAACTCTTAACCATATAAACTCTTACATTTTAAAATCTATTTTGTATCCAAAGAGCACTGACAAACAGCGTGTGTGTAAAGGTGAAGGATTCTCACTTTTCTCTCAGAGAAAATAGAATAACTTTTGGACACGTCCACAGTGTGAACTACCTGTACATACCCCGGCATGGGCCCATTCTTGGCCAGGTTGTAAACTTGTCTAGGGTTCAGAAGGTACTGGAACTTTCTGTAAATCCTACAGGAGTGAAGATGCAGAGAGAGAACATCAGCAAACATTTCTCATAAGAAAACAAACATCGCCCTTAAAAAAATTACAGGCTCCTTTAGATGCAGATTCAGACCTGTGCTCACAGCGTGACAAGGAAGTGGACTGGGCAGTGGGGTGGGACATACCCCAAGTCCCCTTAAGGAGAAACCATTAGAAAGACTGATTCATTTTAATTTCAATTTCATTATATCAACTGGCTGAAGTCATATTTTGATCTCATAATTTAAACAAATGAAGTCTGGCGTAATAAGGAGTGAATGAATATGTTTCAGTAATAACCCAATTAGCCCTGGGTTAAAGAAGAGGGGCCAGCCAGCCACATGACAGCAAGGAGGGTGTCAGAGGAGAGGAGAGGAGAGGAGAGGAGAGGAGAGCTGATGGCAGAGGCAGCCAGCGATTTAGGTAAATGTTATTGTGTTCTTATTTGACTAAGTAAGCCTAGAGCACTTGGCAGCCAGGGGCCAAGCTGCCGCTGTCTTTCCTCTGTGAATGAGAAGGGGAGCTTTAGAGGCCTCTTGTAGCATGTTGAGACAGACTGTGTTCTTACCTCTCTCCCTGCTTCCCCCCGCTCTTCGGATTGACAAACACTAGCAGAGGATGAGTGCCCTCTATTGTTGTGATCTGAATGGGAGATGTCAAAACAAACCGTTGATGTTTCAAAACTGCAGGATGCTTCACAGGAATTCACTTTCAAGCTTTTTCCCTCGTGACTTTTTATTGAGTACATACAGCACTTTCAAGCAGTGGCAGTCATCTGATAGACTTACTGTACGTATATAGCCTACCGTAGTTTTCCTGTTACCTGGCTATGGCTAGGAGAGAGCACTCGCTCCCCCTTTGCCCGAGGCAAAGATGTATTTTGTGTTAATTGGAACAATATGTTTGAATATATATATATGTATGTATGCATATGTGTTTTTGTGTAGGTGGTGATTGATATTAGATGCATGCTGTACAGTGATCAAACAGCCCATCTTGTCATCTGTAGGTCATTGCCAATCAAAATTGTTAACCTGATCAATTGTGATTCACAATTCAGTTCACAAATCTCTCATGTGACACGAGAGAGGTTTTCTCTGTTCCTCTGTGGTAGATCGGCAGTTAAGCTGAGGACCCACAGCGCCAGAGGCCGAACTCACAAAGCATCACATAAACAAGCAGCAATCCAGCAGCCCCGGTTTGAACTGCCCTTCCTGTGGTTAGTCGCCCAGTGCTATCCCTGACACAGATGAAGCGCTTAACTCCCCCTGTCTGCTATACCAGCAGGCCAAGGGTGAATTAATGAGCTCCCTGTCCAGTCCAGAGTGATCCATTACTTCCTGTAATTATAAATAATAATCTTGATTATTACGCTGGTTAGCTGGCGAGAGGCATAGATGGATGTGCCTGGCATATGATTCATCATATTCCTCTCCCAGCCACACGTAGACGAGCAGTCGCCACAGACAGCAGCAGGTTTCCATTGCCAGCATGCTGGATGACAGATATTAGTCAGGATCAGGCCGGGCTGGGCTCTGCAGTTTGATACAGATTACTAGCAGGGCCTGCACAGCCCCATTATACAACCTAAGACCAAGTATGGAGGTCACTTTCATAGCATGATATGTCTGTTCATTTTAACTGGTGAACAGATGCTAGAAATAATCATTCTGCAAGATACCTGACATCTGAAAATCTTTTTTTCTAATCAAGTCTAAAACTGCGACAAGAGGGATCTTACTGTTAGTGTCAGATAAACACTAATGTACACTCTATACTGTACGTGCTCTACTGCAATGCTTTGATGATGGCCTTTGTAGATTTTGTTGTCTTACTCGATTTCCGGTGACGCTTTATGTCTTTCCTAGGCACTGTGTAACTGAAACTGTGTAACTTTAATTTCAAATGCAAACCAAAATAATGTTTAAATCACTCACAATGATTTAAACACAAAGATGTGTCATTTAACAACTTGTGCCCACAAAATGAATGTACAAAAAAATAATATTAATAATAAAAGTTAATAATTTACAGATGCTATGCGGTAAATTTTATGAAATAGGTTGTATACGATATATATATACGATATATACGATATATACGATATATATGAATTTGAAAACACATACTTTTTAGTAGAGTTTTATAGGAGAATGGAATAATTTGAAGAAGAATCTGAATTGTTGAATCGAATTCCTCCATCACTGAGGTCAGTACTATTTAATATATATAGTGTATATACTATGTATGTACACTGAGACACTGCAGTATCTCTGCTGGGAGCTAATATTTCAGTGAAAAAGTAAGATTTAAACTTTACCTGCAGTCCTTGTCCATCCACTGTGACTGAGTTCGCTCTCTGCATCTTTCCTCGGCTCGACTGGCTGGACCGTGAGTCTTTCCTCAGCGTAGACTGCCTTTCCTGGGATCAAAGGTCAAACTGATGAGGCCATAAATTATGTTTTATTCCAGAATGGTGATTTTTTCCGATTGTGTGAGACACATTTAAATGGATTTACTGTTACAGGGTTTTACTTTATTTGGATTAAAACAAAAAAAAAACACGAAATTAACTGCTACAGCCAAATGAATCAAATATTACAGATCAATATACAATATATTACAATATTTTTTGTCCAGATTTTTGGATAATATTTACCATAGCTTTACAGACTATACATGCCAAATGTTTTAATTAAAATATCCGGAATGATCTTATTCCTAAAAAGAGACTTTAAGCCTACCAATGAAAAAAATAACAGAGCTTCATCATTACAGGGCTCAGTGGGAGAACACAGGCTGATGATTGCACCCTCAGAAAACACAGTGCCAAACTAGGCCAGGTTCACTCAACCACGGGACCGCTGACCACTGAGGAGTGAAGTCTTACCAGGACGATAGGGCAGATTGAGTTGGGGGGCAGGATGTGATCCTTCAGGGGTCCACAGTCACACTCAGGTTTCACATGGGAGGCACACTTGTTATGGAGCTGAAGGAGGTGGCAGCCATTATTAACGACCAAACTTAAGTCAATGACAGTACATGTTTAAGTGAACATTGTTAGCTATACACTCACATTCTATTTGCATTCCATTTGTTATTATGTCACCTTTATTTTCTATTAACTTGCATCCACAAACAAGTGTTTTTTGGGTGTAAATTGGTGGGATAACTTGAGAGGTATCAGAGGTGCAAAAACGAAACCCTAAACAACAAGAAGCAGTGGGAATATAATGAGGAAGTGGCTGCCTCTCCTCGGGTGGCAGCTTACCGTGATTTGACACCACACACAGTGGAGCCCAGTCAGGCCCTGGTAACACTTAATGGTTTTGTGACACTTGTCACACTTGGTGGGGCAGTTCCCCTCTACCCAGAAATGATGCATTACCTGTGGAGAGAGGCATAGACAGCATACAGGGAGGGAAAGAAGTGAGAAAAGAAACATGGTGCAGAAAAACAAGATATATACAAAGGCACATGTGACACAACAATTAAAGTAAGCAAGAGGGAAAAAACAAGCAAGAAGGAAACAAAATGGGAACAAGAAAGAGAGAGGCCAAACTAATGATGTGGAATCTGTCTTTACACCAGGCTTATCCTGGTAATTATAAATGCTTAGTAGCAGATTGAGTTGATTTAATTTAAGAAGCTCTCATCCTAAGCTCCATGGACCATTGCTGATCCAAGCGTGCGGACTAGTAAACACTTCAATTGGACGCACCTCTGTGTTTTTCTTGGACTTGACATAGGTTTTGATGCAAGACAGTGGAGCCCGAGCCACGCAGCGCTCGTGGACTGTGTACTTGCAGACTATAGAGAAGAAAAAAAATGTCCTAAGACTTTAAACAAAGAAAAGAAATAGAGGAAAGAAAGAAACGTACTCATACAGCATATGATATACACAAAGGTGGAGTAACGTGTGCGAGACTGCTGATATTATTATATTATTCTGTGTGAGGTGCTTTATTGACACTGGGGCAAAAATAAAGTTTTAAACTAACTTTCAGAATAAAAAACACATTAAATATAGAATTTGAATATAGACTGGACTGCTAAAAATTCCCATGTTTATTTTAGGCCCAGGCAGAAAAATATGATATACTTGTTTTTGTCTGTTTTTATAATAATGGTTTATCCCTTCAGTATCCTACAAGATAGATACAAACACTGGGCAAGAGGGACAGCAACATGTGAACCTACGATGCGAACGGTGTAAGTCTTTCAAACTAACAGTCATTTATTCTAAAATGACACTGTATATCAACCCACTGCATGGTGGTATTACATCTGTATAAATCTGTCTCTGTTAAACCCTTAACAGTTGGTGAATCACTCACATGAGCAGCAAAGTCCCTGTTTCCCCAGTCCAATTAGCATGTTGAGACACAGGTTACAATACGCTGGCTTGTTGAAGTGTTTGAGTCTCCACACATGTTGCCCGTCATCTTTTACATTCTGCAGTGGGAGAAATATGACAAATGAAAAACCGACAGTTCAGCCTTACATGACAAATCACCCAATATCTATGTGACACATTTATTTGGCATTTAGTAAAACACTAAACAACAATACAACTGGTAAGTCAACCAAAACAGTTCGTTTAGCAGTTGCATTGTTGTTTACACTTTAATATAAAGGACAGCTATTTGTGTGCCCTCTGCAATAATATTCATTCATAAAAATGACATCTGGTATGGATTTCTGTTGAAACTATTCAAATGCTTCCATCTAGTGGAAAGATAATGAAGTGATGGGCCTCTCGTCGCTCAGGTATTGCACAGGGATACACATATACAGGTCCTTCTAAAAAAATTAGCATATTGTGATAAAGTTCATTATTTTCTTTAATTTACTGATAAACATTAGACT
>JAUMTR010000008.1:2195981-2206928 GCA_032270685.1 Microctenopoma stevenorrisi | reverse complement strand
GCTTGGCAGACGCTTTTATCCAAAGCAACTTACAAGGAGCTAGCGCTGGGTGTCTGGCTCAGGGACACGCCTGGTAGGGGATGGATTAGGAGTCAGACGGGGTTCGAACCCACAACCTTCTGCTTCCCAGTCATACGCTTAACCCATTGAGCTACAAGGCCATGTAATATATGTATATGTAATATATTGGCTTAAGTTTACCTGCAACTGACTGTAGACAGGTTATACAAGTCCAAAAACACACACTCCACTCTCACAAATAACTGGCAGCAATAAAACAAACCTTTTAACACTAATATTCTCCCTTTAATAATGAACTAGCTTTTTTAACTTACCATTGTTTTCTCCAGAACAACTGACTCCAAACTAGCCACCAACCAGAAACTCTGGTTACTTCCTTTAGGTGTTGCCTAGCAACCCAGATATTTATTCATCTTAATATTCACTTTATTTGTTCTATAATTATGTTTTGATTTCTCCTTCCCACTTTTTTCTGTTTTTGAAATGATATTGAAATATTAGTTGTACTCTGAGAATAAAAAATACTTTCACCATGATACATTTTACTGACAGCGCTTATGTGCTTTTAATTAAATATGATTATTATGCTTCTGTGGTATTGATAGTTGACCTAAGTATTTATCCAAGTATTTCTAGGATCGAGGTTGACCAACATCTATTCATATGGTGTAGAGTAAAGACATTTCAGAACTGTTTTGACTGAACTTTAATTTAACCAGCATTAGTTATTTCATAGTTTTATGAAAGCCTTGAACTACACCATTCCTCCTTTGTCACTGAAATAATCTCATAATGTTTTACTCTGTGGTAATTTACAGTTTTTATAAAGTCAGTGTCTACACTTATCATCCACACGTTTATATAAACCAACGCAGGTGTGTTTCCATGTAAATGACTTACGAATATAAATGAAAATATTACGAAAATTTTATAATGAGAATCCAGGTTACGTGTGCAGTAGTTAATGGTAGATGGAATTTATTTATTCTGCACAAGTAGACAACAGGGTAGTGGGACGCATATACTGTAGTCTGTAAAACTGGATTATCGCGGGCAGTGAACACTCTGACACTTACTGATCCAGTTCTGGTAAGTAAGGTTAGAATATTTTAGGTTTTAGTCCTCTGGCTTATGATTGTGACTGTATTCACTACTATATGACTCATAAGCAGAGGATTTCTCATTCTCAAGCCAGTGTGGGAATTATAAATGTTCTTCAGTAGAGCTCAATCTCTAAGAGGAATGTTTTGGATCTCTAGCCTCTGAATGGTGCTGGCAACGAGGGAACATCTTTTTTTATTTTATAAAGGAGTTTGATCCAGCTTTTCAATGACAGAAGACTCACCGCTTGCTGAGTAAATGCAGGCAAAACAAGAATTAAGAGACAATTTTATTATTTCACCCACTGTATCTGTGCTATTTTTGGACATCCTTGTCTATTCACGACTATGGCTTGTTTGTGCACTCCATGTCAGCTCTACCTCATTAAGCCCCCATCAGCTATTAGCCTAATGAGAAAAACTACATGATTCTTCTTTAGGTTTGATTGTCTGAGTGTTTCTTGGATGATGCTACTTTCTTTCATCAGAACAGAAGAGGAGAATAGGAAAAGAGGTTTCTGTAACCTTACTGATCCAGAAATGCTGCAAACTAAAGCCAGGTCTCAGTGCAGGTGAATACTGCCTGCCTGTCTGCCTGCCTCAGTCATTACAACGTGAGAAGGAGATATTAGTGTAAACCCTTTCAACAAACGGATGATTGCCAAGGCAACTGGCAGCTTCTATGCTACAATTTACATTGTGTGTCACTGTGCTAGACTTGGCAGGAAATGTGATGGATTCTCTGATGGCACAACGCAGAATAAATGTGCTGTTTTTATACAGCAAAAAAAGAAAAGAAAAAGCAGTGCTCTGAACGTTTCTGGAAATGACAGAGTGAAGTGGCTCATATTAAAATTTGACAAGAAGTCACGGAAGCAGGGCTGTAAGGGACAATGAAGGCAGCAAGTGTTTCAAATACATATAATGTATAACTAAACTTTAGCGTTTGCTAGGGTAAAGATTCCTTTTCTACACTCACCAGAGACTCTGGGCTTGTCCGAAGAAGAGGGACTGGGTTTTGGTCCCTTGTTGCTAAACGACATGAAGAGGTGTTGACAGAACTCTTCAGGGAGCTCGCTCTCCAAGAACGTTTGCATAAAAACCTTGAAGCCCTCAAAGTCGATCTCCTAAAAGCCAAGACAGGAATAGAATACAGTTGGTGGATATGGTGAGGTTTACTTTACTTCGTTTTGCTGAAAGGTTCATAGTTATACAGATTCATTTCACTTTGAGAACAGTATGCTTTCACCTTTAGGGGGAAATGAGTGGCAGATTTCTGCACTTTAAAAGACACTTAAAGTCCTGCTGGGTGGTGGAGATCTATTTCAGCTCAACCGCAGTGCTTCTGCAGCTTTATTTTATTCATTCAGTGATGTAATGTGCTTCTATCCATCTGCCCAATCTGGGCTTAGAGCTTCATTCATCCTTCTGATCCTTCTCATTGTTCAACATATCAGCTACGTTGTGTTTCGTGACAAAATTGACTCATATCTGGTGTCTTAGTTGCACATACTTTGTACTTATCAGTGGAAGATTTGGGTTTAACATTGTGAGCAGTCAAAAATATACACCAATTATTTAGAATTACATAAAGGAAGAGGTCATTACCTGGCTGAGGATTTCCTGCTTCTATAACCCACAGCATTGTTCAGAGAAAAAAAGTGACAAGACATTCATGAATAGATCATACATTTATTCCATTTAAAGAGCTAAATGTTCATCAGACACACGTGGAGCATCACATCAGGGATATTCAATTTTTACTGAAGGCTGTAATAACTATATTAATGCTTCAATACGGGATCAGAAATATTGCATTAAATAGTAGAAATTAAAACTGGGCATTTACTGGAAGCACTGGCCACAATCAACTTTCTTTGCCCCCAGAAAACATATCAGGAGCGCAACTCTTATTGGGTTCATTTGAGAGTGAGGTGGCAACATTTTTTTTGAATGAACAAATAAGTAACTACTCTTTAACTGTAAATTCCAACATCATATGCTGGGTTGTCTGCTTGAAATTTAGCATACAGGAAGTAGTTGAATTATAGCAGTTATGATGTTTTTTTTTTCAGAATAAAAGCACAAAAGAAATGCAAAGTAACTATATCTCGTAAAATAGCAAATGCTTCCTTTCCGTTACGGTGTTGACAGGTGTGCTATAGACTCTACACGTTGTAAACTGAACATACCTCCTCTGGATTGTATTTAGCCAACACACCGTCTCCATGGAACTCCTGGAGCACATCCTTCAGCTTCTTCGTTGAGTCTGAGGAGAAACATTGGGGACATACTAATAAAATTTGTACGTTGTGTTCTCTTTTTATTTCTCCTACCTCTTGCTTCATATGATATTACACTTATAGTATGCTACAAGTTTGGTTTAGCGTTACAAGATGTGTGGGGATTAACAACAAATTAATATTGTTACTGCAAATTGATTTTCAAGTGGACAGTAACACCCTCATCCATGAGTCAGCTGTGAAGCCTACATTGCCTACTCCTGACGTCATGTTAGTACATGCACCTCATGTAAGATCTTCAACAAAATAGACAAACTACAACTTAAAGGAAATAAGGACATTTGTAGGAAAAACGTATAAGGAAAACTGATGAATGTCTTCTTAAAACTCCAGAGACTGGTTACTTGGGTTATGACTAAGAAGCAGGACCAATGTGCAACTTATCAGAACACTATAAACAGTGTTTCGAGAAACGGGGGGCGAAGGCGCAATAAAAACTTCATCAGCTAGGTTTGCTGTGATAATCGCTATGTGCTGCAGAGTGTTTATGAACCCTACTGCTAAATCAATTTACTGCACCACAGATACACAGTTCTTATGTTACTGAAATTAATTAGAAGTACCATCATCCCACAAGCAATGCAGGGAATCTCTGAGCATAAGACAGATCCTGCTCATCACAAATTCCATAAACATGCTTGTTTAAGTCAGGGCTCCACGTATACATGGCTTCACAGACTTCATTAGCACGTGAAGATGTGGATCTTTTACTCCCATATCTGTCTCTTGGGGTGTACATGGAAAAATATGAAAGTTAAATATATTATAGAAAAGGATCACACCTTATCACACCCCATTTGCTGTGAAATATACTATCCCTAATAAAAACCTATCCATGTTGATAAATGCTGATGTTAATATCTAGCTGTGTTTGACATACAGGTATCATTTTAGTGCATTTAAAATACAGTAGTATATGAATGTTCTGCTGCATTTGAATAAGGATTTGAGCTCGTCCTGAAAGCTTTTTGTTGACTGTTGCATTTTGCTGCCTTTGCACTGATAGCTTTGGATGTTTGTTTTTTCCTCGCGATGCATTTTAGTAACAGTGAGGAGAAAAAAATGCCTCATAGTGGACTGAATGTACGTCATTCTTATTGACCATCTGTACTAGCATTGACAATCTGAGCAAAACCATTACAGAGCAGTGATTATGTATCCACTGATTGTCTGTCACATTCAGCAGGAACAAATTACAATGTATTTTCTCCATCAGGCTAATGTTTTAACCATTGTGTGGTGCACAGTAATAAGAGGACGAGTCGCATTTAATGTTTTTAGGTTCATAAACACACTGAAGTCTCTACAACGAAATGTAAAACAATTATCCTTCTCTAAAGCAGCGCAGTGCTACACTCCACACATTAGCAATTATATCACATAAAGAGTAACTCTAATTGTTGTGAGTCAGATCTGAGGTGCCTGACTCGGCGCGCGGCTATTAAACCGTTATGAAAGTGTGCACAGCACACTTTAATGAGAGGGAAGGGAGAGATGAGGAGGGAAGGTGAGGCGATGTGATGCTCATTGTTACGGCTCAGAGAATGGGATATTTTATAACCTGTAGCTGCACAGCACAGCACACAAAGAGGCGCCCTGAGCTCACTGAAACATGATTATCCAAATCTGTCAAGGATGCTCACGTCTGTGCACGCACACACACACACACCTTTTTTATTATACTCTCTGCCTTCTATTCCCACACTGTTTTTGTTCGAACTACATCGCCAAGCCTCACGTCTGTGAAACATTTCCTTGTTTAATCCAGTGAGCTCCCTATTCACCCACGAAGCAAATATTTGCGAAACAGAGAAACAACAACCTGAACCCGATTGGTTCTTGAGCTTAGCATCTGCCAGAGAGAACAAGGGACTTCCTCGCAGTCAGGAACAATTTTGCCTCCAGGCACAGAGCAATTAAAGGGAGAAATGTCATTACCAAGTAGAACACTGGTAGAAGACAAGCATTAATTATTAAGATTCATACTCCGTGCTGTGCTCTGAATAGCAAGTAAAGTAAGTCCACAGCTCGTAACGGCGTGCAGACACTAAAAATAGCTTTGAAATATTTTTACCCATTGTAAACCTTGCTGGTGTTTACACTGGGTAAAAGGAGGACAGCAGACATAAAAAAGCACTTAGGATCTGAAAGAGTTGGATAAACATTTTTTCCTTCTCCATAGTTAGTTCCATTGTTTGTCATCCTACAAACGATTTACTGTGACTGGCATTTTGTAATCTCAGAGTCCTTCCAAAACGATGTGCGGGTGGTGCACAACATCCTGCTGTTGGCCTGCCAGGTATCGTCAGATTTTCCATCCCCGGTACTAATTCAAATGATGAAACGTGTCAACATCTTGGAGCGTAACATAAACTCCAGGCATCCAGAGCTCGGTGTGGTGAGCAGGGGAGCCATTTGTTGGGCTGAGAATGAATCATTCAGAGGTCTAACAGCACCACACAGATTAAATGCTCGAGCAGCTTGAGCTTCCTGCATCAGCAACACAAACACGCTGTCTGCAAATACAACTTTAACATTTTGAGAAGGATGTTTGAGGTTAACCCTTGTGAACTGAACTGAACTGCGGTTCACAGCAGAAATTTTTGATTACGGTTAACTCTAAAAGTTGGGTGTTATCAAAGTGCATCTCCTGCAGCACCTTATGTTTGTCTCCATGTGTGAACGCCAACTTTCCAACAAATGAAAATTTACCTCACGGCAAAACACAAACAAGAACAAGACCAGGCTACGCAGGTACACGAAACAGACAGAGTACTAAGGAGAGAAACTGTGTGGTATGTTTGTAAATATGTTGTTTTTTTGCAGGTATTGAATGACGACATGATTGTTATTTCATCTCAGTCTATTTCAAGTTGTGTTCACTGCATATGTTAACTTAGCACAGGACTGGTCTCACTAATACAAGAAAACACATCTCCCTGGACCTCAAGTGTTCTCATTTCCACGTATTAGCTCACTGGTAAGTAGCAAGCTGCCGATACAAAAACTTCCTAATGAGAGACTACTCCGTGGAGACACTGTGTCTCAAATGTGATACTAATAGGTAATCAGTGCATTATTCAAACCGGTAAATCCCATTAACGCTTACGTAAACCTAAGGGTGTAATGCTTCTGACCTCTGCCACCTGACCGTGTCTTCAACCCACGGCATACAGGACAAAAAGAGAGGAAACTCGGTTGAGTCTAGTCTGTCTAATTCTAAACAACAACACATTAACCAAATCACAGAAATTTCTTTCTTCATAAGCAGTAGGGCTTCTTCTTGTATAGTAACAAAACAGCGTTACTATAATCTGAGAAATAAAACATGGCAGCAGTTTTTTTATCCTACAATAAGTATTAATGGGTATTAATTATTTTCAGACCACAAATGACTTCTTACTTAGCACATAGCCAAGAAGGGAGCAGTAGCTAAATCTCTGATTTTTTTGTTAGCTAGTATTCTTTTCCTAAACCTTTCTTTTTCTGCAAGACAAAATAAATACTTTTTTGTGCACAAATGCACAATAATTGTAATGTGAAAAAAAAGGAATGAAGAGAATACTTTAGGTCACTATTCTGCACCTGATACGTTTGACACTTCACATTAGATTTATTTATTTATCTGTGTTTTGCACTGTGAATAGAAGAAAACTATCTATACTTTCTTACACCTTTCAGGGGACATAGAATACTTTTGGTTTTACTCTCTATCAACAAGAAAAACAAGAAATCCTTCTATGCTATATTATCATAAATCCCTCAGAAGTGCAACATCAGAACATTTCTTTTTGTATGTGCAGACCTTGTGGGAGAGACGGGGAAACCCATCGCACAAATGTTGATGTGAAGTGCAATGAGCTGTAAACATGGCAGTGGCATGTACGTATCAAATTGTTATGGGGCACAAACTGAAAATTTACCACAGGATGAAGATTTAACAAAACCTTTTTTTGCCGTTAGCAGGTACAGACTGAGAACATTAGTGCAATGTTTCCTTGATGATATGAAAACAACTGTTCTCATAGCCTACAACTAAATGCAGGCCCTCCTTAACACCACCCCACACAAACAGAGAGCACGTCTCCTACTCACACTGAGTGTATTCCTGTAACAGGGCAAATTCAGCTGGGGTCAGTGTGACCCATTTGTCCTGGCTACTCATTGTGCCCAGGTCTTGCCTCTTCGTCCGCCAAGCATTCCCCAGGCAGCAACACACACACAGTGGGGTGCTGCGCTGAAAAACAACAATAGACATAATATCACCTAATTCATTAACAAGCACAGACGACTCTCAGTCAATGGCTGTGAAAACAACAAAGCAGGTTAAATGCACCAGTTTGTGGCTGAACTGATGCAGAGCTCTAGCTGCATGATGTTTCTGATTAGAGCTGCGCTGTAAAAGGTCAATCGTAGGTACATCAATACATACAGATCGAGCAGCAAATCATTTGATGGCAGTTACTATGGCACTGGAATTTTAGATATGTGATATTTTCCTGTTTTCCTGTCTGATTCTCTTTCTCTCTCTCTGTGCTGCTGCTGTCAGTTCTACTCTCAGCTGTATGACAGCTAAAATTTACCTTTGCCTCTTGCAATTATCAGGCTAAGGGTTTTATCCATTCTGGCTGTTATATTTGTCAGTCTATGGGGTGAAGTACCGAGCTATAGGCAACCAGTCGAGGCAGATGGCTACCCAACCTGAGCCTGGTTTCTTCTGTTAAAAGGAATTTACCCCCCTTCTGTCACCTGTTGCTTTCTCTGTTTCTTTTTCTATATTATTATTGTAATTATTATCTATTTGAATACAGTTGTGTTGTTGTATTCTATAGTTCGGTGCTGTATAAAGAAAGTAAGTGTTTAACATTTAATATGCACCAGATTACAGAATTTTGCACAATTACAAATTAGTGAAAGATTTCATACATTTCACATCCACATTTCTGTATGAACCTTTAATTTAATAAAGCAAAAGTTTGATTGCCTCAATGATAATTAAATGCTGGGTGTTAGTAAGCTATTTAATGTATGTAACATGACAAATGTCACTGACAAATCTGGATTATGGAAATATACCCATCACCTATTTAATGTTTGTTCAGAAAGATCTAATAATTTACAAAGATATTTCTGACTAAAAGGGAATAAACACGGTAACCATCAGTAGGCAATTCTGAAAAACAAACAAAATAACAAAAGAAAAATCTGAATCTAATGTCAGCTTAACAGTTTAGCTTGGAATAAAACATCATGAAATATCTGCAATAAGTGGAGGGGTGCTTGTACAAAACCAGCAGCCTTATTTGGACATAAAAAGCATGGTGCCATATTCCAAATGACCTTGTGTCAGCCTGGTTGGTTGCCATGATGACAACATGATCAAGTTCAAAATAAATGGGCTTTTGTAGGCTGGTACTTATATTTTGAACTGAGTCCAATATCCAGTGTTTCATTAGAGATAAATTAGTCATCAGCACTACAACACTAGTAATGTTGTGTTATAGTGAAGTCGGCGAACAACATCTGAAAATATTTTGCAGGACATCTCAAAAAAGGTTTTTCAATTTTCAATTCTGGGGCCAGAGAATTCCTTTGGAATAGAAGGGCAAAACATAGTCAAGGAACTATAACTAAAAAAAGCCCAGTTGCCACAGAAAAAACTTTTCTTGAGAGCATGACACCATGACCTGTGATGAGTATCATTCATGTCGGTGTCGCATGCCGTATATACGTCACTGTTAGAACTGATTAGTCCAATCCCACTCTAGTCGACATTTACCCGAAAGGGTGAGTTTTATGACCTCAACTTTACTGCATGTAATTGTATGTGTGTGCGCGTGTGTCACATCAGCAGTGAGGCATTTGCCCCAATTACTGGGAACTGAAACCCTGGATTATACCAAGTGGGGGTGTGTTTGTGTGTGTGTTTGCATGCATGAATTCCACCGTGATGCTAAATGCAAGATGTAACTGTGTAAACAAAAGCTGTGCAAAAATTCCTAATACCTTACAATTGTGTATACTACGCAGAAAAGACAGTCAACCCGATGTGCAGGCACCAGTGCCTCTGTGTTAACGCCGAGTGCGTGGGAATCAGCCTCCCTCGCATAAACTTTGATCTGCCTCTGGAGCTGAAACTAGAACATGCAATGTCTCCATCATCATTGGTGATGAAGAATCTTTCCATTTCTCCTAAATCTCCAGTAAGTATAATTCCTATTGTGCAGTGCGCAGTATTCACCCTCTCATTCTTGCATCCTCTCAAGATGCTCAGCTTGCATCCTTACAAAAATTAAAACACAGCTCCAAAAAAATCTTCTCAGGTTAACTTCATTGTTCTGTGGTTGTGTACTGAGGAGATCGAGTGTGGATCCACGTGTTACACTGCACCACTTATGCCATTACACACAGATGACGGCCACTGCGACATACAGAGATATCAATGTGCCACTCACCTGCTGCAGAGCTGGAGTTAGCCACCAAGAAAGGCTGAGGGAGGAGTTCTCCAGGCAGATGTTTTCAGATGAAGCTCCTCACTCACATTCCCGCTGTTGCCTCCCCCCGGTTATTCTCTTACCTGCGAGGCACGAGTGGGTGTTTGTAATAAGATTAGCAGAGTGCGAGTGTGTGTGTGTATGACCGAGAGAGAGAGAAGGAGGAGCAGCAGCCTTCACTGCTGCATGATAGTGTGTGAGTATGTGGATGGTGTAGTTTTTGTTTTTCTCTGGCGGCGTCTGGTCAGAGCACCATAGCTGGGGATGTGCAGAGAGAGAGAGAGAGAGAGAGAGAGAGAGAGGGACGAGCAGAATTACCCAGTGCTGCTCTGCCTGCAATCAGTTTCCATACTCCCGCTCGCTCACGTCACATCCCTCCATCCCTCCCTCAGTTGCTCTGGTCCTCTCCTTCCCCCTCCCCTCCCTATAAAGACAGAAGTCCTATTCTCTTCTGCTGTATCTCTGCTCAGCTCACCTCTCTTTAATACTCCCTACCTCACTCCCCATTCAAAAACACCACTTCTTCCATCACTGTGGCACACATCGGTCGTCCAAATTAGCATTCAGCACGACAGGATGTAAGTGCAGGGACCTGTGGGATATCCTCTCCATAGTGTTGAAAGAGGGAGGGAAAGAGAGAGAAGATCAAGGCAGGAAAGAAGGAAGGAAAGGATGGTGGCGGGAGCAGAGATAGGAAGAGGAGAGGAGAGGAGGAAAGATGAGAAATGCGGACAAATAGAGAGAGAGTGGAGGGAGTGCAACCATAACTACATTTTTGTAGCAGACCTAGTCTTCTTTTATAAATATTATTTCCATCCATTTTCAGATTTCTATGTTTTACTCATTAGATTGCGACAGTGGATGTCTCTCTGTACTTGGTTGTTGGATCCTAGTGCGGCTTTCGACACTATTGATCACAACATTTTATTACACAGACTGGAAGATGTCATTAGGATTAAAGGAACAGCACTAAGCTGGTTTAACTCCTATTTATCTGATAGATCCCAGTTTGTTCATGTTAATGGTGAA
>JAUMTR010000008.1:2152175-2193170 GCA_032270685.1 Microctenopoma stevenorrisi | reverse complement strand
ATATATATTTTAGTGCTGTACAGAGATTAATCACAAAAATTAATCGCAATTATTCATGGCTTTTTTGCGACTTATCGTGATAATTGCACTGCTACGGGCAAAATTAAATAATGAATTAAAAAGTTGTTTATTGTTCATTTTAAAAGATTGTAAAAATATTTTATTTTTAAAATTATTTAAAAACTTTAACATTTTATTTTAAAAGTACTGCTCTATAAACTGCACTGTGGTAACATTTGGTTTGCACTCCATATAATGCAATATTTACTTTACATTATACTGTAACATTACTACTCTCCTCTGATCTGTATCACACCGATGTCTGCACACACCGACACACACAAAGCGTTGTTTAAACACGGTTGTTAATTTCATATTTCACACATGAGAAACACACACATGAACGTCATGACTCCTTTGAGTGTTTTAATCAGTGTCGTGATTTGCTGCATTGGTTCTATAGCAGAATGCTGCAGCAGTATTAGGCCCACCCCCAAATGCTCTCATTGGCTGATATGCTTCTACATCCATAACCAGTACTCATCAACGTCCCGCCTCATTGTTTGTCGCTATGTTTATTCAGTGAGCAAACTCTCATAATCATAAAAAGAATAATAATAAAATTGCGTTATGCCCCAAAAAATAATTATCAGTGTTAATTTAATATTTTTTGTATTTTACCTTCATGCATTGTCATCTCCACAGCAGACAGTGTACATGATAGAAAGTATATTAGTAATAATTATAGAATATTCTAAATAGAATAATTCCTATCCTCATTTATGTCATAAATTTTAGAGGTGCATGATGTAAGTCCATCATTTTAATATGCGACCGTTTGTTTACAATGTCCTGTCCCTCAGGAGGTGGAAAAATCAGTTCAATTCTGCAGAATTTCAGGGAAGAGATTCATGATTTAAATTCCCCTAATAAACTGTCATCGCATGCTTAAGATTCTTAGCTTTATATTCTGCAGTTCTAATGTGTAGTGCTTGTTTAGTTTGGCTGACATATTCCAGACCACAAGAACACTGTAGTATATGCAGCAGATAACTTGAATGCTTATTTCAGTTTATGGCTCGATTTTGTGCTCCTTGTGCCTTTGTTTCTGCAGTAAAGCAGTAAGTGAGGTGACCACACTGATAATGACACAGACGAGCTGAGATGGCACCCATGTATTGGTTTTGGACAGCGGCGATGTTTTACTCTAAGGTGCGTGTGAATGAAATAATTAACTCAAAGAAGAGCTAACATTCAGCTTCACTTGGTTCCAAATATTTTATGTTGTAGATCTGTCTGACTTTCTGTGCAGCCTTTTACTGAGCATCAGGGGAAAATGTCTGGGATTTACAGGGTGTAATTATGAGTGCATCAGTTATTTTTCTATTAGTATTTAAATGATTAGTTTTCTTCTTCAGCTGTGTTAGTTAATTATTACGTGTACTATGTATCCAGAGAAGAGAGAGAACATTAAGCGGAATATAAAAGCTTTAAAGGACTGTGAGTGAGAAACATTCTGGATATATTACTTATTAGTATGACACCTATTAAAGCGGCAGCTTTGTTTTGCACAGAGTGTTTCAACCTTATGCCCACATCTAATACTTGTACATATTGATGCACTGATAATTACAGTGCCGTGAATAAACCACATATTGTGACTTGAACCCTCTGCTGTGAACTAATGGATTGCAGATGAAACAAACTAGCATGTAAATCAACATTACAGCTTCTGGGACCCAGCTCCTTTCTGCAACGTTACCCATAAGGAAGCTGGCAACTCTGTCACATCCACTACTCTGCTGACTGTGACAGCAGTCCAAAGCATATATATCAATTCTACCCCACTTCTGGACTTCTGTGCTATATATAGTTCCAGAGTGTGAATCTAGTGTAGTGTATCATAATAGGATACACTACATAATAGGATACAGGACATAATAGGACCATTATATAAAGTCCTGTTCTTGTCTACACAGAACAGGACTTCTTGGGCCTTCCTTCCCTTGGGGTTAAAGCCAGATTGATGCTGACTAGCAAACAGACAGCTGGGTCTCCCTCGTTGAACCCTTAAGCAGGGGCACAGGAGGGCACTATCATTTATGTAACACTGACAGTTAGTATTATTACTTCAGATTGTTCCAGTATTGTTAAAGGAGGGTAGCAGACATGTATTTTACACCATCATTATGATTGGTTATTGATTGATCAATGATTACACTACAGCAGTTTACTAAGTGGTTCACCTTCAAAGCAAGTTGTTCAGCCTCCAAAGAGACTTATTGAAAGCTGCTGATATTAGAGATTGTTTATATGTTCAACCATCTTTGAAAAAAAGAGATAAACATGTTGTGATTGATGCAAATGCATATGTGCAAGTTAAAAAGTTTTAAAAGGGGTTGTACAGTAAGATAAGCTAGTCATGCACTGGACGATTCTGTAAAAGATGTTTTTCTTTTAGAAAAAGAGGGGGAAGATGTGTTGTTATATGCTGGATTACTACATTACCCAGCATGCATTGCATTATAAACGTTCGAGTAAGAAACCCACATGGACTGTGTGAGTGTGTCATTTAAAATGCACTACACGGCATAACAACAACCCTGAGTACTGCTCATCATATTCATCATTCATCATCTTATGTATCTGACACTGCACTGAAGAGATGACATTATGATTTAAAAAGGTGATAACTACTGGTAATGATAATGGCAAGGCCAGAAAAGTACAACAAACCTGACCAGTTGTAAAAATCCATTTCTGTGGACAGATGAAACCAAGGTGAAACATAAGAATGATGGGATGAGAAAAGTTGAGATTGCATTGAAGAATTTGTACAAGTTGTAATCCAACAATAACACCCTCTTCTTCACCTCCACCCACTCTCCTGAAGGCTGCTTCCTCTTACCTCTGCTCTTCATCCTCTACACAGATGACTGTAGGTCCTCCCACCCTGACTGTCATCTGGTTACATATGCGGATGACACAGTCCTGCTGTCGCTGGTCTCTCGCCCTTCTCACTATCACAGCACAGTGCTACATGAGTTTGGGGAGCGGTGTGACCACGCCTCACTAAAGCTCAATGTCAAAAAGACAGAAGAGATGCTGATGACTTTTTCACACAAGGAGAGGAAAGTAGCAGCTGCAGACAGCTGCACAAGCCACGGCAAGACAGTGGAGCATGTGTAGGAGTACAGATTCCTGGGAAGATTCGCCTCCATCACTTCACATGTCAGATCCCGCCTGCAGAGCACAGTCAAGGTGTGCTTTAAAATAATTGGATTCCCAGTCAGAAGTCTGTCCAGCCTCTGTGAGTACAGCACACAGAATCCTACAGGACTCCTCCCATGCCCTGTTCCCAGCTTTTCAGTGACTCCCCACTGGGCTCCAAATCCGGTGGCCAAGTTGCAGGACACACAGGGAAGAGCCACCTTTGTGCCGAGGGCTGTTCATCTCCTGACCACACAGCCACTGTTACCCACGCTTTACATACACAAAATCAAATGGATGAGCCCCTCCTCCTCCCACCCACCAAATATTCAAACACACACACCCACCCCACCTGCCCAACAGACAACTTCAGTAATCTTGCACCTCATACATATTTTTATAGTTTTGTTATTGTTATTTTTGTCTTTTTTCTTTGCTGCTATCTTATTTTATTCTTTGATTCTCAACTGTTAAGCCGTGTGTTGTGCAATACTGCTCTACGTGCCACAAATTGCCCCTCGAGGAGAAATAAAGTTTTTTGAATTGAATATAATTAAATTAAACATACCTGTTAATCTCATAAAGACTTTTCACATGAAAGGTGTTGTTTTCAACAACCATCTATGTAATAGGAAATACAGAAAATATTGCCCCAACAGAGTTTGAAACCAGGTTGCACAGTGATAAAGCACAATCATGTTCTTTTCTCCAGGTACTGTAGCACTCATCCGACCATCACAAGTGGTAGTGTTGGAGTTGCCTGGTGCATTCAGGCATTCAAAGGTTTTCCTGACCACTGCTGATGTGATTTCTCTTCAACCCAGTGAGCAGAACACATTCTTACGCCAACACAAGTGCTGATGATATCAAACTGGCGTGCGATTATATTCGTTCATGTCCTGCGGAGTGTAGCTTCATTCCTCACTGTCTGCATCTGACGACTGTTCTTCTCAGAATAATGTGTTCATTCATGTTTTCATTATTTCAGCAATCCATTCTGGATCCTGAATATTTTATAAGTGGTTTTATAGTCAACAGTCAATGTGTTTGTTTGTATGTTGTTTTTTTAATATTTAGTTTTGTATGTTATAATAGTTTTTGGCAAATAAACCTGTAGTACAAAATACCAAAGCAATTTTTTATTAAAAAGTTTTCAATCTCAAACATTTTTAACATTATGGAACTTTTCAATAAAAAAAAATCATCCAAATATTTAAGTGGTTACTGTGACACCACAGAGGATAAAATACCTTGGGTTTTGCTCCCGTTTACGCTGAGCCCTGCAAGATCTAATTCTCATTGATGATCTCATCGATCGTCTATCATTAGCGACCTTTCTACATACAAACAAACAAGACCTCCGGCAGAATTCTCTTACACCTATCATTAAGATTTCACGTAAGGGTGAAGGCAAACCCTTCTACTTTGGCATCAGAAGGTCAGTTTCGCTTCCTGCCTCTGCATTGCATGAATAACAGAATTCACTTGCCAGCAGAAAATATGATCTAAGATTTAACATGGTCTCTTAACTAAGCTTCTTAAAGAGGAACACTATGTGTCTGTGGATAAACAATAAAATCCCCACAATATTCCCAAACCTCACTTTCAGAGGCTGAAGACGAATCTGAGATGTCAAAGACATGAGAGAGGTGTTGACAAAATGATGTGAAAAACCCATAAATGCAGTTTTAGAGCAGTTATTGATTACACTGCTAAAGTTCTAGTGTAATAAAACACAAATCAGAGGGTGTCTGCGGTTGGATACTGTCTGCGGACTGTATAAGTCTCTAAGAAGAAGAAGAAGGAACATGAGTAGGTGGCCTACAGCTCCACTCCCTCCCCTGGCAGTTTAACACACACTCACAGCTTGACTAATGCGACAATGACCCACATGTGACCTTAGATACTCTCAAAGTGTTAACAAGGCCCCATCTTTTTCACATGAGATGTGAAAGATCTTCAACAACCCCATGCTAGTCCAGTGTCCATCGGAGAGCATGACCTGGATGACAATCTGAAATGTTGAGTGTGAAGAATAGATCATAACAACAACAAGGAGCAGCAGACGAAGCACTGGGCAGGTTGGTAGGACCAGCAACCACAGCTCCAAGGTCGAGGACACCTGAGGAGATAGAGAGAGAGAGAGAGAGAGAGGAGGAGGAGAAGAGCTCAGAGTGTCAGGAAAGTCCCCTAGCAGACTAAACCTATAGCAGCATAACTTTCAGAGTCACATCACGTTTCAGAGTCATCTGATCCATCTCTAATTGGATCTTAGAGTCTTATCTCTGTTTTTTGCAGATGATGTGGTATTGTTGGCTCCATCCAGCAGCGACCTTCAGCTCTTATTGGAGCGTTTAGTAGGGATAAGTCAGCACCTTTAAATCCAAGGCCATTGTTCTCAGACAGAAAAGGGTGGACTTCTCTCTCCGTAGACAAGCAGTTGTCTTAAGTGGAGGAGATCAAGTATCAAGGGGTCTTGTTCGCGAGTTAGGCACAAATGGAGCAGGAGGTTGACAGACATCATTAATGTGCCTTCCCTTACCTATGGCCACGTGCTTTGGTTAGTGACCGAAAGAGCAAGATCACAGATACAAGTGGACGAAACTTGTTTTCTCCGCAGGGTGGCACGCAGGAGGGATTATATCTCCCGGCTGGCTTGGGAACACCCAGGGGTCCCCCCAGAGGAGCTGAAAGAAATAGCTGGGGAGTAGGAGGTCTGGGCTTTCCTGCTTAGGCTACCCGCAGAAGCGGTTGATAATGGATGGAGGGCTGCAGGTGCATGAATGGGTGGAGTAAGATGGAAAAGGTTGATTTTGAAAAAAAAAATCATTCAGAGGGGCTGTGAAGAAGCATGACCAAGCAAATAATATGTTTGATCAAGACTAAGAGATGAGTATTTTTTGTACATGAAGGCTTATTCTTAAAGGATAACTCCACCCCAAGCAGTGCTGTGCTGCACTGCTCTTTATGATCCTGCATCACGCGAACAAGCTGGAAGCATCCTTTCATCGTCACCAAGCAACAAAAGCAGCTTCTGTTTTTCCTCTGCCTAGTCATTAGTATAAATGATGGCATTAGCAAGTGCTCGTAGCTAAACAGCAGCATGCAGTGGAGCACGACAGTGGAGTGGAGATGAAACACTGACCTCTGTTATCAGGAGCTTGGACAGCGGAGAACCAGCCGTGATGTTGTAGGCTCATCATCCACTTTTTCTTATTGTGATCTTTGGGCTTTCTCTTAACACACAGAGTGGGACTCACAAAACAAATGAGTTTCACATCCAGCCTGCTGTTCTTTCTAAATCACACCATGAGTGAAGCCAGTTCAGCATTCTGACCGTGTTTAACCACACCCTGATCAGTGATGTCACAGCAGGTGTTTGGCTTTAACAGCTGCCACAAATTACTGACAGCTGATTGAGACGCAGCTGCTGTTTCTAAAAATTAACCTGCAGTTTCTTTTAATGAAAAATTTCCATAACGCTGTCATAATTAATGTCAGTTCTACTGGATTGTTGGTGTTTGTGCACACACTAACACACATCTGGCTTCTGGTGTACATGTGTACAGTATATGTTAATTCATATACGTTCTTCACAGATGTTGTTTGTATCTGTTAGCTGATACTGTTTTATAGAAGCCACCATGAACATTTTGCACATACAGCATGTGCAGTAGAATAATAGCATAAGTACAATGTGACACACACACACACACACACACACACACACACATCTCCTCCTTCAGTTCTTACTTGTCATTTACATAATCTGCACAATGTGATTATATAAATTCAAATCTATGAAGACGTACAGTAAAGAATCATATACCACTGACACGACATGCAGATTTCTGCTGGTTTATTTTATTGTTTGATGACGTCATTCATTATATGATCATTATTCTGTAATAAGAAATGATACATTAATGAAAAACTATTGTGAAAATAAAATATAAACATGTACTTTCTTATAGGGACAACATATTATGCTTTGTATCATTATGGCCTACGTGGTGACAAATTTCACCACTCAACTTTTCTATACAGCTTTACATAAATCACTCAACACCTGCGTGTTTTTGCTCGACCCGGTACATGAGTAAATGTCTTAATGTCACAGGTGGTGCTTGAAAACGAAATGTTGACTTAAATGAGACTAATGACGTGCGATAATAGCACCATCTGCTGTGGACTGTGCATCACTCCCACACAAGATTCATATGAAAAATATGCTCTTTCAAAAACAGATGAACGCTGACACACTGCACAACATCCAGGATTTCTGTCTGTTCAGACTGCTCTGAGTGCAGTTTTAAGAAATCCCACAAGCAGAGTGGTAAAGTAAAATAATAAACGTTTTATTGCAATGAGAAATGGAATGGAAAACAATCTGTACAGAGCTGTGCATTACGGAGATGAACAGCATTTGTTTCAACAGGTATATGTTGCTTATGTGGAACAGAACGTATAACTGATTCGTACCAAAATGGGAACTGTAGCAGCTCTATTAAACAGAAGCACGAGAGGCACCGAAGAATAGACAAGAAATGTTAAGCACCTATTTCACATGATGAGGCGTGAGTTTAAAACAGTCTTTAACAATTTATTCAGAACAATTAAATTGAGGAGGAGCTGGAACCAGTGTCTGCTCTGTCTGCTCCACTGAAAGCTGATGGATGCCACATACAGAGGAGGTTGTATTTAGTGTTACGAGGGGAATTACATCAACAGGCACTGCTCCAAACGTCCGCCTGTGTTGTCTTGTGTCGACTCAGTTGGCCTTCTTCTTGATGCCGGGCAGCTGAGAGAAGCTTTGCAGAGCCCAGTACAGCAGAGAGAGGGAGACAAAGGCCTAGACAAGACAGAGAGGGACCGGGTTAGGCTCATTTAATGTGCTTATTGTATGACCCGATGAGTTGTTTGGCTATTAAACGTCAGAATCTAGTTGTATAAGTTTGTTCTGTCAGATGAAGAGGAAAACACAGCAGAGATTCGTATCAGAGAAGCAGAATTTTTCCTTAGAAAAGTGACAGAAGCGATACAGAGCTGATGTTTATACTGTACTTTATGACGTGATGAAATCATTTTGGATCTTTGTATATATACTGTATATCTCTGTTGGAGACTACATTCAAAAGAAAGCTCGACAACAGAATAAAGAAAAATACATTAGAAGTGTGACAGGTTTCCTAAAAACTGAAAACAGTAAAATTGAATTTGTAATTGAAAGAAAACAGTGAGACCCTTCAGATGCCGTCACTCCCAGAGGTTAAGGAGTAAGTCTTCCCCCTGCCGCTCTCACGACGGGGTCAAAAGGGTCACAGTCATGGGGGAGCTCGCTATTTGGAGAGTAAGGGGAAGGGGGCACTTGGCCAGAAAAAGCACTCGCCTCCACCCCCTCACTGAGTTCTGGCCCATAAACTGCATCCTACATTGCAACTGTAGCCAAAACCAGACCGCTGTCCATCACAGGCAAAAAAGCCTGATGGGAAAAAAAGTAACGTTTCCTCCTGAACACCGCAGCTGTTTTCCTCTGAGAAAGCGCGCGTGAGAGAAAAGAAAATAGAACACATACCACCTCTCCCTGCTTTCATACCTCTCACTACCTGCTCCAAAAACAGCCGCCCCGCCGAGAGGCAGGAAAACAAAGGGAAGGAGAGATTAAAAACATGTCTGCTCATTTTTTCTAACCCATCCTTTAAGGACTTACTGTACATTTACTCCTCACTGTTGGCACAGACATTTCATAACATCTGTGTACATGTACCTACTTTGAAACTGTAAACCAACCACGCATGAGATGAATCATTAGATTATAGTACATTTACACTTTTTTACCTCTACATGTGTATGACTAAACTGCAACAGTGTGCATTTATTAGTTTTGTTACTTTTTCAGACCTGATGTCCATGACATTTTAATAAAATGAAATAATTTCTCTGGCCCAGATGTTTCAGGGCAACTTATTTTAAAGATCAAACATCTATTCAAATAGAGAGTGTGCAGGCACCTACAGTGACCTACAATGAAATTTATTCTCTGCATGTGACCCAGCAGGGAGCAGCCATAGGCGGCGCTCAGGGAGCTAGCGCTGAGTGTCTCGCTCAGGGACACACCTGGTATGGGGGATGGGCTGGGTGCCGCAGCTGGGAATCGATCCTGCTATCTCTGCATCCCAGTCCCAAAGTGCCTCAACCACTGAGCTACCAGGCCGCTACAACACAGGGGTTCAGTGTGCATTCAGTGTTTTAATATTGAGTTTTCCGACATCTTTACTAGAGCGCAAATCGTTTGGTAAAAGCCCAAAGTGGGAATCAACTTGACATTTGGACTGTACTTGGTGGATAAAGGCTTTACACAACCTGCTCCTCCTAATAAAAGCACTTAACACACTTTATACATGACGACTTTAAGTCTGAGTTCCCAGAAGGAAACACAGATGGGAGATTACAAATACATGAAGTTGTATTGCGTCCATGAGAGATGGATCGGGATCGATGAGCAGAGCTCCGGCTCGGCAGAACCCCACAAATCACTCAAACCGCCTGAATCGTGACAGATGTTTTTATCAAAGTCGTGTGTAGAGGGCACCTATTTTTCTCTGTTCCCATCTCCCCTCATCCTCCCCACTATGCTACATCTTAATGGACTCTGTAGGAAATCCATGTGGGACAGATTACATAGTGGAAGGAAGTGAGTTTGATCGTCTACAAATAAGCACCACGGCCTGACAGCAGCGGGTCCCAAAGTAGACATCTCAGCAAATCCACTCACACTCACTTTGTTTTGGGCACAGGGTACTTTGTTAAGGGTAATAGCCATGAACATGTGTTCTTTTGGAGATTTTCTCCGCTTCTTTGTTGAGCTTTATTTGCTCAGGAGAGACAGGGGGGCTCTTTTTTTCCAGTACCAGTCGCCTGAGTAAAAACAGCCTCAGTCATGGCTCCACTGAGGCACCTGATTTCAATGCCTTGCTCAATAGCAGCTTTGATAGTTACAGATGCTTTCACAGATGCCTGGTTCTGTTTGATCAAAAGGAGAAAACTGATGAATTATGTGTTAGGTTCATCAGCAAACACACAGGCAGAGACAACCAAATATCTCAGTGACTCTGGCCCCCACAGGTCTCGACGTCGTGGAGTAAGTCTGAGATTACACATAGACAAATCGGAATCTACACAACTGTGTTTTAATTATTACTCTATTTTACATTTTGTACTAGTTTAACGCACGTTTTAGCTAAATAGCTCCTTCATACAAAACGTTCTCAGTGAAAAGAGTGTTCAGTAAAAACAATAAATATGGGCCATCTGCATCTCCGGTAGTAAAAAACTGCATTGACCTTTTCAATATTGGAGCAGCTTACATACACCGAAATGGACCCTCTGGGTGCTGTTGATGGGTATGAAGCGTCAAGCAGACACATTTAACACAACAGGGGTCATTTTAATGCCCTGGGCCACTGTGTCTTAGCCATCAGCGGGTTAACATAGCAGAGTCCCCCTGTTCTCCAACGCAGCTGTACACGTGATTGAAATGAAAATAAGGCAGAATGGCTGCTGTCAGGCGTGTGATGTATGACCTGTAATGGGATGTTTCCAGAGCTCCCACTCCATATGGCTGCTTACAGCCCACCAGACCTGGCTCAACTGTGTCGGAAAATCATTCTCAGCTTTTTGTTTTAACCTGGCTGCCGCACAGAGTAGGTAAGGTTTGACACATTAGAGCTAAATTGGAGAAAATAAAGCAGAAATCGGAATCTGTGTTTTCTTCCATTTCTGCCTGGTTGCAGCAAATCTGCTCTGACTCAAACAGCAAAGTCATAGTTAGCAACTAGCTGGTGAATATACAGGAGGATTGTGCAAGTAAAGATATATATATATATATATATATATATGTATATGTGAAACAGAAATGCACATGTACACAATCATAACTAACATATATAAAACTTTAATCTGTACAGAAACGTGTATTGTCTCAAACACACACACACACACACACAAAGGGACCTCCCGCCCGTTCGTTATGAAGAGATGTCTCTGCGCTGGACTTGTCTGGCTCGGCTCAGGAAGGATATGCTGCCCAGGTTAACACACCACCAGAAACTCAGTGTAGTGTTCTGTAGCACAGCCTTGAGAAATATTGCAGTCCCACTCCCACGCGCACCCACACACTGTGCAGACTGACAAAACACATGTGAAGCAAGAGATGAAGCAACTCACGAAGGGATCTGAGGATAGGCCAATTTAGAATGATGCAGTTGTTACGAGGGTTTCTGTTTCACATCTGGTATTTGTGCTCACTTACCACGTGTCCTGCTACAGGGTCACATGTAAGGTCAACAACTCACCCAGACTATTGCATCTCACTGAAAACAACTGAAACACTTTCACTTCAGACCTGCAGGAGGCATCTAACAAGTAACAATCAGACACCTTTCCAAAAAAAGCTACCATCTATGCAACAAAGAGCAGACATCTGGATCTACTGCAGATTATTGCAATTTGATCAAATAAGAGGTGCAGATCAATGGGTTTCTGAGGGTCTTAGCTCCTTCCATCCACCCACTGATATTTAGAAAAACATTCCTTCTGTGGAGTTTGAAACCACTTTGCTGTTGCCACATGTGTGGCATTGTGTGTTCAAAGAGGCAGTAATTAACATCGCCAATTTGGCATAATGCAACACAAATGTTACGGCTGCAATCAGCTTAACAATGAGAAGAAATGTCCCATCTCTGCCAGCGTGGCCAAAGCTGCTGGATCAACTGCCCAATACCAGTTCAAGGCAGAGTTCTGAGGTATTTCCAAGAAGAACCGGATCAGTTAAACCTGTTGTTTCATAGGGAAAAGACCTCTGCAACAAGAGGCAGGTCTACGAAGACGAAATCTGTCATCTCCAAGAAGCGGAGCAAGAAAAGCGTTGTTTTTATTTACACTGTACTGCACTTTCCTTTTACACAGGTACCAGTAGTGTGACATTAGAGGTTTTAGTGGTGACATGAGCCCAAAGGATGGTGGTCACAGATTCAGTTCCCTGCAGCAAAAAGAAGAAGAACAAACTGAGACTACCATAAGGTTGTTGCAATAATCCCATGATATAAAGTCTTGACCAGTCAGGCAAAATATAAGTTTTACAAAGTAGAGCAGATCCAAACTCAGAAGCCCACATTGCTGCTTCACAAATATACAGTAACAGGCCTCTAAGAGGGAAGAGATGTCATTTATAACAGTTTCTTGGCAGAGAATTGTGTTTTCAAATAGCTGAGAGCCAGATCAAGGTCTTTCAGGTATCAAGCGCCAAGCGGGCTCAGAATGTCTCCTCCGCAGCTGTCCATGCAACACTGTTTGGTGAATGTTAAGGAAGGAAGCAGCAACTTGTTGTTTACAATCTGAATGTCGGTGCACATTAGAGAGAAGAAGATGAGTAAGTTAGGCTCCCACAATGCAATCAGACATAAACAATGACCCGCACAAAATCAGCATCTCTTTGGACACGTGTCCCATTTTCAGCGGGATGTGTGCTGGCCAATATTTACAGATGCATGATAGAGTTTGTGGAGACTGGCACAAAAATGAGGCAGCATGCCTTTAAATGTGGTTTAGGATATATTTTAAAAAGGAAAAAAAGATTCAACAAAAGCTCAGCACCATGCTCCAAAAATAATAAGATCAGTATCAGTGAAGAAACAGTGCTGATGTTGGGGAACAGGCAACGTGGTCCAAATGAAACGTTTTTTTCAATTGCTGTCCTAATAAAATATTGTTTCTGTGTACTGTGTAAAAGTCTTAGACCACCATTAGATTTTTATATCAATGCTATGTTGTCCATATATAATTCTGATCTGTTTTTACATTAGATCAACTAGAAACGCAAAAGAGGATTCCTGTTCAAGCCTCTTCAGACTACGGAAGGATAAACATGGCAGTTTCCTGCTGGATTTCCATCCAGTTATACAGACATCCACATACTAGCTGTTGGAGCTGCAGTGAATGCAAGATACTGGTCAAACCGCTGAGATCAACTGGGCTTCTGTGTCTTTCTCAACCCTGAGTTCAGGTGTCAGAAATCATCTGAGCTTCTCATTAAACCTTGTAAAAAGGCCCAAAGATTGTCCAAGTAGAGCGTGAGGGAATACTTGTGCATGTATCGTCTTTGTAGTTGGGCAGTAGGGAATACGCTTATCACAGTTCCGTCTGTGTCTGACAGTGGCTAGTCCCCATTTTCCAACCTTAGATCTGATGTCTATCCAAATCCTGGCAGCGAGACTCATTTTCCAGCTCCCCTAGGCAAGATGCTGTAGATTGGTCTATTGTGAAAAAAAAGCATAAAGAACTTTACTTCGCTGCGCTGCAGCATGAGACGTGTGATTGTTAGCCAGTAAGCCAGCGAGCATGGCGGCGAAACAGAGGTTAATAAACTGAGTGGGGAGTGATGAAAGCTTGCACTTCAATAAAGACAGCAAAATTAATCTGGTAAGCCTTCATTCAGCAGTGCACGGTTAGATTTTACTGTAAAGACCGTTGATTTTTTTTCTATTTGCACTTTATGAGTCTTTTATCATTCATGTTTTGAATATGTGAGCAGACGTCTTGGGACAGTCTGGCGTTGCAGTTCTGTGAAACCAACTTTATGTGCATTTCTGAAGGCGAAATAACACGGCGAGAAGAGAACAGCTCAGCTGCGATGGTCAGGTTCAATCAGGTTCACATGCTGGCTCTGGAGCAGTACGATAAACTGGATGAATGTTGTGTTTCACCCATGAATTAAAGCACAAATAGGAAGACAAATTTAAGAACGTTGGCCACCAAAATGAACCAAGCCAAACTTAATACTGCAAGAAAATCCCAAAGGACAAATTGCTGTTAGATTTCCATAGCTTTACCTGGCAAGTGGTTTGACAACATAAACCAAGTGGTTAGTCTTTGACGGGCACAATCCCCTGCACATTGAGTGATAATATTTCACACTGTGTACGACCACCCCGCTGTTTACCCCAACAAAACAGTCGTGCCCAGCGCTTCTCTCTCAAATCCCTCCATCTTCTCTCTGGGAGGAGATTTCCTTTCATTTCCATTCCTGCAAGCGCAGAGATGATGTCATGCTCACAGAGTTTCCATAGCTCCAAACAATCCTGTTAACCTCAGCGCCGCGTCTTGCTACCACACATTCCTGCTTAAAAAAAGAGGAGAAGGAAAAGCTGCTAACCTGAGATCTAGCGGGTGGAAACAATGCTCTCAGATAACAGTGGCCTCTGACCCTCTTCAGTCCTATCTGCTCTCTCATGGCCGGGATGGCGGTAAGGAAAAGCTGGGATTTGCTATTTTTCTTTTAAGATGAGTTGATGATAAAGCCACTTTTTACCAAAGCTGGGCCTTTGTGTTTGACATGAACTTCATAATATTGTTCTGACCTCTTCCACTGGCTGCGGAGCAGGATCAGAAAAGGCCACTTCTGAGATTGGAAAACAGTAACAGCACAGGAATGAAAGGATGGAAAATCCAATGAGGTTTAAAAAACAATTCTGATCACATCTTTTTATACTTCAAGTTCAAAAGGATTCTGTCGATTTTGATTTGCTTCTCAATCTTCAACCTAGCGTCAGTCTCGCATGAGCTAATGTGACTCTTTGTGCGCTTTATTCCAAGGAAACATCTCAGTCACACTATAAACAAAGAATAACAGGCGTCTTAGGCCTTTTAGAATGCTATTTGGGCATTTTTATTATTATATTTTTATATATTTTATAAGAAATTTTTCTGCAGAAACAACAACCCCTGAGAAGCACTCTCCTCCTCCATCAAAGACAGGTGCAGTTTTCTGAGCTCGCCTCAGAAATTGCTGTAACTTCACCAGCAGTTGTTGACTATTGGTTGTGCCTTCAGGCTAAACCCGGGACCCCACGAAAAATTGCGTTACATCATTACAGTCCAAACTTCACAAGTGCCCCCTCTGAACACTGACGTGCAGTTTATGTGGACACCCACAGACAGGGTGGACCAAAGAACAGCAGACATTATATAATGAAATCAATACTAAAGACTACGTGTTTAAACTGTTGTTCATGTGAACGCAGTGATTTAAGTGACTGTTGGGACTTTAGAAAACGCACATGTACATAAGGTTGAAATCAAGGTGTGTGCTACCTAATAACAAATCAAGAGCATAAAACACACACAGACTCAGTTCTATCACCGTAAACACAACAGTCTGAGGGGCTCTGAAAAAATCTAAAGCAAAACTAGATTCTGGGTAAATGAGCAGTCTGGAGCTGGAACTATGATTTGGCCACCACCCAACAGCAGTAAAATCTGCCAGATGACGTCATTTTGATTAGCATAACATACAGTATTTCTCCGTGAACAGCCTCAGCTGCAACCGTGTGTGAAATCTAACGGCTTTAAAGGTCTGAGAAATTTGTTAACTGTAGTGATAATGTTGCCAAACTGCCAATCAAGCATGTACAACAAGTGAGTGTACCTTTGTACACTACTACTCACTTTAAGTATAACTATACTCCTGAGACTGAGTCTTCTGATTTTAGTAGCATGACTTTTCTACTTCGCATTCTCCATTAAGACTCCCACAGCTGTCCCTGACGCCACAACACCATGGACTATAATCACCAGGAGCCACAGGTCCATGAATGAAAGGGTAAACTCAACATTAGACTGTGCTATGGCTAATAGTGTTATAATTAATGAGAACACAACAAGAAGGATGAGGATAATTGACTTCACCTGAAACGCACCTGAAATCTGTGACCACAGCCACTGTTCATCAAGCTTCCCTTGCAACATTAAAATGTTCAGCTCAGAACCATCTTCCCATATTTGAGCAAATTAAAATTATTTCATGGAAACAAAAACCGTGCACTCGGTTCTCTCCAAGGCTAAGTGGAGGTGACAAACAGGGTTGTGACACAACTTCAAAGCCTCTGCACACATAGAGATGCTCATACTGGCTGACAGCAAACGCACGCACAAACACAACTCGGCACAGCTGTAACCACCCCTCATTCACACACACACACACACACACACACACAGAGTTTCCAGCCTGGTCTCGTCTGAAGCTGCAAAGCCTTCATGTGAGCTGCACAGACGTGGGTTTTGGGCGGGTGAGTGGGCGGCTGGGAGCGAGAGGCAGCCCTGGTTTACAGGTCAAGCCTGCAGCTTTACAAGGGAAATCTCCAGAGCCACTATAAATACCACTGTGAGCTTTAAGGGTGCAGTATATCACACCACTGGGTTTGAAGGACCACAAACCGACCTAGTTTTTGTAGTTTCTTTTTTGTAGTCCCCCCCCTTTTCCCAACTGTACAGTCGCATGAGCCTGAATACAATTAAATGTGAATTTCCCCTCCTCTATTTCAAGTGACTGTTAATTGATTGGCCCAACTTCAAAACACCCCCCCGCCTCTGCAACAAAGAGCTAGCCGTCCACCTCACACGTCAGACCCATATATTATTAAAGTACCTTCACATTTGGGGGGTTTGGGGTTCTTTTCTCCGCCGTTGCTGTAGTTCTGAGCAAAGGGCACAAACATGTCAGGAACCATTTCAATTAAACTGTGAGCATTTTCAATGAGCCCCACCTGCAAGCAAGACATTTATTCAGCTCAACCTGATGTACTGCGACTTGAAATGAGGCCTAATGATTCGCTTAAGGAAACCGCTGCATAAAACTTAGGGTGCTGTCAAAGTGACACAGCCGTGCAGCATGTGTGGCATAAATCAAGCAATTTCTTTCCTATGAAGCTGATATGATATGAACTCCTTTTCAGACCCGCTTTAAAAATATATATAATTCATTCCGTTTTCATTAGATTTTATGGTGAGAAAAAGAAAAGGTGGGAAAGCCTCCAGTTGTCTTTTGAACACCTGAGCAGCGCAGATGTGGAGTCAGAAGACAATAAAAGCATCAATTCAGTGCTCACGTGCAAATCTCATCAGCCAGTGCTAGTTAGCAACAGACGGCTCTAATTGGTTCCAGAAGCAGTGCTCTCGTTCACACTGGCTGACATGGCAAGCAGCGAGGGCAGAAAGAGAAAAAAGAGAGAGAGAACGTAATGAGAGGTCAGCCGCCATCTACAGTTGGGCTGCCAGAGCCAGAAAAGCTCGCCAATTTTATGGTCAATTGGGCGACGCATCTGGACTCTCAGATCACAGGGCTGTGGGGCTGGACTTAGCACCCAGTTCACACACAGAAAACAGACCACACAACACATGCAAACAGTCTTCGCACACATCCAAGAGAAACATGATGCATGCATGATGTTTGTTAGATTTCCTGTCACTTTTCCAAGCCTTCATTATTTGATGGTAAGATTTATGTACATTATTCTCCACACAGATCAAGTTCTGCAAGATTATTCTGTGGCAAAAGGTAAAAATTTTATAACTGGGCCAATTTTATGCGCAAACATTCATGAGCTGCTACTAACTTCGTGTTGTCAGTTTACATCTTTGTGTTGTACAGAAGAAGCTCCGGAAGAAAAAACGTCTCAGTGTCAGGGCTTCTATAATAATATTGAGATTTTGTGGAGGAATAAAATGTCCAAACATTTTAAGTGAGGTCCTTCTTAATTAGCATGTCGCTGAAGCTCTACCTGTAGGAAAAATACCATCACACTTTTCTTGTATATGCTCATATGACTACATCAAGAAACCTCTGCTGTAGCTGGCGACTGTCTGTGTCACAGCTGAAATAACATCTCCAGTGAGCAGAACTCCACGAGTTGGCTCAACTACAATCCTAACCTCCTGGCTGTTGTCTGGTGAGGATTTAGTCAGAGAAATGGTATCCTACAAATAAAGCTAAATTAGAGCCTCCATTGATCTCACAATGACTGTTTATAGGCTTCGGGGAGTAACACTAGATTTATGTTAAAACAATTGTTGTATAAGCTTTTTGCTTTCTCCAGAAAAAAACCCAACCAACATCTGATCAACTGATAAATGTCCTAATGGGTCTAAAAGCTTTAGGAGATGTGTTTTCACAAAGTGAGCTTATGACAGCTGACAGCTCCAACCTGCCCTCCCCTCACACTGTCTGCATGTCCTCCTTCCGTCCACCCATTAACCTCCTCTGAGCTCTTCCTCTTCTCCTCCTGCCTGGAAGCTCCATGCTCAACATCCCTTGAGCAGCACATAAAACAACTACTAAGAGAAAAAACTCCATTTAACGGTGGAAACCTGCAGCAGGCTTTAAAGCAGACGTAGATTTCAGTGTGTACTGTCAAACGAACTCTCGAGGTCAAGTACGAGCAATAATGATAGTCAGGTTAATTTATGGATTTGGTTCTTTTCCTGCTTTTGGAACTGAAAACCATCTACTTCTACTGTTTGTCCATGTTTTGATTAAGAAGCTGCATAATGTAAAGACTGTAAAAAGAAAAATGAGAGGTCCTACCTCTGTGGCTACAGCCAGTGCAGGAAACAGGGGCCTCATGACGCTGTACCTCTGCATTGTTACCATGATGACACAGCGAAACATCTCCACGACAGAAGCCGTCGGCCTGAACATGAACACACTGAGGCTCAATGACTTTTCAACTTGATTCTTGAGAAGCTTCAAATGCCAGAGGTGGTGGAGCTCAAACCCAGAACTATGTGGGACAGACTGTCCCACATAGTTCCTGCTGTGGTCACATCTGCTGTCCTGGACGTGTGACCACGTGGAGCATTTCAGCAAGTCTAGAACTGTACCTGTGGTCGATGATGAAGCCCAGCGAGGTGAGGGTGAGCAGGATATAGCTGGTCATGCCCAAAATGGTTAACTGAGACAGTACCTGCAAAAAAGACATGTTTGTGTTTCATAAGAAAAGAAATAAAGAAGAAAGAATGTAAACTTTAAATCAATATCATGGCTGGTTACGCTGCCGTCCCCAGAGACCTTACCAGGAGACCAGTCTGAAACCACACGGCTGTTGCAACTGTTTACTTGGCAAATCCAAGCAAAACATATCTGATATTTGGAATAAGTGTACTGTACATACAGTGTCCTGCATAAAACATACCCCCACCTCCAACTCTACACTGACAGGCCTGGTTTACATAGACGCTCTAATCATCACAAATGGGCCTTGACAGAGGACTCGCCCACCAGTGGACGAGACTGCAGTTTGAATCCCGATAGCCCGTAAACAGAGCCAATACAACCAACCCTGGAGAAGAAATCCCATGCAGAATGTCCCTGACCTTTCCCGAGCTATTTGGGGAGCACACACACAAAAACAAGGAGCGCAGAACATGATGTATGGTCTAATTTGTGTTCTCTAACCTACGGCCTTGGCTGAGGAGAGCAGCTGGAAGCCCAGTGTCTCCCGAGGATGCTGTGGCCTGTCAGCTTAGGTTTATATTTCTCCAACACTCAAAACAAAGTCTAACAGCCAAATCTCACCGTACGCTTCCATATTGCAGTGACCCTGAAGGCCACATATAGTTAAATGAATCCATCAACAGGATGCAATAGAATAGATTTTATTTATGTTTATCCAGGAGTGGTGATCCATAGAGACCCCATAGAACTGTAGAATTTGAGGCCTCACGTGGACGATGCTTGTTTTTTATCTGAATCAACGTTCGTCAAAGCTCGTTAAAGCAGATGGATCATTACGTTGAGAGTTCAAAGACTATGGATGCTGTTATTTTTAGTATGATGTAAAATGGTTGGAGAATGAGTCTGGTACCAAAGGTTGTGCGAACTTGGTCATGTGATCTTTTCTTTTCACCTCGGGGGCCACAAACCTAGACGCTACGCTCAAGAGAGTTCCTGCACAAACCCCTCGGCGTCACCAGGTGGAGTCACATTTACAGACATAGATGGGTGGGGTGGGGGCAGGGGGTTTCGTTCTTCTTTCATCATGCTAATTTTTTAATGTGATCAAGTGTCAACCAGCAGCAATAACAGAGGACAGAAGTGAAAGCTAACATCTGGTGGCAGCACTGTGCCGTGAGCGGCGGGCTGATTGTGTTATTCTGCTGTCCCCAGAGATGAAGGAGATTAACTCATTACTCAGGCCATTACAGCAGCCCTTATTATGATGAAGTTCATGGAGGCTGGCTGAACATAGCTGCCACTGAGAAAACACTAGATGGACTCCAGAGACAGGTATCCCGTTCGTGATGGCAGGGACTCAAAGACTCAGCGTTATTTGTGAGTCATTTATGTTGAATGCCATTTTTATTTTATTTATTTGTTTAAGTGCTTTAAATTAATAATATAATATAATATAATAGTTTAATAATTTTGTTAGTACTGTATCATAGTTTTTTCAAACCACTACATAATCTGTCCATCTTTGGCAAAAATCTCAGGCCCCTGGTCAAGTGAATGCTGATTCATTGGTACCGACAGCTTCAGCAAAAGCCTGTGCAAACACAGGCATTTTGTGGTACGGCATAGTACAAGAGAAACTGCACTTATCGCACCCTAAATGAGATTCCACAGAGCATTGTTCCCTCAGATATTTGCTCACACGGAGCAGGTACCTCTGTAGTTCTGAAATTAAGACAACATTAATGCAGATGAGAAATCCTGGCTTGGTCACTTTCCCTTCACGCTCTTAATAGCATGTGTTCAGGGAACCTATAATAAAAACACACACATTGGTCCGCTGATGATATAATTGAAGAGTAGCTTCACTTCACTTCACAAACCATGTTTTCATGGCTCCGAATTAAGGCAAAGCCCATAAATTGTCCGGCAGTGTATCATCAATTGTCAAGTTAAATAAGCAGCTAGCAAACATGTGGGTATAAATACATAAGAGTGACATGATTTATTGTTCGGCCAGAATGCTCACGTTGTTATTTTCCCTCCAAGTCCTGATTGCTGCATCCTGAAGGCTGTTTGGGTTGGGAAATGGTTGACTCGACAATTAAGGCGTTTGTGTTCACTGCTGGACCACCAGCTGGTGTTTCATTCGCAGAGAGGGTGGTGTGTGTGTGTGTGTGTGTGTGTGTGTGTGTGTGTGTGTGTGTGTGTGTGTGAGGGGGAACCACAAATGAAGGAGCACCACCGAGGTAGCGATCACAAAAAGACAGGCCATTTTATTTGGGAGTTTGAAGGGGCTGGGCGTGACAGCACTTTTTGGCTAACCAAAACTATGCCTAGGGAAAAACGCCTTCCAAAGATAACTTCTGAGGAGACTCGTTCCTTTTTTTCTGGAGAAAGGAGGAAGGGGGTCTTTTGGCTTGTCGAGTGGAAAATAATAGACAAAGGTTGTTCTAAAGGGGAATACCGATCAGTCATTCTGTCATGATGTTAGACAGACCTAGTCTTTTCCTGCAGGCTAAGTAGAGGACGCTGCTCAACCATGGAGCAGCCACAACTAACGGCATAATTAGGTGAAATAATGTTGGCAAACAAACACGCTGCAAAATCTTAAATTAAAAATCCTGGACCACCTTGTCATACTTTAAACTATATGAGGGATTACAGTAACCCAAACATAACAGTAGCCAGTGTGTGACCAGAAGGTCACTGGTTTAAACCTACAGGGCAGGAAAATCAGTGACACATACGCACCATCTTGTTGTCAAATAAATCGTGGTAAGAGAGCAGCACCAGCAGAAAGTGTATGACCACGTAAACCCGCAGAGGCAGTGACCAGCTAGGATAATGAGGCACTTCCTCTCCAGTTACCTGTGCAAGGAAAAGGAAACATGTTTAACTGCTTGATCAGTTTCTGGACAGATTCTCAACCAGACAGACACGTCCTGTTAGAACAACAAGCAGCAGCCGCCGTTCCAGGGGTAAATAATTACACGCTCATACATTTAATGCACATTTCAAAGGATGAACCACACATATCAACACACCTCCCTTTTCCTGAGACAAAAACAAATTGAATCAAAAAATCACGGAGAACCGCAGCCAGACTGAACCAGGCTCACATTTGTCTCATGACCTTTCTCACTTCTCACATCCTTTCTGCGTGTTTATTTTCTCTGTTGTTACTTTAGTTTCCTGCAGGCTCTATTTCAAAAGTGGTGAAAATTAGCTTGTTGTGTTCCAATTACAAAGTCGTGCAGCATTTATTGGGTGTAGCGGTTTCTCACAAACACTGAGGAACATATGAGTCCTTCTGGAAGAATTCCCTGAGTCATATGACCTGTTTTTGTCTGCGTTAGCATCCAAATGATAAGTGATTAGGCCTGAGGGCTTTATGTCGAAACCGTGTCCTCTCCTGGGAATGAAACACCAGAGGAAAAGCTGGCCCATCACTGAAGCCTGTCTTCCTTTCAGGGGGTTTCCCAGGATCCTGAGGAAAACAAACCGCCACATGTGGGTTCCTTTCGCATCCCATCTCCAACCTTGTAGGTATTCCAGCACGTAGCTCTGCTTATTCTCACAGAGCTGAGACACGCTCAGCCCTCTCTCCTGCCGCACTTCCCTTTCTTTCCCTTCACCGGCACATATCAATAAGCAGCCGTCTACACGAAGCCTTTCAAGATATTTCCGTTAAATTGCTGCTCTGTCCGTGTTTAGAATCACCCCGCTGCGTTTAAGGGGCCAATTTAATCGTAAAGCCAAAGGAGAGTTTTTTTTAAGTGTGAAGCTTGAGGGAACTAAATGTGACACCATCAGCCTTATTTCAAAGCTAACCACTGAGGCATACAACTGGGCGCACACACACACACACACACAAACTGAACTGCATGCGGTTTCCATCCCACAGACTGAGTTTAAAGACAGTGAAAATTAACTTATTGTGTTCCCTTTACAAAAACTTTACAGCTTTTTATTTGATGTGGCAGTTCCTTGTAAAACTTGTAGAATATGTGAATCCCTCAGTACAGAGCGCTCTCAGTCATTTAGCTCTGTGTTTTGAGTGTGTCAGAGTGATGGGTAAGCCTGAGGGCATTATTGAAAAAATATGTCTCCTTCAGGAGCAATGGAAACAACCATTTCTTCTGCAAACCTTGGGATTGTCGTCATGGTCTCCCAGCCAGGGTTTACCGGGTTTCCAGCTTGGACCTTTGATGAAAGTTGACAATTTGTCGCTGATAGTCTGGTAAGTGTTGGACCTGCTCCACAAATGCAAATAATAGTGAAGCTAAAAGAGAAAGAAACGCACAAGTCAAACATTAATATACAATCAAATGCTACATTTAACTGATCAGTGCTAACGAAGCATTGGTTGCGACAATCAGTCCTGAGTTTCTGGGCTCACAATTCCCTCTGCCAAAGGTGAGGGAAGCAAAAATAATCATAACATCCACCTCCTGGCATTTCAGTTTATTGGCCTCCGTCACCTCAGCTGGGCAGTTTGTTTGGAGTGGAGTAATAATGTTATGGTTACAAAATGGCCACTTCACCAGCGAGGGAAACATGAGCTCACGCCTCATCTACTGGAGGTGTTTATTCTCAGATGGATGAAGGTGAGCTGCCCGACCGATGGCCGACCCGTGGAAGCGGCACCACTAATGGAACGTGGGACTAACCTGAATGTAGAAGATCTCAAATGTGTAGATTGGGAACACCAGGCCATAAATCACTTTCTCTCTCTCCTGAGCAAAGGTACCTAAGGAGGACACGCACAGTTATACATAAGTACCGCACTGTTGTGGCGAGCTGTAAACACACGATATTATCACACCTCATGTACCTAATTAAACAGGACTTACCTGCTGAATTCCAGTACAGCATCAGACCTTTAATACGCTTGATTGTACCTAACGCGGCTGCAGTGCATCACCAGATATTAGGGAACCATCAAATGCTTACAGTATTAAATAAATGGCGCGTTGTAATACACACTCTAAAGTACAAAGGTTCAGTGCTACTGTTAAAACTATATCAAATTCACTTCTTCTAACCCGCTCTGGGGTTAGAGTCACGCATCTTAACATAGTTACCAGCAGCAGCAAAACACTGTCATATAGTGTACAGTCACTTGGAAAAGCACTGGCAGATAATGATATGATGGGCCCCCGGCCGCCGACATGTAAAAGGTCCCACTCGGTATTAAGGAGTAAGACAGACACAAAATGACCACAAAGCATGCAGCATGTCGTTTGTGGTCACTGTCTTTGTCTCTGTTGGTGTCCTGCACCTCTTTGTGCTGTGCTGTGAACATCCCCGTTTACTTTCGTTTGTAGTAGTCTAATGCCTTATTATGGTCATTTTTTTCTGGGATACTTTGCAAGTGAACATCAAGGGCCCCTTGACCCTTTGGGCCCCTGGGCCTGTGCTCAGTAGGCCTGTTCAGTAATGCATCCATCTGCAAATGATAAAGCAGCACTAGCAAGGATTCTGAAGTTAAATCGTTATCCGGGGACACATTTCAATGGGACTTCATCCCACATTTGTCAAACGTTTGGAAAGGTGAACGTCTGAATAACATATAAAGCCTGCTTCAAAAGAGGATTAGGAAATAGCTTGTACCACAGCTTCTATGGGAAAAAACATCTGCGCCCACAGAGTAAAAATGGCCCAAAGGATTTCTGGGTAATGTTAACGTCAGAATTTAACCAGCTGCCTCTGACATTTGATGAGAAATGATCATCACTGCTCCCCTTAAATTGTTGTAATAAAGGGTCAAGTGACATATTTTGGTTTCAAAGAATGACAGACAGTAGTACACATACAAATACACAACACTTACAGATATGTGAATCGAGAGAAAGTTGGAGCAAGACATCAACACTTCATGTACAAAACCTAATATAAAAACAATCAGTAATAAAAACACTACAAATAAAAACCAGCAGACATTTCTGCAGTGTGATCTTTAAATACATACTTAGTGTGTCATTAATGTACAGTAAATCTACATGGACACGTTGTCTTACCAAATAATCGATCCCAAATGATCAGAATTCCACCGTAGTTCTTGTCAATGCAGTAAAGGTTTCTCCCTGTTAAGAAAATTCAGACAACTTAGGTTAATAGTGATTCCCTAAAAACAGCATGTCCTTGGACCCAAATAACCCTTTCATTTCTTTATCTCGCTGGCATTTTTTCCCACGCCTGAGCGCTCAGTCTGCCAACACAGAAACGGGTCAGTCAGAATGAAGCCACCATAAACAGCCATGAACCTCTCTGCCTGTATGAACTATCTGCCGTTGTTCCTCACGTGTGTGGGGATATATTGTCTCAGACACGGTAAAACATCAGAAAGTAAGAAGGTGCGATTGTTACTCGAACATTTAAAAGAGAACATATCTCACCGTGATGAACTCGATGATGTTTTGGGGTGTTGAAGATCCACTCCAAAGGTCCAAGGTCTCTGATCAACTGAAATAAAAGAATGTACAGAAGATGATCTTTAAACATAGATTTTTTCTACTAAAATAGGCACATGTCACAGTGTAATAATAATTACATTACATGCAGATTTATTAAGTGTCTGAGAATTTATGGTAATGATGAAGCTAAAAAATCAGACCCTATGAATCTGATTGAATAAACGCTGTGGAGATTAGAATCAAAAGGATCTATCCTCCTGGGAGCATGCTTTCACTTGTCATGAGCATCCTGCATGTGCAGCTGACATTTCATCCTGGTAATGACACTGCACAAAATAGTTTTGCTTGGACAGAAATTGGATTATCTTCAGTTCCAGAACCAGAAGCCAAAGAATTACCACGAATAGCTTTTAAAAACAGGCATTATGGGCTAAAATGTAATATTGCATCCATCTAGCCAAAAAGTGAGCAAAACATTCTCACATTTGTTTCCCAGATTAACAAAAATGAACAAATTCACAAACCCAGAATATCTGACATGAGAAATATTTACTGACTGCTGTTGCAATGGTTGAGCCCATTAACACACACACACACAGAAAACATGCACAAGTAGTTCAATGCATCATGAGTACATTCTGTGCATAAAATGAACATGATTCATTTTCTTTCTTCTTTTTTTTCAGATATCAAACAGATGCACCAGCCAGTCATTAAAGACGGCACAAGTCTCACAGCATATTTCACACAGCTCATGTTCCTCGCTTTGTTGGGACCCTCAGATATTTTGATGTTTCCCATCAATACGACAGACCTCTCAATCTGGAGAAAAGTGCACGGCTGGACAGAATTTCAGAGTGATTCATTATTTCCATGTAATGGCCAAGTCTGGCAGCCGAGCGTGAGAGCTTTATCTCGAATGAAAAGGGTCGCCACCACCTCACTCCGGTTTCTGAGGCTGCGGCGAATAACGTGCCAATAAATTACATGACATCAAAAAAAAGCCCATAAAGGAGGCATAAATTTCATCCCCTCCAAAAATTTTGACTATTACGGCTCCTTTCGCTAATAGTGCTCTAAAAGATGGAAGGCGTTCCAAATCCATTCAATCCCTCTAACGACCGTGGGGATTGTAAAAGTGATATTCCCAGTCCCGCTAAAAGCAGAAAGAGTGGACGTGCTTCTGTTTGGAATATTTCATAAAATCTCATTATTTTTTATTGAATACAGGTTCCACTGAAACACTGAGTCTACACAGACTCGGTGTAGGGGGATTAATACTGGCGCAGTATAACTGTAGGCCTTTATTTAGTAGGATTAACTCAGCGAATGGACAAGTACCTTTATATCTTATCTGTCTTATTTTCCTATTTAATTGTAAAACTTTGAATAGCAATAATTAGCGGAAATTATCATTAGTAAATTCTTTATAAAACCTGGTTCAGGTGACTCTGGTCTAGACTCCCATGATGCACTGCACACCCCTCCACTCCTCTTCTCTCCTTCCTGCCTCTCTGTCTCCTCATATGCTACCACTGCAGGTTATGAACATTTTAGTATTTACCTCTGTGTGGATCCAGAACTGGTACAGCAGGTTCAATTGTATGTGAACAGCAAATATTGAAGGAGGCACAGCCAGAGCAAGAGGGAGGTAAAAAATCTGAACAAAGAGGGAGAGAAATTAGCAGTACACATCTGAAAATGTGCCTCCTTACCTGCAGCCTCACTCACACTGTGCTCCCACACGTGTGCTCTCTTGTCCTCGACAACAGGTTTATGAGGTTTTATTACACAATCTATCAATTACATAAGAAAACTAACATGATAGGAGCAGTACAAATATGACAGCACTAAGCTGTATATTTGTGCCAACACATCTACATACTTCTTTAAGAACGCTGAGTAAGGGTTAGGGTAGCTGTGGTTTTTTATTAAACTGCTGTAACTAATGGAATAATGACATTTTACTAAAATCACTGGTTAATGCACAGAGCTTCAGAATAAAACACAGCACTGCTCATTGTTCATTGTAATGAATTGTGTGGCTCTTCAATATGTTGTGTTAGTGATAAGAAAAGCTCTTACCCAGGATGTAAACTGTTGGGTGAGGGACTGCCTGAGGGCGGTGGTGAGGTTATAGTGCTCTGAACTGTGGTGAACCTGGTGAGCGGCCCAAAGGATGGACACCTCTGGAGAACACAACACGCAAACTAACATCAGTCCAAACATCACAGGAGGTTAAATGGCTTTCTTTTTTGTGTTACAGAGGTAACAGCAGCCGTTGAACTATCCACACACGATTCATGCGTGGGCCTTGCACCCTCACACACAGCTGCCTTTAAATCATCGGGACAAGTGATTTATCTCAACAATCGCCCCTGCTTCTTCCCAGATGAGTAACTAGACACTTTCATCCCCCGGTAGGAGCCATTTTGGTCCAGCTCCTGGCCAGCCGTGGTGTAAAGCCAAAGCTTAAATGTAGCTGGCCGTTGGGGGAGAATTTCAGCTATTATGACAGAGGGGGTATTTGGCTGCAGCTGGTAAGCTTCCAGCATGACGTCCCAGTGCTCCAGTTTACATTTTTCTGCTGTGTTGTGATACTTGCTACATTAATATCTGTGTTACACTTCATTTTAACATCCAAAGGGAACATGCTTGTTAAGTTTCACTGGATCTCCGAGCCATTTCCGGACCACCCTGTCCCGTCTGTGCTTCCTGGCACCTCCCATCGACTTTGGCTTCTGCAGCCATAGACGCGAGAACAGTAACCTTCAAATATTACAGGACCTCAAACCCCTTATAGACGATGTATAGTAATGTATTTGCTGTAATAAAAAACAGCCAAGGGTATTGAATAAGGTTCATGTTTCCAGTGGAATGGGATTTGTGATTAAGGGCTCAATTATTAAAAAATAAAATGTAATTACTAATGAATGTGGTGCCTTTTCTCCACGGTCGTGATTTGGGTTAGGACACAACGACGTTACTACACCAGTAACGAACAGGTATGAGCGACGTCTACGAATGTGGCACATGTGGACCTCCCTGACCCAAAGCATTAGGAGCATTGACCGTGTTATCTCCACCTCTGCTTGGAGCAACCTCTCCTGGCATTTGCCAAAGAGGAAGGGAGGATTACTTTTTAAGTGCAGTGCTGCCAGTAAAAATATATTTCATATTCATTCATTGCCTTAGCGGTGTAGATTTTATACTGTGGTGGGACTGATGTAAGCAGCAGATAATTGCAGCTGAGCTGGTGCTCAGCACAGACATGTAGTGATTTGGTTTTGAGTAGTCTAAACGAGTAATTTAGCAATAGTTTTATTGGAATAATTTATTTTGTTCCATCGGTAGAAAACAAACTCTGCTTTAAGAAAGCCGATGTGCTGATTGTCTGGCTACTGATCCCAGCAAAGAAACAGTGAAGCGTGTAGGTTGGAGAGCTGTTTCACAGACTGAACCAACCAGACATAAAACTGTGTGTTAATCAGTGATCTTCAGATGTTCCTGTAAGCTCATTCCATTACCTTTGAACACAGCCAGTCTAGACTAAAGATAACTTGTCCTGGTTGTAGCTTCATATTTACAGCGCTGATGTAAGACTGGTGTCACTTTACTGTAACTGCTGATGTCAAACTGTCCACTATCTCACTTTCATCCCTTTTTCTACTTTGAGAAAACCGTTCAAGTCACATTTCAAACTTGGCCCTCCCCACTGTTTAATAAACTTGTGAATTATATCGGAGCCGTCAATCGTAGAGCCCAGTGGGTCCGGGGTGGGGGGGGGTTCTGCTGCACCTGAACAAACACACTGCTGCAAAGTGAAAGTGTGCGGTGGGATTGGATGTGATCACAATCAGTGAAACAGAGGTGGAATTCCTCAAGCGTTTGGAGAAACTGAGGAGCTGTGAGTAAAAATGCCACGGTCCAAACAATGCTCCACACATGTCCACACACTCCCCGCATGTTTAACAGCATTACTGCGGGATTTCAGCAGGTGTGAGAGAGTAAATGTCACAGGAAATGTTTGTGGGGGTGCGACAAACAGGTTTAAATAGTGTACTTTGGATCAGGTAGAAATGGAAGGTGGATTTTATTTCCGACTTTTATTTCTCCCAACGGAACTGACAGTCGGCAGACAAGGCATGAGCGTGAGGGAAGAGGAGAGAAAACAAGGAATCAGGACACTCTGCAGCAGTCAAGAGCAAAAATGATGACGTTTCCTCTGCTCTGGGGGTTCGTAGAGGAATTGTCTTGCTAAGAGACATATTGAGAGGATAATTCAGCCTTTGTTTAGATCCAGCAGCCTGAGTCTTTGGCTTTTTTTCTGCTCACTAGAGTCATGCTTGGCAGGGTCCAGGAGTAAGGGCGGCTAAGATTGATGCTCGTTGTCATTGATAGGAAGTAGGAACTGCTAGGCTTCGCTGCAAGCCTATGTCCTCATCTCTGGACTCGGCGGGACACTGCATAGTTTGGCAGGGCCTATTCAGGAGGGAAGCCCTGTTAATGGTGAGAAACAATGCCACAGAGTCCCTGTTCCCAGAAAGAGCTCAGAGACACTGTGGAAGGGACCTCCAGCATACCATAATTCCTGATATCTCTAAAAAATGATTACTGCACACTAATTATGTGATGGACAAGTAAAGACAAGTAAAAATGATGTGTCTTTAATGTTATTTACCTGACAGAAGCCTCAAGTAGCTGAGTGAAGTATGACAAAGGTGGAAGCTGTGTGATGCACAACCTTAAAAAAGTCACTTTCTTTGTACCTAAACTTGACCAAATCTCCATCAAAATGAGATAAGAAAACCGTTTTTAAACTATTTATCAAGACCTGTTTTACTGTTTGCTGATTATACGACAGCCACAGAAAAGAACTGCCATCTCTTCTCATAGCACTACAAACAAAGATTCATTCAAAAGTTTATCAACCACATTTTAAGTGAAGAACTTTATTTGATCGCTTAAAAAGTAACACCCTCCATGCTCGCATTGTGTGAATAATATATGTATATGTAATAATATACAATTTAAAGTGGAACAGTTGAATTTTATCATGACACACAATCACAACCTGTAAGTCACAATCAGTTATGTTACGTGACTAAGTTAGACTGTTTACATCCACCTCGGCCCTGTCAGGAGCACTGCTTACACAACCAGAGTCACATAAAAACATGAAACAAAGTCCTGTCGCGCCCCAGAAATGGAGCCTGCAATACGCGCAATAATTACGAAACTATACGTTGAATAATGCTGCTATAAAAAGAAAGTATGACTAGACACAAGACAAATAATCAGCCTAGAAGGAGATCCAAGTCAACCACTTTTAACCACTCAAAACTTATGAAATGTGCTTTTACAGTTACATAAATCAGCTGCTTAAATCATCACCCTCAGCGACAATCTCCTGGCACTAACAAGCAACGTACTCATGTGCAGCCCTCTGAGTGGAGGGCTGCACTGTCAATCACAGGGGTAATGGGCTGTGAACTGACCCTCCAGTGTTTGGATTGGAGGGCTCTTGGATGGAGTGCCAACCCAAATAGCGAGCAATGGACTCAGCGGGCTGGTCGTCCAACTCTCCTCCGTCGCTGCCATACTTCATACTGTCCTCACTGCTCAGTCGCACACTCTAAACTAAACACACTAGCCCTGGTCAGGCCCACTTACAGCTTACAGGAAAGGAGGGTGATGTGTGGGGGACTGCTCTCTGATCTCACACAGAACTGAACTAAAAAGTAAAAAAAAAAGGTTCATATTTGATGCTGCAAGAACCCAGAACAAACTACTTAGAAAATTCTAGAGGAAAAAGTCACTGATGGTACTGGAAGGAGCAGAAAACAAAGTCCTCCATAATCCTACTGTTACACAAAGTAGTACAGTACCACAGACTAGTTAACGCTGATGCCTGTTACCTCCGGACATCCAAGCTGGGAGAAAGTCTTCATCCTTCCAATCAGAGGAGGTCGCTGCACAGCAGCAGCGTCAGCAGTGCAAATCTCTTCATCTGTCAACACTGTTGACAGAAGGAAGTCTGCCTGTGCAGCGAGTGGAGCGCACGAGGGCAGCAGACAGCTGAACTGAGGCCTCTGCTGAGCTTGGCGGCCCTCTCTGCGATCATAACACGCTCCTCTGTTCTGCACACTTGTTTAAACGCTGTGCATTCAGACCCTGTGGACGTGATCCCTTTGTGATGTCTGTCCTGCTCTAAGAAGACGTTCTCTCTCTCCTTTGCAGCGAGAGCACAGTGACCTGTAGATGTCATCTCTGCCTCCCATGAGGCCTTTCTTTTGCTCTCTTCTGCTGCTGTGAGCGGGACCCCTACATCCTGAACAAACCACACAGACAGAACCAGCAAACCAAGCAGGGGCCCGGATTCTTTTGTCGACACTACAACCTGCACTGGGCCAGGAACTTGCAGTCAGAGCGAAGATTTATGGAGCAGTAGCCACCCGGGGGCAGGTTAACCCCCATGCCTCCTCCACCCTGCCACACAGCCAGGAGGAACTCCTCTTAAAACAATAACATCCACATCAGCTGGCTCTCCTTGGGGACAGAGGACAGCGGAGAAGTGCTGAGCACATCTGTTTGACTTAACAACTGCTGCTGTCTGCAGGGCTGCAGGAGGGAGGGAGGGCAGGGCTGTGGCAGGGTAACTGAACTAATGGGCAGGAGAGGCTTCTCACAACGGCTGATAAACCATTTTGGTTATTTGCAGTTAAATGTATGTCTAAAACTTTAGGTATTAGACTTATTATAAGTGACGTTTCAGTTAACGTCTGTTTCTGAAATATGCATGTGGCAGCTTCTATGTGATCTTCTGGACATATTTATAGGGTAAGGTATAACAGCGACATCATATTAAACGTTAAAAGTACAGTCTACAAACATCACACATTCCTCCAGATGGATTTAAAGTGTGTGCTCTCACTCATGCGCAGCAGAGCGACAGAGCAACAGGGACAAGAGTAAAAGGAAAAGGCCTGGTAGCTCAATGGGTTAAGCGTCAGACTGGAATGCAGAAGGTTGTGGGTTCGAACCCCGTCTGACTCCTGGTCCATATCCTACCAGGTGTGTCCATGAGCCAGACACCCAGCACTAGCTCCTTGTAAGTCGCTTTGGATAAAAGCGTCTGCCAAGCAAAGTAAAGTAAAGTAAAGTAAAGAAACCTGGGCCACTCAAGGACAATCAAACCTTTTGTGAGCAAAATTTGCTCACTCCGATTGTAGATTTATTATTTAAATAGGTAAAATTGCCATTTTTTCAAACAAAATTTCATAAATCAAAAATGTTTACATTTTTGCAAATGTTTTGAAAATGGAAAATTGGAATATTTCCCCCACTAAAGTATTCACTTTGCTGTGGTGGCTGTTGTATGAGGTTTGCTTTACATTTCTTTGACATTAAGAGGACCTGATTAGGGTCCACCTGTGGACTGTCCTGAGTTAGAACAAAACATCTCACTCTACAGGAGACACTAAAAAATACTGTAAATCCAAGGAAATCTCCAGACTGTGATAGAATTATGGCATAGTTCAGTAAGAGAATCATTTCTAAAGGTGAGAGTGCTCCCAGGAGCACAGTGGCCTCAGCGCCTGTGTACTTTGCAATGCAAGGACACAAAGGAGTGAAAGGCAATATGACAGTCTACTTGTGGTTTGGCAAACAACATTTAAATTACTGTTACAGGTCTAATGGGGAATAAAGTCGTTGTCCATCAAATACCATTCCATGCTGTTTCTCAACAGCAGGACAGGATTGGGGAAAGAATGAATGTAGACAAATACAAAAAAAAACTGCTGTCGATTGCATGCAACCTGAAAAAGGGCTGATGAACATGTAATGACCTGACTCAAACTGCTAATATATTGTTGGAGTGGCTACAGGATGAATCTCTGACTGTCCTTGAGGCTTGAAGGTGTCAATGATCTATCGGGAAGAAAAAAATAAACAGTCCAAATCCAGGTGCAAGAAGCTTGTGAAGACTTACTGAACAAAAAAAATTTATGAATCACACAAAGCATTCAGATTTCAGTTTAAGTGTTAACATATTAACACAAATATGCACTATAAAAATATGTTCTTTTGAACTGTGACAGCAGCCTCCTATACACACTCAAATTAGCCCCTCCCTCTGTCAGATGTAGGCTACCTGCTCTGCAGTAGAGAGGAAGACCAGTGAGCATAAATAATTTCTGTGTAGAACGTCACCCACTTCATTATGATTATTATACTGAATTGTTTCCAGCTACAGTATGTACATGATAAACTGTTGACTGTTTATTCCCCCCTGACCCGACCTCGGACAGGCAGCAGATAATGGATGGATGGATATTTAGTATAAATTAGGTATGTTTTGGGGGTCTTCTGAAAAGTGATCCGATCCGTCTCTTACAATCTGGGATACTATCATAAACTGTTGCTGTTGGATGTTTAAGATTATTGATCATTATAAAAAATTTCATGCATGGTGTCCACTGTAGTAGATGTATATTGGTGATAAAAATGGCGGTGCCTGTGTTGGCTTTGGCTCACAATAACATAGTGCAAAACTAGTGAAATCCATAACAGCGACGCTGCTTTGATGCTATGGTGTGCAATAACATGTCACACAGTCAGTTTATTGATAATTGATTATTTAATTCTTCTGGAATTCTACACAGTTAGGTTTAAATAGCACCTTAATTTTGAATATTGTACTAGTTTTGTGAACGTTGTTACTCAGACAATTCATCTAACTGTACTGTGAGCCAATACAGTTGATGAGTTTTGGCAAATATTTTTCATTATTGTTTATTAAAATAGATTCTTTATTGGTTGACAACTTGAGCACATGCCCAGCATATGTCCAGCTGAGTGAACGTATGAAAAACTTTATAAAAGTGACAACAAATATTTCACTTGAATTGTACATCTAATGTCTAAAGGGTAACTGTCCATTACATGCAAAAACACATGTGAATAATGTGCTGATAGGTCAATGATTAAAATATAGGGTGGCTTTTTTTGAATCCGAGAGGCTCAGGTTTTCCAGCACCATAAAAATGATCAATGGATTACTGGAGTGATAACTGACTAGAAACCACAAAGGATCCTCAAGAGAAAAAAAAGAGAAGCAGGCCGAGTGAATAAAGCAATACTATTCAACCTGCTGCCTTGTAAGGCAATTTACATTGAGTTTCCAAGGTTTCCACTGACACCTCTCATAACCTTCCCACCACATACCTGCAGACTTGAGAAGGACGGCATGCAAAGACAGGACTGAAGGGGTTAGTGGAAGGTGATGGCATTGTTTCCACTGGGTTTTCTATCATGGTCTAGGGTTTTTCTTTATGTACGAACTGTCAGTCTTACAGCTGATATCAAAGGCATGAGGAAATTAGAGCAGACTGGTATGAACATAAAGCACTAAAGCTTAGCGGGGTGCATCCACTATGCCCCTAATTAGACCCAGTCCAACAGAATAACCTGTCAATGCACTGCTGTACTACAGCCATTTAGCACACATACACACCTGCATTTCACCCTCTATTAGCCAGACAGCCAGTGTGTCTGCGTGGCTTTCTTTGTAAGTTTATTACCTTGAGCGTGAGGACAATTTGTCCAGTCCTCACTTTCTGATACAACTTCAAAGGGATCTTCAATTGTTGAAGGGTAAATGTTAGATAAAGGTTTAGGTAAGGTTGAGGTTTGAGGTTAAGCATTCAGTTGTGATGGCTGAAGTTGGGGAGAGGGACTGTCCTCACAAAGACCGATTTACAAGTGTGTGTTCACGTGTTGAGGGCAGAGTGGAAGCTGTTGGTGGGAGGGTGCAGCACCGACTGAGCAAAAGAAAAGATGGCTCAAATGTGATGATGAAAACCAAGGGCACCTCACATTCAAAACATTTTCTTCAGCAAAATAAAATGAATTTTACTCTAAACAACCTTTATCTCACTGGACCTCAGGGTCCAGGTTCTGTTCTCACACATATTTCTCTGTTTGTTGGGCGACCTTGCAAAATCAACGAGTGGCTCTGCTCCACAGTAATATTAGGTTCATTGTGATCAAGTGTGTTAACATGCTGTGGTGGACAAAACAGACTTCTCATTAGGTTATTCATAAATTGTTTCTTAGAAAATGCAACTATATTAAAATATACTTTAATATTAATGCACATATACCAAAATAAGTGTTCTAGACTAAACATAAACCAACAAATCACAACTGATCAAACAATGATTAATGATTGCCGTTACTACAATAACTCACATGTTATAGTTTACCTCGGATGGACAAAAAAAAAAGAAGAGGCATATATTAAAATTCCATTATTTTCTCTCACATTGTTTTCTATAGCTGGTCCTTTTAGCCCCAGAAATGGCAGACTGTCAGTGTTGGCCATGTTTAGAGAAGAACTTAATAACTACACTTAACCTACAAATTGCCCAGAGGTCTCACAAGAGACACATATGGCTATTTTCAAAAGGGTGATAATAATAACTCTGGGAAAAATGGACTACATAATTACCTGTGCCCCTCTTAGAAATCTGTAAGTCCCCACATCATAATGGTAGATGTTTGCTAACAGTGATCAAGTTCAATGTAATTTTAAGAGAATGTAACCGATTTTGCCTTAATTAATTTACTGTGACTGTCAAGTTGTTTCACACCCGCACATCAGACACATAGGTGCAAACAGCAAATCTAAAAAAACACCATCAACCGTTTCTTTTTGGATAATAAAACAAATAAGATTCCAGCAAATATCCAATACTTTTGTGAGGAAACTATTTTGCGCTCGTCATGATCAGTACATAGCATGGTGTAGATATTTGGAAACTACCTTAGATAATTAGAAAAGTATATAAAATTCAGCATATGGTTCAGTAATGTAGCCATAAATTGTTACTTCCAAATAGTGTTTTTTAAGCTTGATTTTTAAAGCAGCCATCGGGAGTCTGAAGGCTGAAGTGTGCATAATCTTTGAATGAGTGAATGAGGCCTAAACCTGGACCAATATGGCAGGCCATCAATAAAGCAAAAAAAAAAATAGAAAAGTTCAGGGTACTCTTTTACATAAAACTGTGATGACAAAAAAAGCAGTTTGCTCTCTCATTTCAAAAGATAACGATTGCTCAATGGGCTATACGTTCATGAGGTGTGAAGTAGCAACAATTCCCATTAGGTTTTGAAAACTTTCTCCACCCCTCTTTCTACTTCAGCTCAAGTGCAGTGGTCCCCTGGCTTGGCATGCAGCGGCAGTGTGGGTCACCCTGCAGCCTGTTCAGCTGCCAGAGCCCTTTGTGTACAAAGATGTTAATTGGTCCTAATCCGCCACTAGAAGCTGTTTTGGTAGCCTGACCTCGCACCCTGAAGGACACCTTGGTGTGAAATACTAAAGAGCCCATTCAAGTGCCAGAGAAAAGAGGCACAGAGCATTCCAACACAATTCAATTTCCCAGCTGAAAGAGAGGGAAATGCAAGGGGAGGAGAGGGGTTGGAGCTGGGAGGGAGCTGGGGGTGCATCATCATCATTCTGACAATAAATGAGCGCTACAAAGCAGGGGCTGTTGTGATGTGCAGCCTCACAATCACGTCTTAGCCTCTACTTCAAGGGATTCCCACAGCCCCACTGGAGATGGGAATGCTAATTGCCTCAAACCTAAAACCAGCATTCAGCCCCACTTTCCTTCAACATTCACAGTTGGAATAAGGAGTCAATAAAATACAAAATACTCAATCCTCACAGCTGCCCTTCGTTTCTATGCCGTCACCATCTCATTGTCATTCGCTTCATTCAGTCAGACTGTGTTTTAACGTAGCACCTTGTGTTAAAACAATGAAATGGTGGTGGGTGGGGGATAGTGTGTGTGTGGTGGTATCGTTTCATGTAGTGGTCAGACTATTCAACTTTTTTTTTTTTTTTTTACACAGAGATACCAGCAGAACACATGTTTTTTCTCTGCACAACACTGTTTCACTTTGGAGGGTTGTGGAGCCATTCCCTCTTGCATATCTGATTGAAACGAAGGGGATGGGGCTGTGTTTTTCTGAATGTGTTTTACATACATAGTTATGGAGGGTACAACACGCAGTGAAATGTATCTTGAGTCGTCCCTTTTCTAAAAACTGTTCAAACTTTTACAAATCCCAATTAGGTAAAAAAAAAATTTAATTTAATTGTAAGGGTAACTAAGAATATAATAAAATACAAAACTAGGTCTTAATTACAAGTGCAAGCCAAAATACGAGCAAGAAATTATGTTCAAAAGGAACACTAGCACACACATCTATGAATGATGAACTGATGAGTAAGAACAAAGTGTGAATGCTACAGTGAGAATAGTTATAGTACAGGTTACAGATTAAGAACATGTATAACTAGATTTAGCAATTACTGAAGAAATTGCATGGGAGAGCTGATCTGAGTCAGGGTGTTCGCCTCGTGGGTCGTGTGGGGCGGGTCCCATGCCATGCTGAATGGAAACAGGCAGGACTGTGGTGGGGTGCACATAATACACGGGGGAAACCAGCCAGTGGGTCACGGAGTTGGGGGGGGGCAGGTTGGCAAGTCAGTCACTGCAAGTGTAATGGGTTGATTATAGTATTAATGTATGGGGCAGCATAAGAGTATACAGTCTGCAATAGGGGCGCAGAGTGCCGTACTCAAGTAGTGGAGTACAAATATATGTGTATTTATGTTGGATCTGTTCTCCTCCTACTCAATCCTGGACAATCCCTTCCACCCCCTACACAGTGTTCTGGTTGGACAGAGGAGCACGTTCAGCCACAGACTGATCAGTGTCAAGTGCTCCACAGAACGCCACAGTAAATAATATAATCCTATGGCCATTAAACAATTCGCAATTCCCACTACATCCCCAATACAATCCCGTCCAGGTCTTACCGCGTATTCTCTGTGTATCCCGCATTTCAGTTTGTTCCAGTTTTTAAATGGCGAAACACAAAGACAACAGAAATTCAGTCAGTCTTACAGAGGGTCCTCTGTAAGACTGACTGAATTTCTGTGCATCCAGGTCCTACTCGCTAATGCCCGTAGCTGAATGAAATATAAATATATATGTATACATAAATACATTTTTTAAACTGGAGCCGCGCGCCGTTGTTGCTGGGCTGTAAATTGCCCAGGGCACGGACATGCGCAGGCTATTAGCATGCTAACAGGTAAATCCGACTGTATGTATGTGCGTGTTTGATAACGTTTAGCTCACCTCTGCAAAGTTGGACACAAAAACCCTGGTGAACTGAAATTGTATAACTGGTTTCTGACAGCAATTACACTAATAATTGTAAAACCTTAGCAGTTAGCATTTTTCATGTAGCTGCTAGTGTCTTCATGTTTTCTCTCTGTATCAGGAAAATGTACTTAATCTGTTTAACCTACTACTTTCATAGATTCATTCAGTTCAAACGAGACAGAGAACATTTTTAAACTGCACTTGTATGCAGTTTATACTGAGTACTCACAGTCTGTATAACATATGGATATAAGATGACATATGGATTTATTCAAATTTTAATGTTTGTCTAAAATAATTTTATGTGATGGATGAGAAAATTGGTGAACTGCTGTACATACTGTATGTAGATGATGGCACCACAACAAAGTTTGAGTGGCGACAAAAGATACATCAGTAAGTAGACAGGAGAACTTGGAATCAGACTATCACTCTCTGTGCTTGAAGACAACTATGTTACCAACTGAGTCACAGCGACCACTAGGTTTCAGAGAAAATGTAATATAGAGGTGAATACTCCTTTATAAATAAATTCCAATTTTTTTGTCAAATATATTACAAATGCTGTACTAGACGCAGTGATAGAAACACTTCAACATCCGTCTACAGACAATCAAGGCAGTGCATACAGATATAATGTGTAGTCCCTGCTCAAAAAAGTTGCTTACCAAGCAGCAAGCAACTCCCCTAAAGTCTTCCCAGGGTCCTCAAAAAGCCTATGGTCATTCTGACACCTGGTTATTTGATTAATTGCTCGTTTTTGCTGGGAATATGGACCACTAAAGCACAATATCAGTGGCAAATAGTATAGGTCCTAAATTATAGCCTGTCGTTTGAAGTTTATAGACTGAAAACCTTAGGCCAGATAGTCTTCCAGAGTGGCAAGGCTAATGCTATATAATTAAGCTGCCAAGTAAGGCAATATGTCCACGGCATCTAATGTTCTCACTTTCTAACAGTGATTGACATGTAATTACAAATGGCACAAAAAAATAAATCTGACCAAGAAACTAAACTAAACCAGTTAGAAATCTAAATATAGATAATTAATGAAATATTTCCATTACATTGTAATGGGTCTTTAGTCAATTTTAATTTTATCAAGTGAATCCCTCCTTGTCACACCACTTGTGAAACATCAACAGTTCAGATCAACATCATGTATCTTTGATTCAGTAACTTTAACTTTATTGGTAATCCCCCATGGGGGAAACTTAAATGGTCAACACTATACAAAAATTAAATAAATAAAACAATGTACAATAATAAAAAAATAAAAATAAAAACACACAAACAGTCACACTGACATTAAAAACAGCTAAAATTACTGGAATGTGCAAGATCAAATAGTGGTATCATTTAGATATTTAACTGCAGCTGGCACAAAGGACCTTCTAAAACGTTCAGTGGAGCACCTAGGCATCCTGTACCGGCTACTCATCACACTTTCTAAAAAATAAAACACTTCGAACAAGGGATGACTCTCATATTGAAGTAGGGCTTTTGTTTTCCTCTTGGTCCTTTTCTCAAACACGGTCTCTAACAAATCAGGAGTTGACCCAATGATAGAACCGGCCTATTTAATTCATTTGTTGATTCTGTTCCTGTCAGCTGCAGTGATACTATTACCCCAACATACAATCCCATAAAACAAGACGCTAGCCACAAATGTCTGATAAAAGGTGTTTATAAAAGTCCTGCTAATGTCGAATGACTTAAGTTTCCTCAATAAAAACAATCTAGATTGTGCCTTTTTGACCACAGTATGAACATTATCCGACCATTTAAGTTTTTGACAATGTGGACTCCCAAATATTTGTAAGAGAAAACTGTTTCGATCTGCTGATCTTTGATGAATACTGGTAGCGGTTTAACCACCTTTTTCCTAAAATCGATCACCAGCGCTTTTGTTTTGTTAATATTAAGTGTCAGATAGTTATTGTCACACTATTTAACAAATTTTTCTATCTCATTTCTATACAATTTGTCATCATTATTTTGTATTAGCCCAACCAGTGCAGAGTCATCTGAGAATTTCTGCAGATGACATGATGCCTGACTAAACTTATAGTCTGTTGTGTATAGAGTAAAAAGAAATGGTGACAAGACCATTCCCTGAGGAGCTCCTGTTTTGGTTAAAATAATATTTGACTTCCTGTTCCTGTACTGCCACCACCTTCAATTTACTTCATTATTGTATTGGTGGTTAAGCATCTCATTCTCATTTTAGATATTATCAAATTGTAGTGTCAAATATAATTTTATACAGGTCCTTCTCAAAAAATTAGCATATTGTGATAAAGTTCATTATTTTCTGTAATTTACTGATAAACATTAG
>JAUMTR010000008.1:2115069-2144240 GCA_032270685.1 Microctenopoma stevenorrisi | reverse complement strand
ATGTTAGCCAAAAGACTAGCCAGTTAGCTTCCACTTGGCTGAAGCATCGCTAGAAATCCTGGGACTTCTAGTGTTAACCACACAGAGGTGGGAAGTGATGAAGTGGATTCGCTCTTCTCATGCACAGTTTTCAGGCTCAGGGAAGGTGAACTGTACTGAATATTTAGTCAGACCTGCAGCAAACGTAATTATTTGAATCAGCTGAATAATCAATTATTAATGCGTAGTTGCTTTGTTAGCTCAGCTTTTTTACAGCCCAGATGTGATCAGGTCTTTCTTTTTGTTTACTCGACACACAAGAAGCTGACTCTACTTTCTGTAGCTGATAATCTCTGCTGTTCTCATCAAGACTCAAGTCGCAATCACTTTGTGTGGCTCAGCAAACACACACTTAAATCTATCTCAGACAAAGTGCGAAAGATCTTTGACTTGTGTACCAACAACATTCCACAGGTTGCATGTTATTTAGTTTACATACTGTATTAAATCAATAGGGCCTCGCTCAGTCATGTGTGACTGGGGTGAGTTAGTGTGACACTGGGTGTGTTGTTTTGCTCTTCTGTCTCAGTTTATGCAACAACTTAATCAGCTGAAATAAAAAAAACTCAAATTAATGAAACCACTTCCAGAGTTTGGTAAACACTGGGTTTAAACTGTCTGTTCCTGGTGAATCACTTTAACCTGCATATCTCTACTTGGTATTTCCTACTACCAAAGATTTGGACTTCTACTACAGTAACTGACAGTAAAAGTCACAGTTTGTGTGTGTGTGTGTGTGTGGGGGGGGGGTCCTCACAAATAGAGGGGAGTCCTTTGTCTTTTGCACAATAATTCAACGCATTCATTATAAGTGACTGAGAGCGAGGGTATACACACCTGCTGCACATACTGAGGGACATCTTCCACCTTCTGGAAGGACGACTCATTCGGTGTGACCATTAAAAACATGGCCCGAACCCCCGCGGACATCGAGACGGGCTCTCCAGCTTCGGCCATGGCTTCGCCGCTTACGCCCCGTTGCGCTGCAGGTAACGTTTGGTTACCTGCGCAGGTACAGCGCTGCGCTGTAGGCTCGCTGATGCACGGAGGGAAAGTTAAGTTCCTGCGGACCTAACTTCTCTGAGCTCTGTTTACCAGCCTCGCTTTTCTTTGTCTCAAGTTAAGTAGGTCAGTTACGAAATGCGGAGCGCAGCAGCGGATGTGCAAACGCACTAAAGCGAACCCGGGACAGTTGGAAGTTGGAGCAGGACGCAGCTAATGAGCCCTTTACCTGCTCACTCTAGTCCGCATTTATTAGGAGGCGAACGCACCTTTGAACGCAACACCAGCGTGGCTCTGCGTTATCTCGCGAGATTTAGTGATGTTCTGCAGCGGTGCGTGTGTTTGTGAAAAACTATGGACCTTTGAATACGTTTTACCCTTTAGAGGTAAAACGTAATAAAAAATGAGCTCAACAACAGAGACATATCCAGGGATTTATAAACGAGGGTCTCCCGACCCCCTTTTCCCACCACAGGACTTTTTGTCTCATTTTAGCGAGCTGTATTTGGGTAATATGCATAGTAACAAAGATATTAGTGTGAATTAGCCTGGACAAAACAGAAACCCATTATTAATAATCAGTTGAAATGTAATAACACTGCATATTTCCTTTCTGTTGTAGTACAGTACAGTTGTAGAAAGTAATGCAGTACATAGTACATACATGTGTATGTAAAGGTGATACATAAGTTCATAGTTAATAAATAGTTTAGGTAAATTCATGCTAAAGCTGTTAAAATGTTTTGATTTTGAAATCCGATCCGAGTAAAACATCAGTACCACAACCCATATTTGTCATATTGTACACGCAGAAACGTGAACAAGTGACCATGTATCTTTGACCTATTTTGTGAGCAAGTGCTTCAGCAGAAATAAAGGAAAAAATTGTTTATGTGCACGTTAAATGCCTTGGGAAACTTCGTCTTTGTTAATATTAATTAATTAATTAATTAAGTTATAAAGCACATGTTCATAAAGCATGTAATGGAATTACTTTTTAGTTGAAAAAAAGTCAATGTAATGCAATAAAAGAGTCTAATTTCAGATATCTACAACTGAATTTGGACTGAATTATTCTGTATTTTCATGTTATTTTAATATTTAAAAGCGTGTGATGCATGATAAACGTGCTTTGGTTTATACTATTGATATCTGAAAACGAACTTGCAAAACCAGTTTTCAGTGTTGCCATTGGGTGGAATCCAAGGCAACTATAAAGAGGGCAACTATAGGTATAGTTATGTATGAGTGTTGTTAAACTCTTGAGAAACATATAAATTCACCTTCAGCCTGATCAGACAACAAGGTAGGCTGATGATACTTAAATGATGCTCACAGGTTTTAGCGCAGTTCAATATGTGTCTGGTCATTTACTTTAGGGGGAAAATGCTCAAATGAATCCATCCATCTATTGACCATCAACCACTTATCCTATGAATGGTTGCAGGGGTTTCTGGAGTAAATGCCAGCTGTCACCTGCACAATCCATCTCATGACTGACACATGGAAACATACAGAGAGAACTTTTATTCATGTTCACGTTCACACTTGGGAGCAATTTAGAGTCACTATAATGAACACCTGTAGTTGGTTTGTCTTTCATGTCTGATCGAGGATCTCCTAATTAGCTCCGTCTTAATACATGAAGTCAAAAGCAGTTGGTCACTGCAGGTGAAGTGAAAGTGGTGGCCGTGCTCCATATGTGTGTTCCTGTTTACACTGAACTACAGCTGCAATGTTAAAAAGAGATCTCATTCATTCTGTGGGTTGCTTTTTTTGGGGGGGAGGGGGGTGCCACGTGAGGTGCGCCTCTTCAACAGATTAGAATGCACCATCACAAAGTGGTGAAAGATGAGATCAAGTCATGAAATTATTTTCAACTGGATTTTGTAACAGAATCCGATCCTTTGCGGCTTCTCTCTCTCTGAGTCTTGGCAGGAGCCTGATCCTGCCCGGAGGCTAAGGTGAATTTAGCATGCGCCCCCATCACCAGCTTTCTACACTCTGTGCAATGTTTAATTCATCTGAGCTGAGAAACCAAAATACATCAGTTGGATTGAAATGGATGGAAAGACACAAAGTCATAAATTCCATTTACCACTAGTTACACTTTATTCAGTCTGCATCCGTCCCTGAAAAGATTTGATAAAATATTTATTTCAGGTTTCATCTGTTTACAAAATGTCATCTCCAGGCAGAAACGTGTGGACTAAAAAACTGTCAGTGTTTATTACGATGTGATAGTGTGGGTATAAAATTATTGTTAAGGTAAGACAACGCTGAGAAATATTTACAGATCATTTATATTAGCTAGGCAAATTTGATTTCCTGGCACTTGATTTAATCAGTAACTCAATTACATCGTAATTTACATTTTATACAGTGGGTGCAGACTATACGTTCAGCAGTGCAAATCTCAGTCTTAGTCTGCTTCTCTGAAGGCACATAACATGGAATATGGAATGTTTAACTAAATACGATTTCCAAAATGTACTGCATTATTGAGCAAATTTCTATGGCAAAGATATTACATTTCAATATTTCCAATATTTGTTTTTCGATGGACATTTTGACCAATGGCATTTTTTAATCGTTCACCATCTTACATTATGTGCTCAGTTCTTAAAATTTACATTTTGCCTGCCTGATGACTGCATTCTCGCAAACACGTCATTGCTCTGTACATTTGTACACTTATTTAGCATCGTTGTATGACGATGGCAAATCAGCAAACAGCAGTCCTTCTAAGGACGGTCCTGAGGGAGCAGCAGGGCCGTTGCTCTGAGGGGTGCGTAGAAGCTTATGTGTACATCATAAGTGAGCGTGCTCAGAGCTCTGGTCGCTGTCGTGACTGTCCTCATTGGCTAAGGAGTCAGTTGAGTGGTGAAGTGCTGCAATGCCAGAGAACTCCGATGGCAGCAACGTCCCCTTTTTCACATTCACCAGTTCTTTTTCTCGAGCTGCTGCCCCCTGCTGGCCGCCCTTCACTCTTTTCCACTTCATCCTCCGGTTCTGGAACCACACCTTCACCTAGAAATGGACAGAAATGGCCTCATTTATCTTTCTAGGGAGAGCAAACAGTCACAAACACATTCAAAAAGCAATGAGGAACGTCACTGCTCAACAGCAACCTTCTCTAAAAGTTTGGCAGCTATTTCAACTGCAGCAATTACGTGAGCATGCACTGCTCCCTCTGCCACTTGGCGTCTACCTGTTTTTCCCTGACTCAACAGCCGAAACTGTATTTACGTCTCTCAGATTGATGATTAAGCTGTTGCTTAAAAAGGTTTACACGTCAAGTAGCAGCAGAGGCTCCCTGGGTGTTGACACATGCGTCTGAGAGGAGGGGGAAGGCCAAGCTTGCCCCTGTCACACAGGCTGCGGTGGGTTTATTTTTGGGGAGCGTCAGTCCAAAGGGAACAAGCAGTCACGTGGTCAGGAAGTTAGATGACAGCACAAACGTTTGTCTTACACATCAGGGGCGTACGCCGTGCTGAGTATCACCCTAGATTCTTTACAAGCCTCTGGGCCTCTTCTGAGGGAAGGAGTGGGGAGAGGACTGTAGCACAGGAGCAAGTATTTATGCTAGGCTCTAATGTCAAGCCAAACATGTGATCCTCAACGCTTACATGCACAGGATTTAGCTCTCACTGCACTTGCACGTCTTTTACGACACACAGAACCCAAATGTTCATTTTACCCCCTGATGCCCCCTGTTAGCAGAAGTGCTCACTTCAGCATCTATGGTGCTTAAACAGGGCACTCAGCACAAAATCACTGGACTGGTGTGACTGTGGGACATCCAGATTTAAACTGGACTAATGTAGAGCTGGTTTAAAGGTGTAGTCTCTTGTATATTACTCATAATAACAGATCTAAAACATCATTGACTTTTTATTCAACCTCAATCTGGTTTTGATCTTGCGATGTGTCCACACATCAATTTTCTGCTGTTGTCGTGTTGCCAATATTTACCTCACTATCTCCCGCTGTATATTTTTCCCAACAAAACTTAGGTCACACACAACTTATGCTGCTTGGGATGAAGAAATTTGAAGCACATTTAATTTTACTTGGAGCCACAAAAAAGAGCCTAAATGGAATTATGGTGGTAAACTCCGGGCTTAGTGGCCTCCTGGAGATTTGCCTGACATGGTGGTATCTAGAAGTATTCCCTCAAGTTTTTTCACCTTCTTTAGTGCTAAGCAAAGGCTCAGAGTTACTGCCTTAAACAGAAACACGTTGATGTCACAGTTTCCAGTTGCTTTTAGATTGGCTCGTAAGAAGCGAAATGTTTACTACTCACACTACTTTAAGAGACTCAGAACAAACCTGCAGACAATTTTACCCACTCCTCATAGTGACATTTTTATCCCCTGCACAGTATCATGAGTGCATCCTATATAATTTTATCATGGGCTGAAGGGACTTGAACCCCACACCCTGACAACCTTACAGAACACTGAATCACATAGAATGGACTCACAGTCTTCTGAGACTATGGTCAGCACCAATCATATTTTGTTGATAACAAATGTTGATGTGGTTCATTTACTAAAGAAAGAACTGGGAGAAAAGCATTTCTCTGATGTCTGAGATATTCAAGGCCAATAAACTTGTGGTTTTCCCAGCTCTCAGGCCTTATAAACGAAGACTTATGGCTTTTTAGTTTACAACTGCCTTTATTAAATTGAAGCTGGGACCATTTTCTTAATATCTTTTACCACGTTGTAGCTGTGATATTTTTTTCTACACCCTTGTGTGCAGAAATACCCTTGATGTGATTGCAGGAAAATGAGGTGTAAATTAAAAACATTAACAGTTGCTCTGTTCTATTTATGTTGTCTTAGACAGACTGCTGTCGATGTGTACAAGCACACGAGCTGCTTGTAAAGATTTACGATGCTTGTCCTCATCAGAAGCATCACCTGGAAATTTACGGGTTCCTATTATGTTCTTCACATCTTAACTGGATTGCTCTGCAAAATATTACTGGCACGGTGTCAACTTTGTTATACTTACAGCTTCCAAACCAGTGTCAGAGAACAACAGGCTGTACACTGCTTCCTTCCCCCCAAACATTTGTCTCCTGTTATTTATTTCATGGCCCACGCTCGGAGACCAATTTGTACATGTAGGGGTAGTGGGAGAGAGGAAGTGACTTGCTAGACAGCACTTCCTTCAGCCTGTCTCCCTGCTTTACTGTGGCCCGCCTGAAAGAATAGACAGGAACATCTGTAATGTGATAGTCCCGTCACACAGCCACATCTGGAGCACAATGGCCACTCGCACTGAAGCTGCAAAAACACAGTAGCTACAAAGTCTCCTCGTCATCCCAAGGCTGCCTCTGTTTTCCCAACACGGCGTTACTAATAGGGGGTGGGGGGTGGGAGGTGGGTCAGTAATGTCTAAACCCTGGGGGACACAAGCAGTGTCCAGAAGTATAAGAACATACTTGTCTTTCAGTGAGGTCGAGGTTGACAGCGATCTCGTAGCGCCTTAGCCTGGTTAGGTAATTGTGGTGGGCAAACTCGGCCTCCAGCTCTCGGATCTGCTCCTTGGTGAACGCCGTCCTCTCCTTCCTGGGCTTACTGCTCACGTCTGACTTGTAATTCCCGTCCTGAGACTCTGAAACCAAACACCACACAGGTCTCTGTTTCACTCAGGGCAGATTTATATGCAACAAAAATAAAAATAAAGAGAATGTTATGTGGCAGGTGCGAGTCAGCGGGGGGAAGAGAAAAAGAGGCAAGGTAACAGAAACAATGGGAGCTGTCAATCACGCTTTATTGTTCAGTCACTGTTTATGAATTCTTTAAGTGACTGGAAGGACTCACGCGCAGCTACACATGTGTCTGCCTGTGGCAGCTGCTCTGTTAGAATAAGCTGTTACAATAAACTGCCAACTCGGATTTTATTTCTTCTTCTTAAAGGAAGGAATTTTTGAAAATAAAACAAAACAGCTTTTTTTCCCCTTTTTTCACACTTCATTTAGTGACATAAGTAATGTACAGTCTAATGTTGTCTTGTCAACTTTCATAATTCTAGTTAAACTGTAATAAGATACACATTTTTAAAAATATTAAGAAATTGCAGGCAAAACTATTATGTATGAGTAACCTGACGGTTTACTTGATTTATTAATGTATTAAATTAAGATGTAAAGAACATTTTCAAATGCAGCATTTCATGCATTTCCTTTCTAAAAGTAGAATCAACTTAACACATGAAAAGCATTAAAATTTAAAAAAGCCCAACAAATCATCTCCAATTCCGCTCATCTCCCTAGAAAAATACTTTTTGTTTTTGGGTTTCCACAAGTTTTCCGAAGAAAACACATATGGTTAATTTGCCCTCTAAAACTTTCCTATTGTGAGCCTCTGCGGTTTCTCTGTTGGACATGCTTCAGTTGCGCGTTGCACTTGAAGGCAGCAGTGATTGCATGCTAATTCATCTGCAGTCCTGTCCTGTAGTGCGTGTTAATCCAACGGGCCTGCGTCAAGCCAAACTGTAAATAGTCCTGCAGCTCGAAGCCAGCTTCACAAATTGTGCAAAGCCTGAAGCCACGTCACAGAAGAAACTCTTCACCTAAGACTTCTCCCTGGAGGGACCCCTGTTGGTTCTGTTTTTTTCTGCCAGAAAGGAGATCTTCCTTCTAATTAAGTGTATGTTCTTTTCAGAGCAAAATAACTCCCTTGAGAGGCAGATGAGAAGATGAGGGGTAAACTGAAACTGCTCTACAAGTTATATTTGTGTGGCACTTGCACAGTTTTAGGAAAAACAAAACACACACATAAACTGAAAGAATTCCCACACCATTTTTATGAAATGAAACAGATCATTGCTTGACCCGCAGCCTATGTCCGGCTCCCCCTTGACCTTGCGTTTCCCTCCCTGTAATTTCAGCCCGAGCACTCTAAACAGTGTGTATCTGATTGAAGCTCGCCTTCGGACGTATTTATCCACTCTGTCTCTGGTAAACACAGACATGTGTAAAGAGAAAAAAAAGAATAACACAGTCTGCTGCTTCAGACCAACAGGCCCAGAGTTAAAACCAGTGGCAGACTTTTATGACACAGCCACTACACCACAGCAATTAGGTCCCCGCTGTAACTTTCATCTCTCCACAAAAAAGGCAGAATAATACGAGTAAATACACGCACCCAGACGAAACACGTCGTTTAGGGTTCCCAAATGAACCGAGCACAAGGTGGGAGGAACCCTCTCACAAATGATGTCCTATTGCGTGTTTTCCTGCAGTTAATTAATTCATTTAACTAATATTGCAGCAGCACTCAAGAATGAAGTCGAATGCATCAGCACATCTGCATTGAGAAGAATCTTCATTTGCCAGCAAGACGTCTCCGGCACATCACCCCGCCCTTTTACAACACAGCCTCAACAGAGACTTCAAGCTACTTTTATTGTTCCACACTGAATATCTAGTAACTTTTTAAAGGACAACAACTCCCATGACCGAGCTTGTCTACGCAAATAAACCCCAAGATGCACCAACCAGCACTGAGCGGTGCTAAAACTCTCCAGTGTGCTCACGTGAAATGAACAGGTTACCCAGAAACCAGACACTCAAAACCCAATGAGCTGGTTTATCTTCTTTAGAACCATCCTGCTGCCTCCCTTAAGAAAGGAAGGAAGGAAGGAAGGTTTCTTCATTATTTCTGTATCTACATTCAGGTTTCACTCTGGTTTCTGACCCAGGTGTTGAACCGTAATCACGTCTCTCTATCCCTAGATGGATCAATATTCAGTATCTCATGTAACTAGCTGCAGTGTAATAGTTAGTTAGATCATTTACATAATTTTTGTTTAATTAGTTCAAATTAAATAAGCCAGAGCCCCCCAAAAAAGTTAGGTTTAGCTTAATTTGATGTCGCGTAAATCTTTCCTTTTTCATAAGTATATCGTGGAGTCTAAGCAGTGTGAACTGCACCGTCTCTTTGTAGAATTACACATTACGACATTACCTAACTTATTACATACACTTATCTTTTCTTTAACACCAGTGAAGAATACTCTTATATTTTTAACTTGAGTTCTGCAAACTTTGAAAAGGGCCAACCTGTCAGAGGGGATACACAAGTCTGAGAGGGCCAGCAGCATCCTGAGCGAACACTGAACACATCCAGTTATATTAGCCAGTGGTCAAGTGCAGGTGGTATGTTGTGCATACATGGAGTCCTTTAAAAGGATGCAAGATGTGCCCTGAGGGCTCGCAATCCTCAAATGGACAGAGAGGATGATGAGCACACTTTCCCTGGAGAACTAAGAACTCTCACCAATATCACGTTCCCTGCAACCCGCTGTTCCCGCGACCTGACCCTGGCAATTTGTCATGACGTGATTGATTATTGTAGCGACTGCAGGTTGGAAATGTTCTGCAGGTCATCAAGGAGGTGTTACCTATACAGTACCGTCCTAAAAGAGGTTTGTTAACACAGTATTTTATAAGGATTGTGTCAGTTTTATTCTTTCAGTTCACTATCATAATTTTAAAAAATCCACCCAAGTATTAAACCTGGCAGTGATATTAAGACGTAGATGCAAAAATAAAAATACCATGAATTAAGAAAAAAATGGCAACATAAAATAAGTCCTCAAAGGTTCCGCGCTCATGTACATGATGGTGCAAAGCATTCAGTCTGTTTGTGTCTACACATGTTGATGTACATTTGTCTTTGAAGATCTTCTTAAAACAAGCTGATGTAATTGCTATTAAAATTATTTAAATATTTACATTTTCACACTTTTTTATATATTTGAATTAGAACACACTGACACTTCTTTGTATTAAAAAATAAATACTTGAATTTCCATCAAACAAAGCACTGATTCTGTAAAAATGTATTTTTCAGTCTTTACTTTTTTTCAGTAAATCTGACTGAAACAACTGAAAGAAGAAGACTATGAAAAAGTTCTGAAAATTCTCTGTCTGTCTGCGGAGCGCCTGTATTGTCTCGTCTAACTGTATTGTCACAACGTGAATTCTTATTTTCTGCTCTGTGAGAAGTGTCGCAACAAACCAGATGTGATTTTTAAACTAATCACGGCAGAAGTCATTTGTGCCCACGCACTAATGACGGGATCTTTGCTCCACACTTCAGTCTGTCTGCCGTCTGCCGTCTCGCTGCGTGTCAGCCGACACCTACAAGCTGCTTTGACAGCTTTTTGTTTTTCTATCAGAGCTGCAAAATTCTCTGCAGTATGTGCTGTTGAAAGATTTAGAATGAGAATGAGAAGTGCAGCTGGTTGTGCTGCTGCTGAACTCTAGTTGGAATTCCTTATAATGCAGACATTTATGTTGTGTTGAAAATGACTCCAAATGATTTTACATTAAACATCTGCAATGTGCCAAATGAGCACATTTATTTGTAAAAATGCTCCTCAGTAGGTTATTTATTCACTGGCTTAAAAGGTGATATGAAAACTTCTTACTTCTCAACTTGGGTCCTCTTACCTGAACTGTCACTTTTCCTCTTGCCGTTCCTCTTCTCTGCCTCAGCAGGTGACAGAGTCTGTCTGCCAAAATCTGCAGGCACACAGGAGGCCCCCGTAGGGGTGTTGCTGCCGCCCAGACTGGGGGTGCTGGCGCACATAATTGGCCCACCAGGGTGGCCCAAGTCTGGGGGTGTGGGGCCGTTGTGGGACGGGTGGGATGGAGGGTGGCAGAGGTTGTGGCGTGTGCCACTGCCAGGTGAAGGCATCTGTGGAATATGCCAAGAGGCATGGTGCTGAGGCGGGTGGTGATGCTGCTGAGAGGGCAGGTGGCCGCGATGAGGGAGGTGGTGCTGCCCGGGAAACAGGCTGTCGTCTGTGGGGTAACTGGAGATAATACAAGGCGAGGGAGAGGAGGTGGAGGAGGAAGAGGATGAAGAGGCCAGGTCGGGGTAGGAGACGTGGTCCGAGCGTCCATGAAGAGTCAGGGGAGACTGGGTGAAGGCAGGATGCAGGGCCTGCGCTGGGACGTGGGGGCTCCGCAGGCAGCCAAACAGTGTGTGATCCATTGCATGCAGACACACACAGCCCTCCAGGAAAAGTGAGAAGGGCAAATGAAAAAGGGTAACGTTACTAAATCAACCAAAAACAAAGGATCACAAATGCATATCCAAGCTGCTTTTCTTTTCCTGAGACTATTCCAAAACTTTTCCTTCAGTCAAAAACATTCAAAAAAGTCAGAGCTAAAAATAAAGAGTGATTTGAAATGGGGGTCCTGTGGTAATCCGGAGCCTGCAGCCAGTTGTTCTACAGGGTAAACAGTTAGCCCAGGAGAAGCTGCAGCAGAGCCTCTCAGATGTCAAGAGGAACAGGGGACTGGAGCTCGAGGCTGGGAGCAGAAGGAGGTTCCTAGGAACTGCAGAACGAGGGGAGCCGATGGAGGGGATGTTATAAATAGGGTGTAATGTGAGAGGGAGGCTGGGTCACAGGCTGCATATGCGCTACTGACCACATACATATGATCACCCTCCAAAAAGCAAAGCACAATAAATCTGTACTATTAAAATGGCTGAGCCTCAGGAAAGAAGGCAATTTTTTTGGGGACTTGGATCTGACCTCCGGTGGCCATCTTTTTTTTTATTCCTTCCCTGAAAGAAAACAGCCCTAATGGTTAATGGGTGGGGCTGGGGGAGGGTGGGTTATTAAGGGAGGAGGTGAGGGAGTGTGGAGAGATAGAAAGGGGAGACGTGTAAGGGGTTAACTCAGCATGTCACTTCTGACCTCTTTAAACACTCTTAGTCATGTGGACGTAGCCAAGAAAGCGCAACGCCTCCATCAGTTTCCTTTGCCCGTTGAGTTGTCTGTTTGTGGATCTTCTTCTTACTTTACTTCCGTCTTTTTCCATCTTTAAAAGCTACAAGACGTGTTGTATGTTAACAGAGACAAAATGGCGCTCCCGTCTAAACTTGATATTTTGCTCCATCAAATGCCTTTAAAACAAACCGCAGTTCGCCGTGATGTAGTGCAGCAAGTTATTTGTTCTGGGTTGATCTGATTTTGAAATGAAACACATCATCAAACATCCACACAGATAAAAGTCAGATTTTTGCCTTGTTCTAGTGATGATTTCATGTGGGAACATGAACATTTTAACTGAAGCTTTAACAGCTTATATAATGAATACACACAGACAGAGCAGAATGAGAATTCACGTAATAATTCAGCACGTCACACGACACATCGTCAGCTCTGAGATTAGTGTCTAAGTGAATCAGATCGATTAAAGCTGAACTAAAGCCTGGTAAATATTCACTATTAATAAATATTATGATTATTATTATTACGACTTGAATATTAATAATAATATAATTAAATCCATTTGCATTGCTTTAATTATGACTTAATAAACCTAACTGTAGCATATAGAGATAATGTTTCTGATATGTATAATTATAACATATATCACTGGATTATTGTGAAGAGGATGATAAATAATCATTTCACCACATTTCTCTAAACAACAATAAAACTGCCCATAATACTGAGTTTTATTTACTATACAGTTTAGATCAAATAATATACAAAACAAAATGGACTTTTATGGCCTTTCTCTGCGTTTTCAGGTTTAACACATGAACGGCCCCACAGCTCCGTGCTGAGGGGATCCTGGTGGGCGACACAGGCCGCTCCACAGGCGCTGCGGGCCGCCTGAGAAAGGAAATTAATTCCTCTTTCAGGGAAAATGACTTTAACAGATAGCATGACGGAGGCAGGCTGTAACTTTGCCGCTGCTGCCCCTCACAGCACCCCCACCCTTTTGCCACCAGCAGTCCCTCCAAAGCCTTCGAAGGCAGCAGAGGCAGCGCAGCAGAGGAAAAGCACCTTAGGTGAGTGAGTGTCATAATCTTCTACTGTTTACCTTACAAATGAAGGCTATTAGCAGGTTAGCTGAGGCGATGCATAAATATGCTCAGCTCCTTGAGCAGGTATTAATACACACAAGTTTCCAATCCTGTCGCTGGTCCCCTAGCAGTGATGGCCTGTGGTGTGGGTGTCTGCAGGCTCTGAGCTGTATGAGGCAAAAGCTATCACCTCGTGAATAAGTGTGAGCGTGTGTGTGTGTGTGTGTGTGTGTGTGTGAAAATGGGTTACACTCATACATCAGGCAAAAACTGAACTTTCATTGTGAAAATATGGTGTGTCAACCATCCACATTCCACTTGTTAGGATTAAAGTTCCACAAAACATCCACCACTCAATCAACTGTTAATTTTCTTTACACTAAAATACTCATTTAATTAGTAAACTCTTATTTGTTCCACGTCTCCTAAATGTTTGAACACAAGAGGAGCCTTTAAGAACCACTAACCCCTAAATATCTGGATTTAGTGAAGAGTTTTACAGCCTCCTCATGGTGTAAATTCTGCCCGAGATGCTGCAGCCCGAGGTAATTTAAATAAACTTGTAAACTTTTATTTGGACCTGAAACTTGTCTCAGTTGAAAATATGGGAACACTGGCAACACATATTGTTCAACCTCAAATATGTGATGACGTGACACACAGAGCAAAGTACAAACAGGTGACGTGGCCATAAAGGTGAGTCGGTGCAGCCTATAAAAAGGAGCCAGCGGGGACGAGATTCACGATGCGTATGTGTTGAGCTTGTCACCGTTACGGACCGGTGAAGCTGAGGCAGCTGGTTTTCTCCGCACTAGACAGAAACTGAAGGTAGACCTGCTGCTCAACCTGTGGCTGTCAGTCACACAGGCGGGAAGGCTTAGATCAGACACAGCTCGGTGCCACCGTCACCAAAACAAACAGACAGCCACCACTTTAGTCCAAATTATAGTGGAAACTGGACATTATTATTATTCCTGTGAAATCAACAGTGAAGATCTTTTGCACAGGTCAACCAAAAGATAACAGTGACATGAGTGTGACAGTGCAGTCACGAGAAGCTTTTAAAAATGAGATATTAAACATCGGTAAAAATCAACAATGAATAAAACCTACACTATATTACAACATATTTATAGGCACGATTAGTGTTTATTAGTGCAGCAGTTCTAGCTTCTGAGTGTGGAGGCTGCTGTCTAAACAGATTCAGTAAAATACAGTTGTAATAATAAAGATGTAGAAATAAGCACATTATACTGAGCTATAAACTGTTTGTTACATGTGTGTATGCTGCATAAAAACTTTACATTATCACGTGTTACAAACCGTCATGAATTCAGTTTAAAATTAACATATAGATATTTATGATTACGAGACGATTTATCAAACCATAGATGATAATAACCCTATAATCTGTTTTCATTGCTGCTTTCCTACATTTAACAGCAGCGGATGTGTTGTTCGCTTTACTGCAGAAAGCTTTGATGGAGCTCTTGGCTTCGGAGTATAACAAGTGTTTAAAAAACTCGTGTGCGTGTGTGGAATCAAGATGAGACACTTTCCTCGTTTTTCGTTTTAATTCTCCGCCTAATACGGAAACATTTCGCTGCGTCTCACACTCAGTGAGCCTCTCTTGATGCATAAAGCATGCGGCCAAGTGCAGTAAGATTAAATGTAATGTGTTCTGCAACAGCAGCAGACTGAATATATCTAAAATGAGACGGCTGTCAAAATAACTGAGAACCACTGTCTCTGTCATTCCTACAAATAAATGGAAACACTAAATTATTTGTTTTCTTTTTGAATTGAAAAGAAAATTGTTTGCTCTCATCTGCCTACCTAAAAAAAGATTTTTGCTTGTATTTGAGCTTTTATTCTAAAATAAAAGTCCAGACAAAATGTTCAGACTTAATTAATATTTTATTTAAAATCTGGATTTTTCAGTTACGTGACACTATGTGAACATGTGAGTGTGTGCGCACATCAACTTGATGCTTTCTCGGTTTGATCCTGCAGCCGACAGCAGATCAGGGACAGTGACAGTGCTGCAGTGCTGAGACAAACATCTGCGGGCAGCGTGGAGTCTGTCATCGCTGCTCGTTTCCTTTCAAACTGCAGCCGCAGATTTATGGCGGTTGTCAGAAATATTGTCCGTACAGACAAAACAGTGCAGCTGGTTTACAGAAGCAGAATTGCAGCTTCTTTGGGGACTGACGGCATGAAGGCATTAAGAAAGATGTTGACAGCATTTGTGTATTTATTCTTCTTCAGTTTGCATGAACCTCTTTTACTGTTAGAACTATTATATTTAAAAAATACCATGTGATAAATTTTATATCTTCAAATAGCTGCTTGTATTTAAACATATAAAAGAGTTTTAGCACGTCTGGCTTCAACTAAAGCCTTGAATTTAAAATATAATTTGAAAGATTATTGCTGTCATGGAAAACTTTGTCACAGAAGCATATTTAACACAATATCTGAGGCACATCAGATTTTCTTTCTAATAATTTTACGTCTAATAGACGTTAAAATGTCTTCAGAGTCTGCTTTTCTGCTCTAATGGTTGTCGAATACAATTGCTGCTCTTAGGTGGTCATTTTCTGTGTCTGTAATGGCCACGGACAGCTGGGATGACATCACCATCTATAATTGGGGGGGGGTGCCTGGTATGATGGTTCCCCTCCGCCACCAACTTGAAGGCAGCGAAGCCCGAGCAGACGCCCGTGATGCTGTGCAGGGCTGCCGCGTCGACTCAGACCTCAAACAGTTCGGGGTCGCCGCACTGAAACCTCCATTTAGATCAGGCCCGAAACCAAAAGTGGCACCGGCTCCAGCCAGCCGCTGCGCTGAGCCCGCTTCCTCCCAGACCTAGTTTGTCACTTCGCCGCTGCACTCTCCTCGGCCTCCTAAAGTGGGAATAGGTGCCAGGCAGGGAATGACTCCAGACATCTTGATTTGTGAACGGGCTATTAGAAATTTTTATTTGTTCGACTGGCCACACAACGTACCATCCGACCAAACCAACTGCACATACACTTCCTGTTGCACCACACTAAGCGTCTCAGGTTTGGTCCAATAGCAGTGAAGAGGTTTTGGCCATATTGCATCACTCCACCTCTGACGGTCCAGCTTCAACATGCTGTTCCAATAAGGCAGTCAGAAGGGTGAAGTCAACCTTTTATGATTTAACGGCTTCCTCCTCTCTTTTTGTTCCTGGGGGTTTCTGGCCGATTCCCAGAGAATTTGTTCCGTTAACTTACTGTAGGTGGGGGGTGGCCTGCTTTCTAGCTAACGTTAAGTCAGTGTGCGGGGGCTGGTGAATCTCATTAACACTTAATTCAGACCCAGTGCCATCAGTTGGTATCCTGCTAAGTCCACGAAGGGTTAGTGACCCGTTATCCTACAAATGACATTTATACTTCATTTTACACTCGTTATTATGTTCGTCTTTAAATTGCTGTATTTTACTATTAGTGAAATGTTCACTGACAATACACTTTTTTATTTTTAGATTTATTTTTTACCAATTCATCCATTGGTTTGAAAACTGTATCCAAAACGTGTGAACGTCAGATGGAAACTCTGTTCACAGAAAGAAAAGCTAAGAGAGTTGTTGACTGGCAGTCAGAACAGTCAGAAAGCTGCTGGTGAATTTCCTGTTTGGCCAGGTTTTCATTTTGAGGCCTTACACACGTATTGTTGACCTCTGCAGGTGTTTTCTCATCCTACCTGATTGAAGACTGTGTGGGCGTGACACAGCATGCTTGATTGACGCCGTCTTCACTCTCTGGCTGCACCTGTTAGGGGGCGAGTGCGCTACACTCACCCAGTTACAGCCTGACCAGATGTGTAGTAAATCAAAAAAACCTGTGTGGGTGTGCGGATCACTTCATTTCTGACTTGGTGAATGTTTGTCTGTGACTCTTGTCTCATGTAGTAGTCTGACAACTACTACATGCTACTAGTATTAGTCTACATATTAATGAAGTCATTTCTTTTAGTGATTTCCTGCCGCTGCTGTTTATATTTCTTTTGAAACAGTCATCAGAACCATCCCGTGTTTTTTTACCGTGTTGCATCATGTGAAGCATAATTGTACTGTTTATTAGTCAGAGCTTGGTTATTGAGGTTTTTGAACATGTCATCCTGCCCCACTCATGCAGCCGTAGGGTCTAAGGATGAACCAAATACCTTATTGATTGGTTTTTCCATCATGACAAACATACTCAAAGGACTAATCGGCCATAAATTCTGTCAAATGTAACATCAATATAAAATATAATAAATCAGAACCAGAAACCCTCAGCATTGCTAACTGAACTCATGTATACAGGAATAAGAAATCACCTTGAGCTACATACATCCTGTTTTACCTCTCCACACCCTAACCTGAGAACCTAAAGGTGCAGCAGCCGCCCCTCAGGCGTGTCGCAGGAGAACAGCAGCCTCTACTGGTGGCTGATTTAAGATGTGTGTGTGTGTGTGTGTGTGTCTGCGTGTGTGTGAGAGAGAATTCAACCATTCACACTGCACAGGTGCATTCATATGTATTCTCTTATCCAAACAGCTATTACTAATGTCTGACCTGATGATTTCACGTGAGCAAATAAATGTGTTTTTTTTTTTTTCAATTGTTAATTTCTGACACCTGGTGAAAAACTGTTTCATTTCCTTATAAATATCAAACGTGTCCCAACATGTCCACAACTTATGAATCATTTGAACACATGTACACTATAAACATGCCTAGAAAATAAAAACAAAAAAAGTTTAATTTACTGTTTGACTATACAAAAGAAAACAATAATTTGTTTGATTATTTTTAGTAAAAAAATGATGAATCAGGTTTTATCTAAAATATTTTTTCATGCACAAATATATATGCGAGACACGAGTGTGAAAGTGAGTTTTGCATGTGTACACAGATTTTGTCTGCATGATGACGATTCCTTCAACATGTGTGTGCAATGTGTTGTACAACTGACACATGTAAAACTATGCACAAAGTGATGAGTACTGCTGCGTCATGAAATAATGAAACCGCCATGTGTGCTGCCTGCATTGAAACGTTTTCCCCTGAACAGTGCTGGGAGAAGAATTTCTTAGTTATTCCCTTACTTAAATTAGCAACAGCACGCTACGAATGTACTGCACAGTAGTGTTACAGTAGTGTTCTGTTATGAACTGTAACAATTGTTCTTAAGATTTCAGTACACGTGACCAGTCTTACAGTGTAGTATACTGTATTATAATACAAAAACATTGACTGTAGTGAGACACATATAGGGGAGCTTACACTGTATTTAACTTAAAGTAGCTTAAAAGAGATTGGAAATCTTTTTACTTCTCTCATACCTGTCACAGAGTATGAAAATCACTGCGAGTGTGAAGATGCTTTCAACATATAGAGTCAAATGCAGCTACAGATGGCTGTGCAAAAAATATTCACTTCTTTTCTTTTTGTTTGTTTTTACTTGTTTTGCTTTATTTTCTCTTCTCTTGAGCTGAAATTTCTCCTTTTCCTCAGTTTACATCAGGGATTGTTTTTTACTGAAGGTATGTTTGAAATTCTGAACTGTTTGCTTGACATTTAGCTGCCTGCAAATAAATAACGTGTCTCCTTAGCAGCGCTGGAGTCAAGGGTTATTGCTGCTTGGTGTCAGTCACATTTAGCTCTTGGCCAATAGAAACCCAGTGACCTCTGCATATTTTGCACTCAACGGGGTCATCAGCTGCGCCTCCGGGGAGCCGTTCTGCTCTCCATCTCCTCTCACGCTGGGAAGTGGAGTTCCCAAGCATTTCCCCTGACTGTGGTCCAGAACAATCCCATGTTGTTGGCCAATCAGGAGCCTTGAGTGACCGGCTTTAGCTTGATGTGGACATGACGCATGAAGTCCAGACAATAGGAGGATACAGAGGCACACCGTATGCTTGCAAATGCTCTTCTTTGTCTTGAAAATAGGGCGAGATAGGTTGTAATACAGTGTAGTGCAGATTTCCTGAATTTTATTTTGTGACACCTCAAGCCAGCTGAGATCCCCTTGTTCAAAGTGATGATCCGCGCTGCAGTGCAGAACACCAAAACAGAGTTCTAGTCCTGATAATCTATAAAATGTGTTGCCTGTGGATCCGATCCACACAGTCACGCTATAAACTGACCAGCGCTTCGCGTTTCTGTTTTCTGTGCGTCGTGACATCTGTTGAAATCATAACCCTGTTTTCACCAGGACCCTGTCCCGTCCTGTTTGCAGTTGCCGTAGCGACTGGGCAGTGTGCAGGAGGCAGAGCAGGGTTTGGTCCAAGCTCGCTGGAATTGAAGAGGAGGCGGCGGTTTGGACGGGATGGACTGCATTCAGTTCCAGGGCTTTCCAGAACCTCCCGGGGGCTTCATTAAAACAAAAGGAGGAGGAGGAGGTGGGACTTCCTGTTGGAATCTAACAGACCAACCGTGACCCCATAGGAACTGCAACATTCAACGTGGACAGAAGATCCACAGCTATGTATCACATACACCCAGTACATCATAGTCTGTACTGTGCAACGTCCCGCGTCCAGAGAGCAGGTCGGTAACTCAGCATCAAACACTCACGTTACACGTAAATCCTGCACATATTTTATCCATTCCCCGTTCACTGGCACTGAAGGCCACAAGACAGACAAATTCAAGGCTGCGCTTCCTGTTTCTGTTCAGTCTGCAACCAGCTCAGGTGGGGTCAGAGGTCGGAGGTTACCTTTGTTCCACTTTTCCGGACTTTGGAGTCATTATTCTGGTGTGTTTAATATCCACTGATCACAGTACCAGACTACAAACGGTGGCACTGCTCTCATGCACTGCTTCACTCTCTTATTGTTTAATCATTGTTTATTCATCACCCACATCAAAGCTGTGACACTGCATCCTTTTCAGGGATGTAGGGCCATGGCAGTTTTATTGAACAAAAGTGTAACATTGGCACCGAGAACCACCCATCCTGTCTCAACAATCCCCTGTGATTCACCGACCATCCCCTCTTTCACGGCACGAAAGTGAAGGCTGGAGATATGCTGCTCGAGGGTGCGTGAGGGCGAACATGCATGGCTGAACAACACCGTGTGTCTGTCTGTCTCACTTGTCTGACTCACAAATGCCTCCATGCAGTGTATGGATATGTGTGTACAGACGTACGTCTTAAAGCTTGATCAAGCTGCAGCATCTTTGTAACTTGAACATAGAGATCCTGAGATCTTATAGACTGGATTGTGGCTGTGAGAATTATAGTGCTTTGGTATCAAAAAAGCCTTTAAACTCTAACAGACCTTCACAGATTATACCAGGATCCAAAAACCTGCATCCAAAAAACATGTTTAATATAGTAAAGAGTTTTTACTCTGTCTTTTGCTTCATATTAAATATTATAATAATCATTGTTGCGAAGTTTTTGTCATCTTGAAACTCTGCTCCCAACCCGATGTTACAGCCACACAAGCATCAGTGAAACAATGGCAATGAAAAAAACTAAACTCAGCTTTATCGTCAGTTTGATCTTTAGCAGTTCATGTTTACATGGGCTGCTTAAATGATTATAGAAATGTCAATTGTGAGCCGCCAAAGAATGTCTCTACCAAGGGCGTCAGTGTTTTGATGTCCTTCAGTTTGGAGCATGACAGCTGGATAATGGGGAGGTTGTTGGGGAATTGGAAAGCATCTCGATAACTGATATATTCCAAAACAGAGAATGAGCCAGAAAGTCAGAGCCAGAAAAATCAACCCAAAAATGTAATTTATGAGTCATTGATGATGATAAACAAACGTACCAACTCCCCGCAGATACGTTGGAGGGAGTTCGCAGCGTACCATGGTGGCTTACACTATAGAGAAGTTGAGCTAAATTTCAAAGTGACCAACGAAATAAAGGACTCCACGTTAAGACACAATGTGAAGGAGATGAGAGAAAGAAAAGGAAGAAGAGAACGGCACCTGGGGTTAGACAGCCGCAGCTCTGCAGCTCGTCATCCAACAGGAAACAATAGGGATGTTGTCAGTCTGAAGCAACAGTCTCACACAGGAACCAGTGTGGGACGGCCGCCACTTGGAAGTAGTAGTTCTCCATAAAACTGATTTACTGTTCCAATTTTAGGCCTTTAGATGACACTTATCCTGTGAAGCAAAGAGAAAGTGTAACAATAAAACTACAAAAGTTCCCAGGTCACTAGCAATGTCCGGTCAGCAGCGGCCTGATAATGTTCCAGTGATCAGAGTGATCGTATGAAAGAACAAAAGAAGCAAACAACACTGACAAACAGCACAAATGCATGTGAATAGTACATTTGTGATATGACCTCGTGGCTATAAAGCTGTCAGGCTACGGAGTCACTGTCTGCTGTGGAAATAGTTTAATCCTCAGCAAGCAAATACTGTTATTTCAGATAAAAAAAATCATAATTTCAGCTGCAAAACATCATGCTTTTGAGCAAATATTGCACCTTAGGACAAATCGAATCATATTGCTGAACAAAAACTTGTATTATTGTGATCTTGGCTTCAGCGGTCAATGTTCTGTCCGGTGAATAAATAAACTCTGAACAAATAAACTCATTGGTTTAAATGTAATTTTTTTGTTTTTGACACATATTTTACAGCAATTCGCCAAGTATACAAACACCAGCTGCAGCAGTTTATTTGTGCTGTGCTGTGCCGTCAACTGAAGAACTTTCCAAAACTCCTCCGTGTTGTCTGAAAGCTGAATGGTTGTGAAGACGCTGCGAGAGGTCCACGGCACAGTACAAAGATCCTGTGCATTCACTATGATTCTGATGACTGTTAAGGTCGCCACACGTTGGGATTATATTTTTTAAAAACACTTTACAGCCTTTCTCTGTCCTCCTACAAGTGTCTTTAATTTTAGTGGAGAGGATAAACATTTCAAGTCTGTCCACTAAACTCTGACACCGTGGAAACTCTGGATATTGTTGTAATGGCTCATAACATAAATTATAAAGGGTAGAGAAAGCTGAAGGTTGAAAGATTAACAGCAGGGAAACTTTTCTCCCATCTTGGCTGTTCCCTGTTGACTTTTTTTTCACTGACAATCCAAATCTCTCCAATTCCCTTTTATTCATATCCTGTTTCAGTCCTGTGCATTTTCTCCCATGCTTTGTGCAAAGAAAGTTATATGAACTAGGAAACAATCTGAAAGGTAGAAATGGAATGGTTTGGAATATTTACAGTCCATAGACTTCGGCACCTACTTCTGCTTGCTTTCAACAGGCGTCTTCTCTGCAGAAGTCACAACAGTACTTCTCATTACATTTAGTGCACCTTCCAAAACCTAATCAAAAGTGGGCACCAAAGACCAGTCACTGTTCACACCTCATTATTACTATTTCCTGCTTTTCTGCATTATCTGGTAAATCGAGATATGAGCTAAACCAACAAAAACAATATGTCATTATTAGGTTTCTCAGAACTCCCTGAAGTCCATCCATCCATCCAAATCCTAACCGCTTGTCCTCGTAAGGGTCGCAGGGGGCGCTGGGGCCATCCCAGCAATCATCTGGCGAGAGGCGTGTTACACCCTGGACAGGTCCATCACAAACATGCCCACAATCACACGCACGGACAAATTTGAGTCACCAATTAAGCTAACATGCATTTCTTTGGATGGTGGGAGGAAGACGGAGAACCTGGAGAGAACCCTGAAGTCATTCTGTTGTAAATTTACTCTGATGTTTAGAGGCCGATGTTATCCTGCTGGATACGGCAATGAACGATTTCTATGACGACAGGCTGTATACGTCCTGAGACAGCAAAGCAGCCCCTCCACCATACTGACGTGTTAGGATGATGGCTTCATGTTGGTTTGGGGCACCTTTTTATGTGTGACAGCAATGAAACCATTTCCCAGTAGCATGGTAGCGTGTCCAGGTGGTCTTTAGGCTTTTGCATGTTTTCTATACCTAATTTTTCTTGCCCTCCATACGTGGGTCTCTGACCAGCAGACAGCTTGTGCTCAGATCTGTGTAGTGTCAGCAATATGTCCAGCAGACTGGCAGGGTTCATGTTGAAAATGTATGTCACACTGTTGATGTTGGTGCATAACTTGGCTTAAAGTAAATGATTCAAATATTCAATCATTGTCTTGCCTTTAATGTCTGGAACAAACGCTGCATACATCAGCGGAGCCAGGCTTGAAATGTTGATATTTTCAGTCAGTAGATTATTTTTCACACTGCACTGGTCCCTGGCAACTTTTAGCATTAACAAAGCTTACTAGAACTAAAATTGTAACACAAATAAACTAAAGCAAAATAGAAACGAAAAAAAAATGAAATTAATGAAACCACAAGTGGAACTAACTAAATTAACAGAAACTCAGAAACAATATTATCAACGTGAAAATGACTTTGCTCTCCTACCTGGTTCGGTCGTCTCATTCCAAATGTCACAACTCATTCCGAGTTATCACATCCAGCATTTTCTACATTCTGATTTTCCATTTGGAATTCTTTAGGTGGTCACATGTTCCAAAACACAGATTAGTTTGTTCTGAATAAATCTGCACAAATTTCAAATTCTGAAGTAGCTTAAAGTGTGAATAAGGACTTTTCCCATATTTATGTTTTTAAACGATTCCTCATTTATTTCACATTACAAAATAATTCTGGTTCATTACAGCTTGATTTTTTACATTTAGGTTGTAGATGTATCTGAAAGATCAATTTTTGTGCAGTTTTCCTGTGCATTATTTCACATTCTACCTCTAAATGTGGATAAAAGGTGGTTGAACTTGTTTACAAACCGTCTGCCTGCTTGTTTTCCTGCCGAAGCAAGGGAAACAATTCCCTTAACACATCCATTTGGAAAACCGGAGTGTAAAAGAAGAATGATCTTTAATTTCTAAATGACCGACATTAGAAGTATTAAAAATTCAACTAGTTGGTGTAAATAGTGTAACGATGTCCTGTGATCAACACAGCTCCATTTTCTTTCTTAATGAAGTGTGTTACACAACCAAGCCAAGTTTATCTTCCACCTGATTGATCCATCAGAAGGCGCTGATTACAACTGACTAATTACATGACAGCGAGGGGGAGACGGGACACACACACACACACACAAACATGCAGGAACTCACACAAAGTTAAAAGACACACACAATTAACAAAGAGGACGACGAGAGCACACAAAAACATGTGCATCCACAAACACACATCAATGCGCACATGTTCAAATAAACACACACATACATCATATGCTTGCCAAACTGCATTTACACACACGCACACCCAGGCGTGGGTATAACTGCACAGATTCCTGCCTCATTCTCACACCCACACAGACACTTAACACACACATTTCTGGATTACAGCTCGTGTCGGGTGTGTTTACATGCTGCCATCACTTCGTGGTCTGGCGTGAGGCATCGAAAGTGATCAGAAATGGGACCGACAAAAGGCCAGGCCAAGCCGGAGAGTAAATAAGTAATAAATCTATCCCACATCAGCGGAAAGTTTCACTGTAAACACACTCTTAAAAACGAGCGTGTTGTGGCGTCCCGTGCTGATGGGAAGATGACTGACATTCCAGCTGCTCTCCACAAGAAAGAATAAGGAATAGAAAAAGAGTTGTGAGTTTACGGGGTTTTTGGCCGGTTTCACCAGAGCATCTGGTGGCTTTAATCACAACAAAGCACAATTAGTCAACGTCAGAGAGATGGAGAGGAGGCGAGATGAAGGGTTTGGTCCAGGACGTACAACATGTGAGAAAGAATGAGAGAGGAAGAGCGGCTGCTGTGCCAGAATCAAACTAAAACTGTGTTTCCTGTGCGTTCTGCACAGTGATATTATAATAAAGGCAGCTTGTTCGGTAAATGTGTGCACAGTTTCCTTAGGAGTTAAAAAATCAACCGATTAATCACTTAAATGTTCATGACACGCATTAAAAAATGTTTTTACTATGAAAAAAGGGGCATATTGTTCTGTCTATTGTGTTGAAATCAAGGCAAGGGCCAGAAAAAATAAAAAAGCAAATAGTGGACTTTCCCTAGTTTATTTTCCTTTTCCTATTTTAATGAGAGTTTCCTGTTTAGAAAAGTGAAACAGATTCATAGTTCTCTACAAGCTGCATTATGAGTTATTATCAACTAATAATAATCATCAATCAGTACTGCTCAGGTGTGGACACTGAACGCAGGGTCGGCAGCTTGATCACGGTCCAGTGTTCCCGTACAATCATCATGTGACATGTCGTCGTCTTGACTGAATGAAGAGCTGTGCCTGGGCTGGGTGGAGTGACTGGTGAATCTTTTTACCGAGCCAATCCAAAATCTTTAAACATTAACCAAGTGTTGTGAAAGCCTGAACTGAACATCAAACACAAAAGCAAACACAGAACATTATCATTACTATAAAGTTGTTTTTCTGGTCTCTTGATAAACAAGTCCAACATTTGTTGTGTCTCAGTTTTGGTCTCCACCAGGACACTTCTCTCTCACTCTCTATCCGACATTTTCTAACTGAAAGTAATGTCTAGTGAAGGGCAGCCTCTACCAAATGTGTTGGTGATTTTATCTGTCGCTTTGCTTAAACCAATTTCTCTCAAATATACAGGCTGCATTTTCAGCAGATTCAAAAGGTCACACATAAGCATGGTGATCATTTTACTGGTCAACATCAGGTCTATTTAATAGGGATGGAAAGAAGCTGGGATTTCTGGGGGAGTTTGAAACTGATCCGTCTCTTGCTAGTAAAAGTTGCACACTTAACTGGATGCATGCAAGGAGGTGAAATTGATCGTAGCAGAGTGGGTGTGAAATATATGCACGGCTCTCAGCCACCTGGAAGTGCGAGTATGAGCGCGCGCGCGCGTGTGTGTGTGACATGTAAGTCACCGTGCAGGTCTCACGCACCACTTCGCGCTGGAGGTAAAGTGAGGAGCAGTAACCCCAATAACTTGTATGGCTCAAATTAGCAATGCTTTTTAAAGTGGCCTCCCACACAGCTATCACCACGTCGACCACTGAAGACCCTGATTATCAGCTCTGTACCCAACGTGCAGTCCAGACACTGAACCCCATATGTCATGAGCAGACACAAGACCATGCCTTCCTCCCAAGAATGGGAACGCTATCATAAAAGGCCTTGATGACATAAAGCAAAGTGATCAGCTTTGACATGGGGGGAGATTTGAGCTCATTTGGGGTTTTTCAAAAAAGGGAACAAGTTCAAAATTGATCCTGTGCTTTATGGCCTGCTTCCCCCTCTGCGCTAGGTCACTGAATTTATTTCTGCGTCTCTACAGCAGGACATAAATCATCCTCAAGCCCTTTCTTCTTCTTCTCTCTCTCTTTCTGAAGCGAGGGACGTGGCTGTCTGCAGCACAGAGTCCGGCTCTCTCCACTCCGGAAGAATTAAGCCCGCAGACATTACCACATTGTATTTTGCGGTGAATAGTTTTTTAAAAAGGGGGAACCAGTCCTGGCTCCACCACAGTCCCAGTCCTGCGGGCCCCTCGGGCCTCTTTCCTTCACTCTTTAATTAGATTAGTTGAGTCCCCAATCTGGCAACCCAGGCCTCCAATCTGGCAGTCCGGCTACCTTTGCAGTAGTGCAATATCTGGTCTTAAGAGGAGGAAATGACCTAAATGTTGGTCAGCCTGGTATTCTGTTACACCCAATGGTGTGCTGACAAAATGACTTGGGTAATGAAGACGTTAGAGGCAAAGGAGAACGCAGGGACAAAAAAAAGAGGATTTACAGCTGAGGTCTATGAAAAGTGCTGGGCCAAGCGAAGGCTTGTGGTCGCGGCAGCCATTTTAGGAGGGAAGCTGGCAGCTGAAGGAGCCATCAGAGGTCGGGTCAGTTCTAAAACAGCCAATTGGGCGCTCAGGGGCTGTTGCATATCAATAAATATCACCCGAGCATGTCGCTACTTGGAGGCGTACAGTAAATTTGCAGCGAAAGGCAAAAGTGGATCTTTCACTTTGGATTGACTAAGGAAAATGAAGAATTACAGGCTATGTCTCTCTGTTCTCTGTGCTCCTGAGCAAGTGTCTCAGCATCTTCAAGTGTCAAAATAACACAGCAGCATTGGAAAGGAAGCCACGAAGCCAACTGATGGCGCCAAAGTCAAAGCCAGGGCTTTGAACTATTTAGGAGTCTGAGAGTTTTACAGGACACTGTATTTCTGTCAGTACCAATGTACTACTCGCTGCCAAAGAGATGATTAAGAAATACAAAGAAAACACAAAGTGAGTCTGCAAGAAAAAAACGCTTCAACAGAGCACGGACAGTCAAATGCTATAGAGCTTCCTGCAGCGAAACATATGTGCAGACAAGACTTATCCAGCCGTGCACTAAATTCCACAGCCAGCCATCTAGATGGGACGTGACAGCATAAAACAGAGGCGGACGTCTGGAGATTTCACTGACAGGAAGTGAGTGCTGTGAATGATTCAGCCTCATAAATCATTTTTGGAGGAAGAGATGCAGGGAGCTTCCAAAACCGAGAATCTTTCAGGCACAACTGATGACTTGATCCCTCAAAGGGTGCCGCTGCCGAAGTGTGTGTGTGTGGGTATCGCAGCTCCCACGCTAGCACACAAATCAAGATGTTATGGCAGGTCGTGATGACTAATTTGCTGTTGTTGTGTTTGAGGTTTTGTTGCAGAAAAAATAGTTACAATCCTTCACCGTGGCCCGGAGGGAGCGAGAGGGTTGGAGCTCAGGCCTGGTGAAGGGGGAAGAGTCCGGAGTTAAACATTGGAAAGATGAAACAACTGGGGATTTATCACTACGGTGTAGTTAGTCTGTGAAAGTGTGTGTGTGACAGAAATAAGCAGCTGAACTGTTTTCACAGCAGGTCAGATGAATTTGAAAATAAATGTATCTATTCTTTCTTTTCTATATGTGCGTCCCTGAGGCAGCAGACTTTGGTTCTTTGTGATGCAGGTGTAGTTTTTTACTCCTGTTTTCCAGGTTTCCTCCGGGTACCAACCAAAGACATGCATGTTAGGTTGATTGGTCACTCTTAAACTGTCCATAGGTGTGAATGTGAGTGTGCATGGTTGTCTGTCTGTGTTGGCCCTGTGAAGGTCTGGCGATCTGTCCAGGGTGGACCCCGCCTCTCGCCCGATGATAGGCTTCAGCACCCCCTGCGGAAGATAATAGATAGAGGCTTAATGTGTGGACACGAGACCGTGACACCCTGCGGCAGATCTGCGTGTGTCTGATGGGTCAGATCTCCTCCTCCTTTTTTATTCTGCAGGGTAATTTTCCAACACTGGTGTAGATGTAGACGTGGATGACAACAACATTCAGCGCTGTCCAGTTTGACAGTAACCAGAAGCATATTTTTAATTCTACCCTTTGAACAAAAATGTCTGTGGCTACTGCAAGACGTTCCCCCACCGTGCAAGGTGGAGCCATACACACCTAGTCCTGCTGTTCCAATGGTAAAAACAGCAGCATGCTCGGCTGCAGTCGTCTCTCACTGTCTTTGTTGGTGCAGTAATTTATGACAGGACATGTTGCTGCCACATGTTGAACAATGGAGTAGTGTAAAGACTACTGCAGGTCATTTGTGGAAGCTTATTACAGTGTCGTAAGTGATGCAGTCTCACACGAGCGCGCGTGTGTCTTTGCAGCCAAAAAACAGAGGACAACATTTTTACATTTAAAAAGTCAAGAAGTAAAATTTCTTTTACTTTCTCCTAAAGATGACTTTGTCATCGACTAAACTACACTCACGAATGCGTTGTCATGCAGACCGTGACTGGGACTTGATGAAATGTAAGTGAGCAATGTATTTTTGTGTGTTAACATTTCAACCAAATTTTGTGCTAATAAATGTTGCGCAGTCCACTTTTGTTCGACACCTCATTTTTAGGAGATCTTCACTAGCTGGAGTCCTGACACGCGAGAGTTCAAACTAAACTATGACAGATGTAAAAGAAAATCATATTTATCATATCACCATATTCACCACCTCCGGCAGAAGTTTGAGCTTATCCCGAAGGAGGCAGGGGACATTGAGTCCGAATGGAAACATGTTCCGGGCTTCCATTGCCGAAGCGGCAGTGTGGAGCTGTGGCCATAAGGTTGTCGGTGCCTCTCGTGGTGGCAATCCCCGTACCCGATGGTGGACACCTAGGGTGCGGGAGGCCGTCACGCCGAAGAAAAGAGTCCTATCGGGTCTTGTTGACCAGTGGGACTTCAGAAGCAGCTGAGGGGTATCGGCGGGCCAAGCGTGCGGCGGCTTCTGCTGTTGTAGAGGCAAAAATTCGGGTATGGGAGGAGT
>JAUMTR010000008.1:2051331-2114969 GCA_032270685.1 Microctenopoma stevenorrisi | reverse complement strand
ATCTCCCGGCTGGCTTGGGAACGCCTTGGGGTCCCCCCAGGTGAGCTGGAGGAGGTGGCCGGGGATAGGGAGGTCTGAGTTTTCCTACTTAGGCTACTGCCCCCGCGAACCGATCCCGGACCAAGCGGAAGATAATGGATGGATGGATGGACGGATATTCATCAGGGTTTTTTTATAAACACTTGTTTATAGCACATTTCCTAATCTTACTCCCAATTTTCTTCCCTGCTCACAGCTCTCCCACCTTCCTCGTGGTTTTTGATGACATCTACCTGTTCCTGGCTCCGTGCATCCTGACAGCGTTGTTTCCACTCACACAGCCACACAGCTGCACCTTCTTGGCATAGTCAGTGCTCCGCCTCCTCCCACGCCTGTGAGTGAGAGCCAGAGAGCAAAAGACAAAAAATACTGGCTACTTTCAGACTGTCCTTCTGACACAGTATGCTGATAGTGACACAGCGCTGATAAGCAAATGCTGGGAATTCCTCAGATTTAACAGTGCAGTGTTTGAAGCAATCTGCACGTCATGCTGCAAATTACAACCAGAGACGTCACAATTGACAGCAGACTAAGACTGGTCGTCTGCACAGTCCCACGCTTCAAACCTACACAGAGGACAGACAATTTCTTACAGTGGAAAAGTCACAGTCGTTACAGAATGATTCAGGGTCAGCCTGATCAGTGTTGGCCATTGTCAGAGGAGTGTATGCTCCCATGTGTGGCTCCGCGTTGAGGCCCGTCGCCGTCTGTGTGGGTGTGATCTGTAATGGATGGGCGTCCTGTCTCACCCTCTGGAGGTGGGCTTGATTGAGCGGCGTCGGAGGAGCCGGGAAGCAAGAAAAGGAGCCAGGATGGATGTGGAGTGGAGACTTATATTTCATCGTCCGAATCACGAACAGAGCTGCAACATGGCTGTCAGCATGATGGAGATCCTATCGCTGCGAAAAGGGGTGGGGGGGCGGGATCAGCGGCCAAGTCCACAGCTGCTTCCAACTAACTGCTCTCTCTCAGTTTCAGCTCGATTCAGACAATTTATTGGCGTCAGAGTATTTCACAATGGCGAGATACATCAGTCTCTTTGTTCTTAACCTCATTATTTTCGTCCATCAGCAAGTGTTTCAGTAGCTGAACGATGGGATCCTTCTCGGCTCCTCATTGCTTCCTTAAATTCTCTCCTCTTTCTTTTCATTTCCATTGTTTCCCTCCTCCCTCCACATTTTGCTTCCTTCTTTCCATTTTAAATCCTTTGTTCTTCCTTTTACTTTGCGTCACTTCTTTCCTCTTTGATTCCTTCTTCCCTTTTCTTTCATTCCCTTCATCCTCGCCACTTTTTCCTCTCTTTCCATCATGCTCTTTCCTTTTTTCTTCCAGGTAATATTTGGCTTCATTCAGGTCTTTCATTTTTATCTATTCCACCCCTACATCCTTCCATCCCTCCTTTTTCTCCTCACATCTTCTCTTGTTTCTCCCCACATTCCACTCACTCATCTTTCCGCTCCATATTCTCAACCCGCTTAAATTTAAGACTTCCTCGTGTATTAATCTTTAAAAACAGAAAACACAGAGTCCAGCCACTCATTCCTGTTCCCTCCGTATGATGGAGCACCCATTAGCCCACAACACCCAGCTGCCTCCAAACACAAATAATCAGCACTGATGTGCGATCGTGTCCTCCCATCGCCATAATTGCAGATAATTGTTGGGCCTTGTTTGGACCAATTCTCTCTCCTACTAAACTCTCCCACCCTTTTGGCTCCGGTAATGTAGACAAAGTTTGGATCTCACTTCTGCTGAGTGATGAAATCTTCCTTTAAATATTGAAAGAATAAAGAAATTAAATAGATTATTCATCATTTTATATTTGTATTTTATTTTATCACCCATCACGTCTTTCATTATTTCTTCTAACTGTTGGACATTTGAATTATTTTCTTCTTCCTCTCATAGAAATTATTCCTCTTGATTCCAGAATAAAACCTCGTCTTCTTCTGCATTGAGTTGCCGCAGAGTCTCTCCACGTTGCTACTCAACACACGGTTGTGGTTCACCGCAGCACCACCGCGGGCTTTGGGACCTTCCCACATTTTTCCACCCTAGGGGAGCGTCAGATGAAGCTGCATCTCCAGCAGGTTGTTTTAGACGTAGCTGTCAGCGAGCGAAGCCACATCCTGCTTTGTCTCATTTATAAGGCAAGCCTCAGCTGTGCGTGGATCAGTGACAGTTCGCAGGGGAAGAAATGTGGAATTCATTCGTCTCCAACAGCGGTCAGCTAGTGGAGATGGAGGAAATATGTGGGAGTGGGTACAGGGGAGAAGACAGCCCAATGCAAAAAATAAAATACAATAGAGTAGAATGTGCCAGTTTCTCTGGTTGCACACAGGACCGGAGGAAACCACACTGCTGATCTCTGCCATCTTCTCTTAATTATGAGTTTACCCAGTAACATTTGTCTGTTTGTTTTCCAGGACCAACATGATTTGCACTCACAGCATTGTTTGTTGCCTTTACATGCTGTTGGAAAGAAGCAGATTAAATATGCACAGAGCTGCATATTCATTTTCTATAGTGACTGTATGTTTCTTCAAAACACAAAATTCAGTTTCCCACATTTACTAAAAGAAATAATAATTTATATATATTATAAATGATAAATGAAGCATTTACTGTTTTAGAATTTTACACCCTTGCACTGTTTGATTTGTCATTTTATGTTTTCATGAATTAAAGAAATAAATAAATGTTAATGTGACATGGACAATCTGACATGTTCTTGCTCCACCTATTCCTGATATAAAATAAATTATATTAACAGGCTGAACACTCGTACAAACATTCTCAAGAAGAGAGAAGAGAGACTCCTAATTTTGATTTATCTAATCCAATCACAAAAAAAAACATGGGTAGTTTTTTTGCTGATAGAAATAGATAGAGACTGTTAATACCAGGACCACTTGAAGGCATTATAAACCCCAGCGCGATCTGAAAATGAGCCACATATGACAGACCACTAACGTCCTCTGCTGGTGCAGTCTCCAGCAGTCCACATGCTTTTTTAGCATCGTCATCGTACTTACGCACTAGCGATGTTTGATGAGGAGAGGAAAGTGGGTGCCTTATTAAATTTCCCCCTCTTGGATTTTCCCGAGCTGACTCACTCTCTAACCTCCTCCAGATGACTAAAATCCCAGCTTAACCCCACAAATTTCTGTTTAGGCTCATTTATCTGCTCTCTGACATCACTGCCAGCATGTTGACACTGTAGCTTCATTTAAACATCCGCCGCTGTAGTTTGATGGATCTTTAGGGGAAGCGTAATCTGAATTTCATGGCACATTCTATTGCAGTGATTATGACTGTGTATGACGTGCGTGCAGTTGGTGGGTAAGACGGTTGACTCTTTGTTTTAAATCCGCCATGAAATGTAAAGTAATCCCCGCCAGATGGCACTATTGACTACTGATCGTCTCTGAACTGCTGGACGCTCTGCAAATGTTTATATTACATTTACATGACTGGAAGTGGTGGGAATCCATGGCAAGAAAAGCCTGACATCATCGGTGTTATGGTTTTAACTGCAGCAGCACAAACAGAGGTTGAATCCCACTAATAGTTCCATATTGCAGGATACCAGACGTTGCGGGTTTGCAGTGACTTCATGAGGTCAAATTCCTGAACACCTTCCCTCCTGTGCCCAGGGTTGCGTTATTGTATTTGGCATCACAACTGATGCAGCTTTCTGACCCGTCCAAAGTCTTCATACTCGCGGTCTGCTTGTTTGACCCCCTCGCTGTGTTTGTTTCCTAGTATCCAGGATGAAGCACTTTCCTGTGGTTTCTATCCGTGTTCCCCGTATGGGACGTTGCTGGCATGGATGTGCTGCTCTTATTGTGACAGTGGAATCTAAATTTAAGGCCGTCACATTTAAACACTTGGAGACCCAAGCAGAAACTCTGCAGTGAATGTGCTCATGTGGAAAGGCACACACCAGGGCCGTAATCAGAGCTGCGGTTGGCTGGTCGGGGTGACGGACATGCAGTCTGAGCCTGGCAGACCCAAAGACAGCCAAACAATGGGATCTGGCTTTGGTCGTCTTCTCTACAGCATCACTCCTGGCGTTATCTAAACAGGACCTGATCTCAGGTATCAGCCAAGGTCCACGGCTCTGGTGAGCTTCAAGCTAACTGCGCTCAGACAGGGCACATTACAGCAGCTATGAAGACCAGAACCGAACCGTCTGGCAGCACAAACACACACACACACGCAAAATCATAGCCAGATCACAGACTCAGCCAATGAAAATAAGTGCATTTTTATTCTCCTTGATTTTAAAACAACCTCAAAATATTAAGAGTGTTGTCAGAGGAGAAAACGTGGGGAAGCACCTTCAAAAGGTTTAGTGTCATCGTAACAGAAACATGAAGAGCATTCTTAATATGACCAATTCAATTCTGTTGGTTAAAATGGATGTTTATTTTCTTTTATAACTGTAATTTGATCAAAGAAAAAAAATGGTGGACAAACTATGCAAAGACAAAATAGTGAGATAAAAGGTTTTTACTTACTATGTCAAAAGATATACATTTTTGACAAAATGTGACAAAAACTGCTTTTAATTAAAAGAAAAATGTATCTTAATTAATCTAATTTCTATTTTTTATGATGATAAAATGTTATAGTATATATATAGTATAAAGTCACATAGTGATTCAGGTGAAGGTAGAAACTGAATCTCCTTATTAAGCTCACATAAGGTTCAGTCGTTTGTTAGGTCATTTGAAGGGTTTCGAGTCAATCTGACCAGAACAATGTTGTGACTGGTGCGTCTCAGTTATTGAGTTGACATATAACCAGGTCCTATAAGGCCACCTAGTGGACCAGGAGATAACCACATTTGAGGAGCTCTCTTACACATATCGTCCACCAGGTGCCACTGCACCCAAAGATGCAACCTGACATCAGGCTGCCATCACTCACCAGCACTGATGCCAGTTGCTTTCCTCTCGTACTCGACAGCTGTTGCAGTAAAATAGAGTTTCACATGAATTGATTTGGAAATAACGACATCCATTAAGATGAATGTTAAAGAGAACTTGCATTAGAATATTACTAAGCCTATACCTTTAAATGCCTGCAACTATGTGACCAGCTTTAAAGATTTTTTCCTTAGTAAAAACAAATGAGTTGGTGGCTGCATGCAGACAGGGTAGAAAGTTACAGAGAGACAAAGTGTTAGAGTCGGCTTTGGAAAATAAGGAAAAAGCTGGAGAACGCCAGCCAAAAGAAATTCTAAATAAAAACACAACAAATGCAAATGCGTTCACACACTGTTGCTCATCACATGTAGCCGTGTTACAGTCCCTGAAATATAAGTATATGTTGTGAGGGGCTCATTACAGGAATCTGAATGTGAAGACAGAGCATCTCTGACCTCAGGCGTCTCTCAATCAACAGTTGGAATTCCACTGAGCTGCAGACGATGGAGAAACGCAGGAAACTGGAGATGGCCTGGATGTGTGTGAGGTGTACACAATGCAACAAGGCTTTTGTGGCGATTCTAGGAATGTTCCAGCATCAATGCATTTAAAGGCTCTTTGATGTGATTCAGTGACATCACGTATGCGCCCAAAGTTTAATATTTCTTACATCTTAAATAAACCAATGTTTCATCAAAATTCATTTAAAAAGTTGCTGCTGTGATTTGCTGTATTCTGGTCTAGTTTTTTATCACTACTTCACTTTTGGGATTTTTAAATTAAGAATGTGGAAGTTCATATTGTGTGTCTTGTTTGTGGTTTCACAGGTTAGGCAGCAGTTCCAGCTGTGCTCCTAAATGACTGAAAACAAGAACTGAGACGAGAATCTTAGCTGCCCTCAAAATCTGTGTGTTGTGACTCACTGGAGAAAAAAGCTGTGTAGACAGGTAAGAGGCCAGGTGATTTAAGCTCAAAGGGCGAAAATGAAAACGTCTGTCACATGTTCCAGTAACAGCATGATTGGAGGTTGTTTTCTTTCAACATACTTGAATGTGAAGTGCATTACCAGAGTTCGTGCAAGACTCTGTGCATGTGTTGCTGCTGCTGGAGTCTGAACAGTGGTACAGACCTATATGAAACGCATCTTTATTACAGTATTTTATCTTTTAAATCAGCCGTGTTAATACATAACAAACGTACAGTTCAGAGCACCGTTGGATACCGTAGCATACAAATGTTACCACCTCACTCTACTGTTCACCAACAAACATTTATGGAGTATGGAGGGTGGAGCGTCTTTGCATGCTGCCTGTTCACAAATGCGTATGTTTACTGCAGTACATAGAGTAATTTGTATTCCACAGTGACAGGTTCATGCAAACAGCCTTTCGAGCCGGTTTACTGACTTCACTTACTGTTGCTTCTGGTCTTTTATAGGATTATTCATCAGCAAGTATAGAACAAAGATATTATTACAGTATTTACGTTGTGTCTCGTCTAAAGTTAAACCATATGGCGACCAGTCTCTTTGCAAACATCTACTATATTGATATTGACATTTGGATGACTGGTAGCACTCAGCTCCACGCTGAGTGGCAATATTCAACAGTGATAGTTACCACCACAGTTCACATATGTTAACCCCACATATAGCATTTTATTTCAAATTTTTTAATAATATTTTTCAGTTTTATATCCCCAAAAAGTACATTTTTTAGAAATGGTAAATTACTTGTAGGAGTATGATTTTAACTTTGCTGAACGGTACTTGACAAAGAGATGGATTTAGAATAAAATGGAACGGTCTTGTGACAACAACCTTTACGAGCCATGGTGCAGAAATTTTCTTTTTGTGCCACGTCCTTTCATGCCTGCAGAAGCTGTCCTACCAGGGCGGGACTCCGGTCTCTGATCAGCGCCGATGCGATCTCAGCGGCCCTCAACACTGACCTCTCCCAACGTTCTGTGTCCTGAGAGAAAAGAGGACGAGGTCAGACAGGAACGTCACTTTCGAAAGGAGGAGAAACCACAGACACGATAGCTGCAGCTCGCCCCATCGCCTTAGGCTCACGAAGATTCACATTTGTTCGTGTTTATCTTTTCTCTCAATAGTCACGACTCTGACTCATCCTAATGTTTGTGCGCCAGTGTTTCAGTCTATGGACCTGCCAGCAGCATCCTGTTAGCATCTGCAGCCAGCTCAAACCAGCAAGAAACAAAGTTAAACCATATCCATGTTGTTCCACTTGGGGTAAGGGCAAAAGTAAGGAAGGAGTTACAACACTTGACAGTTTGGCTTGGCTTCATAAGCTGCAGGCACTAAAGGGGAGGTTCAGAAGACGAAAAGAAAAAACCCTGGATGGGATGTACCTGTCTGCTGACACCTGACCGAGCAAGTCAGCATTAAGGTCGCGAACACACCAGGAACAGAATGGCGATCCGAGTTCAGCACCTTTAATCTGATTGCAAGAATCACAAGATCTGGTGGAGGATTTTCATGCTCAATCAGCAGACGGAAGCAATTTAAGGCACAAAATAACACTTTCAGTTTTTTAAATTGGTGTTAATGTTGAGCCCGGTGGAGCCTGTGGACCAGTAAGGCCTACTTTGAGATTTATGGTGCATGTTATTGGACAGATCCACGCTAAACCACACGTTAAGATAAAAAGAGACCAGACTTTTTTTCATTTACCCATTCAGGGTTTTTTTTTAAGGCAAGCTTCACTGTTGTGGTTGATTTCTTTCGTGATTCCTCTCTTCTTTACATCTTTCTTTTATCCCCTCTGCACGCTGCTCACACAATGCACTTTTAATGGTTTTCACTCCCTTGACTCCATTCCTCAGGGCTACAGTGACTCTGACTCTACTTTGATTTAGTTTCTTGATGACCTGTTTTCCATCTTTCAAATGACTGCAGTTCAGTGAGCTTTGTTTTAACCAACCAGCTTGTTCCCTTGTAGATTTATGTTTCATGTCCTACCTGGACTATTTCATAAATGGATTGTGAAAGTCTGGATGTGCATACTTGAGGCTGAAAAATGTACATACCACTGAGGGATTTATACCACACAAAAGGGGAACGACTGGCATAGATTTTGGTTTGTGTAATGAAACAAACTGTTTTAGATTAAAATTGTATTTTAAATGCATAGTAGTCATTTGGTAGATGCTTTTATCCAAAGCAATTTAAAAGTAAGGAACACATGCAATTTGAGGATCAGTGTCTTGCCCACGGAAACTGAGACATGAGGACAAGTAGAGCTACAGACCCTATGATCCATGTGACTGGCAGACCTGTCGTTTACAATAAGAATATAATAAAAGTAAGACTATGCTTGAAATATGTGATAGATTAAGGACACAATTTTTTTGTGAGGCTTTGTTGTGTATTCACCATTAAGTCGTTCCAGTTTCTAGTTTTTAACTGCACAGATTACAACAGTTATCGCAGTAGGTTGAGTATGAAAATCACAGACACTTACTTTACCCTAAACATGACAGACCAGAGAGGATTATTACTACAAGAAAGGGCTTTTGATAAAACCTGTCGCTAATGTAGTCAGTTAATAATACATTTAAACACCTTTGAGTTTTTGCTGCTGGACCTAGCTACCGTTAAGATGCTATAATTGGACTGATGCTGGGGGCAAAGGATCGACTCTCTACTACCCAGTTCGGCCAAGTTATCTCCCACTCCTGATGTAAAAAACACAAGGACAGGGAAAACAAGCTAAAGAAAAAACACAGTACAGCATGTCAGCGGGTTAGGGTTGATGCAGGAAGACAGTCTGTGACAAATATTTCCAGTGGAACAACACAACATCCAGTGGGTAATAACTTTTACATTCAACTTCTACTTTTCCATCTCAAATAAGTTTATCTTAACAGTGTCAGGCGTGTATGTCACACAGACACGTATTCTGATGAACGCCCTTGTAGCGTGCGGGATCGACCCAAATGCAGAGTGGTAGCAGACGGGTTAGAAAGCACACGCGTTGCTCTTGTAACACCCTAGCGCTGAAAGCAGATCCCACCAGGAATCGGTGATACAATAACCGGCCAACAAGGAGAAGGGATGTTTGGAGTATTCACGGTACCGGAGACTGGAGACGAGATTCGAATGAGATGACTGCATAAAGCAGGAGCTCGTAACACATGGAAGAAACACAATGTCTGAGCAGAGAGCAGGTGAAAAGACTTCCTGTTTATATCCTGTCCTAACCAATCCTGGCCCTTCCTGGCTATCACCTGATCTGCTCACCTGACAAACAGGGGCTTTGTTTAAAGTTGGTTTAACTACCTGGCTGCTCGTCTTGAGCTATCGGACGTCTTTTCCATACTCTCTACAAATCTCAACAACATCGCTTACTCATTGACAGGTCACACATTTTGACCTGTCATGTCAGGAACCACATTAAGGGTTGCTCTGCTCGCTTGCGCCACTTAATTGAAGTACAGCCTCTATTACAGCTCTAGTTCCAAGTTCTGTGCTTCCTGCATTGAAATGTAAATTAAATTTGATCAAATTTTAAATGAACCACAATTAGCCAGGACTGGGTCTGACACATTTCATCGGAAGAACACCAACCAATCTAATGAACTGTGCTGTAAAATCATTGTAAAAAAGCCTGAATGGATTTTAAATGGTAACATGCATAGAGAATACATTAAAATTTCAGAAAATATACAGAACATCCCATATATTTGTGGTTTTGAAACATCCTGTTAAATAGAAATGAAACTCAAACAAAAGCATTTTCCCCCATGTGTCAGCAGTTTAAGGGTTTTTGAGGTGTATTATCTCTGGCTCCCTTTCGTTCGGTCCTTTCATGATCCTGCAGCCTAACTCAACTGGCCACCTCCCAACAGCCCAGTTTATTCAGACATTGGATAGGAATGTGACGAGGTGTGAGAGCGATGAGTGTGGAATCAGGCCTGCGCATGGTTAGCAGGAGCGTGAACCTTGGGATGGAGAATTCCCGGAGCATTCGCCCTAATCAGAACCTGGCTACGGGGACTCAGATGATTTGGATTTTCCACATCAACTGAAGGAATAAGGGACTGAGGCACTGCATTCAAGCCCCTCATTGAGGAAATCCTCTATCACAGGAGGATAAAATAAATAAATCTGAATATGACATAGGCATAATGTTTTTTTTTTTAATTTACAACTAGACAGACAAAAAAAAACATGGATTTTTCATTTTTCTTTACAATGAACCAAGGTCCTTTGTGCAATAGGTTGATAGGCCGCTACATCTGTAAGCACTCAACACTATGCATATTCCACAAATCCTCAGGAATATGCATACATTTGTCAGCATCCAGCCTAGATCTCAAAATGAGAATCAAAGTGTTCTAATAACTCTGATTGCATCTTGTCATTGTTCATCAGATAGATCAAAGCATTCCTCTGTTATCTAAAAGCAATTACGTCTTCAAACAAGAAGTATCTGAGCTGTTACATGTGTATGGAGGAGCTCAAAGGCAGCAGGAATGATAAATGCGACGAGAATGCTCATTGTTTGATTACCACCCAAGTGCAATGACAAGTACCATGGGAAAGTCACGAGAACTGTGGGTGTCTGGGGTATATTGAAAACAGCGAAAACCATCAAACACACAGTTAATGACTCTAATGTAGAAGTCAGAACAGAAAAACACACAGTTTGCACACGAGAAAATAAGGACAAGCAAAAAGAAGTCAAGATCACCAAGGAGGATCAAAGTTTTAAGCCAGTCTAAGTCTAACGCCGAATAATTTCCACTGCAGATATGCAGACTTTGAAATATGAATCATGCTTCATAAAACAGCATTATTAAATCAAGTTGTTTGCCTGCACAGTGGAACACACACAAGATTTGAGCTCTTTGTTGACTTGTGGCACAGCTTAAAGTAGTCACAAGTGCCACTTAGGCTTTAAATGTTGTCCCAAAAAAAAAACATGACAAAGGGGCAGAATTACTTAACAGCAGAAACTCATATTGCATATTTACATGCTTTCAGGCTGAAATCTCTACGACTCGAGTATGAGGATTTTACCAAGTGATTGACTGACGCTTCGGGACGAGCTGCATTTCACTCTTCAGCACATGGTCTCGATAGAAAAGAACAGTATGTCCCCTGACCTGAGCCGAGCTGCCACTGGCAAGAAAGCTGGAACTTTCTTTATTCAGCTCTTTCCAACAAGCATTATCAACAATGAATAAAGCAGCTAATGGTTCATGAATAAACAAATCACCGGCCTTCTTGTTCTGGTCATGTAAACATCGATGATGGACAGAGACTTAACTGTGCATGTACAAAGATGTGTTTCTGGACATCAAATCATGACAGCATATGTCCATCCCCCAACATGGACTGTGTATGTTTTCCACTGTCTCTGTCCCACACTCTCTTCCAGCAGAGTGTAGAGATGGAGAAACCAGCTCGCAAACGCTTAAGGCTGGATATTTATCATCGTGGCAGCAGTGAGACAAACAGAACTGTAGTGGGATATGTGGATAGATGTGAGATAAAACCTGAAGCAAAGGTGTAACTAAAGCTTTGAGATGAAACCTCAAGAGAATTAGTCTGATTGATAGAGCTATTTGAGCTAATAGGTGCTCCTCACCTATTTACAATGTGGGATTAATCTTCACACGTTCCAAAGGAAAACTCTGGCACAAGAGTCTGTCGAAGTGAAGTCAGAAGGAGGGTATTTCATTTCATTTTATTTTAAAATGGCCTGCTTTTACGAGATCACCTTAACTGTTACTATGAGTGAGGGGACTTCACTTTCCACTTTATAATGATTAACTGCCACAAATCCTCACCTAAATGATTTCCCAGTCAAAAGTATCATCACTTATTGAAATTAGTGGAAGGACTACCACTGGAACTGTGTGCTTTATTAAACTTTAAGGTGGCACATTCACAGCATAAAAGGCAGCGAGGTTCTTTCCACTGACAAAAGACCGTCTGCTACATCGATTACTGATGTGTCCAATCCCTTGGTGGCCCGCATGGCATTTATATGGAGTCTCTTGACAGATTTCACGTTTAAATATAGTAACTGTCAGCAATATATGAACTGGTATCAGGGGAAAATACCATTGGATAGGAGTCATAGATGGACAGAGGCGTGTTGCCTTAATGTTTTCTTTGTACTACAAGGCCTTAGATTCCACTCCAAGCTGCATGGCACATTAAAGAATAAAGTGACAGAATATATAAACACAAGGTAGTGGCCAGTGACTAAAAGCTAAATATTTTCAATCACTCCATGTATATCGATGTACAAGCACATGCAACGGCTTTGTTCTTTCCAACTCTGACCTCAGTAGCTTCTATTTTTGCTCACAGTTAAAGACAGAAAACAAGCCGTGAGGGGACAGGTCTTTAAAACAGGGGGAATGTGAGGATGTAAGACATCGACACACCACACAATAAGCAAGCTCCACACTCTCTCTGCTCTTAAATGCCACAGAAGTGAACGGCTTGCCGCACAAGGGCTAATTAGAGTAATTAGGACTTTAACAGAGAGCTTGCGCACCTCTGTCATTTCTTGGGTTCAGGTTAGATTAGATCAGAACACAGATGGTGCTGAAGGCTTCCACTTCTGCTCCCTTTAGAAAATGCCAAGAGTGCCGGGTCCCATTTAAAAAGCAGCCTACAGAAGATCATGGAACTAAGCCTGCCTGCCTGGAGAGAGTTGTCAGAATCACACCAAAGTAGCCAATACCCATTTGCAGCGTTTTATCACCTGTTTTCATCGTCTTAATCTTTTTAATGTCACTGAATTCCTCTGACATGAGAGTGCTGCAGTACTAAAAGTTGCAGCATCCACTTGAGGGCAGTATCATGACCAGCATTAAAACCAGACGGCATATTCCACTCTGGGAGTCTTTAAAGCTAAAACCACCACCTAAGTTAAACTTCACTTAGCATTGCTCTGTAATTTCTGCTCCTTTAATAGATCAAGTCTTTTCTCAGGAAAGCTTTCCCCAAATGACCTGCAAGACCTGCAGTTATAGTGATACAATACTGCTAAGAGCACCCTGCGCTTTGGTCTGAGAGGGGATAGTGTTTCAGGGCTTCTGACAGCTTGTCCCTGAGTGGGTATTGTGGTCCTGCTTCCTCCCTCCCCTCAGTGTATCACTGAAGACAGTAGCTAGAGGCTAAACTGAGGACAGAGAAGGGGGTAACAGGTCCAATTACTGGCCAGTGCAAAAATCCTGATGAAATATGTCCTGTAGTTCAAATTTCCATCCCTAAATATCCAATGTTTCAACAAATTAAATTGAACTGAATATATTCTACATTACTTTTGCACGTTTTCCCCATAATGTGTCTTTTTATCTTGTTATTTTGCCATTAAAATGTAATTAAAGTTCACAATTTACTTGTTATTCAGTATAGTGGATTTAAACATTGTGAACATGCTAAACAATATCCAAAACTTTTTTTAGTTTCTAGTTTTCTTAGATCAAGAAAGAAGAGAAAGAAATTACAAAAGGACTGGTGGAAGAAATAAAAAATAATTGTTCAGAATTGTAAACCTTTGTATTTTGGTACTCTCTTAATACTTAATGAAAGTACCCAGCATTTTGCATTTAATGATATATAATTATATACCAACTGCATAACTGCATAAAAAAGGGGGCATAGGATAAATCAATGAGACAGAATAAATCAAATTTACTCAGTAACTTTAGGTATATTAAAGTCAGTAAACTCCACACACGTACACCCAGATGGTTTTAATATTTACTGCTGAGCTTTAGGTCTAAACAACTTTTAGAATATGTCAAACGTTCAGACATAAATATGAAAATTAGCTTAGGAACCAAACTAAGAAAATGAAAAGTTAAGCCGACAGAGATGACGGCAACTTAATCATTTTTTTGTCCTTCCTACAGAGGACGCGTCTCTGTGGAATGTGTTTTATTGAATTTTGCTGCAGTATTTAGTGCAGTTGCCTACACGTCTGTATTTTAGATACCTGTATTGCTCCCAGTCTGCCTCACTTTATCTGAAACAGACTGCAGTGTAGGAAAATGAATAAGTCTTTATCCCACCCTACTTTTGTGTTACCTCAGACTTTCCAGTCATAGAAAAAGCAAACTTTTGTATTGATAAATGCTTTTTAGACCCCATTGAGAGAACAATTCCTCCACACAACCCTTTCATGGTACACTGGTAAAGCTCTTTCAACACAGGATTCCAAAATATCCTGTCTAAGGGCATCCAATGGGCAAACATACAAGATTGTTAGTCACGTCTAAGGTACGACTTCTGTTTCTGTATACCCACCTCATTGAAGGCAAAGCCTGCTAAGAATGGGACACCAAGGAGGTCTGTATTTCCACCTCATCCCCTAAGTGAGCACTTTTTCAACAAGCTCTAGTGAAAGACGACTTTGTTTGAATTCCACTCAGCGAAAGACATACCTCAAAACAGTAAGCATGGATCTTTAGTGGAGAAGGTATAAAAGCATGAAGGCTTGGGTGGGATTTACGAACTGGGCATACCAAATCTCACAAGCGGTGAGAGACCTTAGCAAGTATACATATCGCCCACTGATGCCTCATTTACTTATCACACTGTATCATTTACAGAAAAGCAGGGAAGCCAAACACAGTCCATATCCCAGGCCATCTGAGGTCACATGCAGGTGCAGCAACATTTCACAAAACAAAACATTTAATACAACCTGGGTTTTCAACAGCACAGATCCTGGCCACGGCTTAGTGCCCTCACTTCCACCTTTAATCCAAGCATGAGATCATAGAAGCAGCAGGACATAAGACAAATATGAAAACATAGGCGCAACAGTTTTTTTTTTCCCTGTCAAAATATCAGTGTATTGCAGACTAAACATCGGGGGAATAAAGCCAGCCATGTGGCTTGAGAGAGGTAGTGTGAGAACTGCTATGAAAAACTATTAAGGAAAATCACTTTCACATGACAATGGGGCTGTGAGATTCATTTGAGGACATTAAACACCATATTTGAAGTTCTTTAATCCTACCTTGAAATCTAGCTATTTATAACTTCCAACTAGGGTTTCAATCAGACCAGAACATTTAAATGTAGAAATCCTACCACTTACAAACCATTTGTTTTTAGCTAAGTAATTCTTTCAAGGGTTGGAAAGGACTTCCACGATTTGGTCATTACAGAACATGTGCTTTTAAACGTGATTAAGTCCTGTTTAAATTCTAAAGAAATTGTGGAAAGTTAGGACATAAACCAGGGAACAAAACATTGATTTATGGGTGAATATGAAGAGCTTGGGTGATATTTGCACATATATATATATGTATATGTATATGTATATGTATATGTATATGAAGTTATACTAATATGGCCTGTCTTAATTTTAGTTTTAGTCTAGTCTTTCCATTTTAGTCTTATAAAACTTATTCTTATTTAGTCCAGACTAGTTTCAGTCAACTAAATGTTTGAGCATTTTTGTCTAGTTTTACTTGATGAAATTAGAATTTTAGGGTTAGGGTAGTAGTAGCAGTGTAAGTAAGTAGTAGTATAGAAGAAACCAAAATTTCCTTTTAGTCAAACTCATTTTACAATTTAACAGGTTGATACGATAACAGGGTTATCGTAAAGACAATCTTATTAGAAAGCATGTTTTGTACAGTGTCCATTCTTATGGAATATAAGATATTATGTCGCCTCATCTTCGTCACATAATAAAGTTCGTTAATAATGATATTTTGTCATAATTTATGTTGACGAAAGCAGGCATATTTCGTTTTATTAATGAAGTGGAGCAGTTACTGCAGCAGCAGGTGCAGGGGTTGCAAGCATGGTGTCACTAGGGTAAATCTAGCACTGACCCCGTAAATAAAAACCAAGGGTTATAACGGGGAAACAATATTAATATAAAAATATAAAATAAATTATTATAATTAAAAGACTATTCTCACCAGAAATTTTGCATGAGACATCTTTTAATGCTATAAAATAACTGTAAAAGATAGAGGTACTAAAAAAATTATAAATAACAAAAGGTTTAATAAGACAAACTCCTATTAAAACTATTATATTAATATAATTCACACTAGCTTGATAGGCTTTAAGGAAGAGAAGATACACTTAAGCAGCGTTGGAGGCATCTGGTGTTATTTTCTCCAGTGTAAAAACACTGTGCAGTATTCCACAGCTATTTTCGACCACACCCAGCCAGACAAGCATGTGTACCAAGAGATCACTTTAAATAAAAGCACCTGCAAAGAAGGAAGGTGAATACCTGAAAAGCTAACTTTGATGAAGCCCCTTATAAATGAAAGCATAATCCCTGCAGATCCTTGCTTTTCTACAACCTAACCGGGAGCTGGAAGGAAACTCGAACCAGGACTACTGTGGATTAACAGAAATGTCTGAAGAACCAAGTGGCAAAACAAACATCCATGTATGTTTTGCCTTTCTGTGTATGTGAATGAATGATTGGAAACTAATTGTAAGAAGCTGCCTTACATTAATCTTCCATAAGAACATACACTACAGTTGATTTGGAATGTTGTTTCCCAGTTTTCTGCAAGAGCCTCAAGTCACATCAACTCGCTAGTCTTTTTAATCTAAGAAATCAAAGCTGAGTAAACACTGCTTTGGTATGCCTAATTCCTTGGGCCAAATGCCAGCAGTCAAGTTTCACACATACCAACACACATCTGGAGCACTGTCGACATGGAAGGTCAGGTTTGATATCCTGCACATGTTGCAGGATTTTAACCCCAACCCTAAAACTCTATACATCACTGAAAAGGGGAGTGATCCCAGGGCTTCTTTCTGTATGGAGATGTCATGACTCTGGGGAGCAGGCCAAGTTCTCACATCTAGATTAAATAAAGATAATGATTACAGACGCAATTGTCAGAACAAAGAAAAATACTCAATCTGTCAGCCCTCTGAGAGAAGTTGTCTAGGTATCAAAACGTTTAGAAAAATGGCACATTGTTTTTTATCTGTGCTACCTCCTGCAATGTTTGGATTTACTTATCTAATGTTTCTTTAGTTGAGTTAGTGTGCTATGCACACGTAATAAGGGCTTCTCAGAATATATTAAGTATCTTGACAGATGAGAGAATGAGAATCACTGAAAAACATCTCTGGAGAAATCATGTTCCCTTAATGCCCAATTTAGAAATTTCTCTCTGTAATTCGCTTTGATAGAATTAACTAAAGTACCAGATTTTAGTTATGGAACGTTGCAGTGTGACGTAAATATGAATGCCTTTAGAAACTTTCACTCACTTCCTTTCTCTTTATAAATGGCACCGTCAACTGCATCGCCATCTGCCGGTGCACAACTTTGATCTATACTGAACTATCACAACTGTGAAAGTCTGTATTAACGACTAGGACCAGCAGCAGGTACCCATCACTTATCCAGATGGACTGACAGTTAGGAGGAGGACCATAGGAGGAACTCAACAGATTGTCAGAATTTACCTGAGAAAAAAACACCTTGAAACTACAGTCACCAGTCATCTGCAACTCCACGGGTACCATAGCAAAAGCTTAACCGGGTCGTGTACAGTTTCACCTGTCTGCCTTTCGAACCTAGATCTTAACATCTAGAGGAGAATAGACCTATCGAGTCCTCTCTTTTTCTCCACCCCCCGTCTTCTTTTTTCTCTCTCTCTCTCTCTCTATTCTTCCCAGCTGGCTAATCTCTTCTCAGGTTTAGGAATCCTGGTCCGGGCTCTTTGAGAAGGAGGAAATATGGGGTTAGGTAAACATCAGGGCTCTCACTGCAGGGATTATAACACCCATATATCACCGTGACAACTCCCTTTTCAGCGGATGAGAAGTCGCCAGGACCGTGTGCAAGGAGGGATCCGATGACACTTCCTATCGCCACTGCAGACAGGGATAGTGAATGGCGTCACTATTTTCACAACACCGTGTCAGTTTGTGATGATCCGGTATGTGAATCTCTTGAACCAACATCTTTAGATTGGCTTAAGATTTTTACAGAGCACACCTCATGTGTGGTTTGTGGGCATCTTCCCAGAGGGAGCTACATAATGTAATTCAGTTTATAGATTATTTATATAGCACCAGTCATCTCCAGGTACCTCAGAGTGTAAGGGTATGACATTACAGACTTAGACAGAAAGCATAACGATCCCATTCATAAACAGCTGCCCACATTTTATCCAGACAGAAATCTCTCTCGACAAACACAATGTCATGTGCTCATGCATCTTATTTGTCAAAGATATAAATACAACAAGCCAAATGGTTGTTCTTTGTGGCGGGTGCTCTTCTCACTGATTAGCAGTTATTTTAGAGCACAGAATGAAGTCACTTAGGGAGCAACAAAAGGTAGGTTAGAGTTTATGCACCATTACTTTGAGTTTTTTGTAGAGATTTTGGAAAACATATCCTGTTTGTAAGCTTCAGTTTGTCATTTTTCATAACACTACAACTGGTATTTTGCCAGGTTAATAAATAAGACAGTGTTGATTTACTTCTCTAAACCAAATCTAAACCTAATCACATTATGTGAATTTTATATTATATATTTTATATATTATAACATGAACATACTGTGTACATATTATCAGCCAAATTCAGAGCAAATGTAGAAAACACAGTGATGTTTGTAGACTGGAAAAAAACATATGGGAGAGGTCAGAGAAGAAGCCATGAATGAACGTTTCCAGAAAGAAATGAGATGTGTCCTTAATATCAGATATGATTAACTTATATCAGGCAGTGGATTAACTTATCCGAGTTAGAGCTCATACAGTAAAGCCTATAACAACAACTGGTTTCTGTAACATGAACCACCACTACATTTATTCTAATTGTGCAGTTCCACATAGTCACAACTTGGAAGATTCTCTTTAACTTATCTTTTGGCCATTGAGCAGCTCCGCTGGAGCAGTTCTGGTTACATACCTTCCTCAGGGGCATATTAGTGGTGTTGATGAGGGATTACTCACAGCAGGGCCAGTTCAAATGTTCACAGATCGTGGATCTGGCTTGTACATTCTGTTTTGTTTCAATCTATCAATTGTTGCTGCCAATGAAAACGAACCTACAAACAGTTTTCACAAGTTAGACAAAGGAAAAGAAACTTATTTTTCCAATTCAGCCTAAATTGGAGCAGAATTCAAGATTTTATCTATGTAGGTGAGGTAAGCGGCACTGTAGGTAGTGTGATTATCTAAAATGAGAAAAAACAGACACAGATTTATAAAAGAAATTATGGGCAGCAGTCTGTCACTGGCTTCCCTTATGAAGATATTTCAAGACTTCCACTAGGGAGAAACTGAGCCGTCTTTACACGAAACAGAAAATGTAATCCAGAGTGTTTGGCCTTTGTGTAACAAAACTGGAAATGACATTATCTTCTTAATTGTAAAAGATACCCGAGTTATGTCTGGCACTCGGTCACATCTTTGAACATGTAATCGTAGCAGCAAACACAGCCTCATGTGTTGTCTATTTGAAGAACAGTTGTTTCTTGTCACACCTTCTTTAACGTAAGACAGGGTCAAAACTAAATGCAATGAATACTTGTACCAATAATAACTGTTGTGTGTACTGTTGCCTGCTGTCAGATGTTGTTTTGATTAAAACCAAAGAAATAAAACACACTTTGTGAGCAATATTGTGTGACAGAGGAAGTGTTGGCAGGTCACACGACATGTATCAATAAGACATCTGGGAGGAATTATTCTCATTATAGGAAAATGCTTATAGTGATTTACATGAGGCTATTTTCTGCAGTTCCACTATCTCATAGTGATGAGCATTTTATCATGGTGCATTCATTAACATTCATTATCTCACTTTATCTAGTTTACTCGCTTCCTCTCTTCATGGTTCTCTCAGGAGTCGAAGCAGGGTGACTAATTAATAGCATTAGTCCACAATTCACAGGAAACCATGATGTCCAACATCTGATAGCAAAATCGAACTCATCTGTGAGCCAGCAGTGTATCGCAAGCCTCTCCATCATGAACACACATCTCATTTTAAATGAAACACTGCAACGTCAAGCTGTAAAGCACGCCGTCTCGCTGACCACAGCGAAGATCGAGCTGTCTTCTTCAGCTCATCATTCATGTTTCCTCGTGAATTAAACCCAACTCGCTCAAACATCTGCTTGCCTGAGGCACAGAGGGTTTTACCACTGATTTGTGAAGTGATGCAGCTGCCAAGAAGACACATTTGTCACACCGCTGCAGTAAGTCGTGAACATAAATCATGATGGATGTCATATTAAAGGCCAACAATACCATAAATATTCAACATTTGTCTTTGGGTTTCTCTGTAGATCTGGCTTAAAACTTGTTATTTGACTTGACAGCTTTGGTAGCATGAATGCTGAATTTCCATTTTAAATAATTCTGTAACTGTTACAGAGCAGTCAGTTTAACTGAGCAGTCAGTCTTGGATACAGGTCAACCACATTCTCCCTGATGACTCCAGCAAGCACTCAGTGGGCCTCACAGAGGATCCCCATGACAGCTGTACTGTAGAGGTTCAGTCCACACACGTGGTGGTCGAGTTTTAGAAGCACCTTTTCATCCCACTGACAGTCAGGTCAAACAACATTTGGTAAAAACTTGATGTCCCATCACCCAAATTACATTTTCAGACACACCTTTATTTTTCATTCACACATAAATATATACATATCCAAGCATGCACACAAACTAACACAAAGATGTGTGATAATAGGCAGTAACCCTGCCTGAAGCACAGAAGTATGACAAGACATTGGAACAGGACAGTTACAAGACATTTCCCACCCTGTTTTGTTTGGCCTCTCTCAAATATGCTTTCACAGCACAGGGACTCTGAGCCTGCTTCGGGAAGAAACCAAAAAAATAATAGAGAAGACGGGGGAAATACACAGCTTACCTTTGACGGATGAAGCTGGATGCCGTAGAGTAGAATATTTCTGAGTTTGGCTACTGAAGCCAGGTCCATGAGTGCCGCTGGCTCTGCCATCCTCCCGCTGATGGACAGCTCATCTGAACTCTTCAAATGCACCTATCAAAACAAAGCCCACCACACCCAATCAGGAACTGCTTGCCAAAAGCTAGAATTTTTTAGTGGAACAGCAATTATGCTGCTTTCTGGAGCAATTACAGCTTATTGTTCAAGGCGTTGCTTAAGCATGTTGCAACGCAATAGGCCTGTTTATCCAAGGTTTTGTTCGGGGAAGTATTGGAAGGCTCTGCTCTGCGTACGTAGATTAAACATAGGCTGATTGATACACAGTTGTCTGAGGGTATAATGACATTCTAATTCAGTTGTAAACCTGCAGGGCCTCTGGGGTTTATTTTCTCCAATTAGAACAGCATGATCCTGACACATTGATTTGCATTACTGTCATCTGGATCCAAAGCTTAGCTAACCGTCCCACTGACAGAAACTTAAATCACGATTTATTCACTGTAATTATTTTGTCACATATACTTAGAAACTGTGGCAGTGAGATGTAACAGTCAATATTAAATAAAAACAGTGTAGTTCTGATCAGATGCTTGTTGTTATTCATTTAGTGTGAAGACTGTTCATCATATTAGCAGATGTTAAACCTCCAGACCACGAGTCTACTGAAAGAAATGCTATGTTGATATTTTCGCTAACACAATACATATACATACATATAAACTATTGGCTTCAGGGGCCAATCAGACAGACTGGGGCAGTTTTCTGTGATCGTTTTCAATTTCACTCGCTGGTTTTGACTTGCTGGGTGCCTCACATTTTTCCATTCTACCATCCTCACATCGTCTTTCTCTTCCCCCAATTACAACTAAATGAAAAAAATGCAATGCAGTGGGACCTCAAGCTTTTCAACTTCAAAAGAGTGTCCTGTCTAAATGAGGCCCTAATGTACTGAATCCTGCATTCTTGGCTACTCACAACAAAAGAGTCAAGGAAATCAACTATACTATAGATTTTCTTTTATCCTCAGCTCCAGCAGAGAGAGACCATGTTTGTGCCTGTGAATGAAGATGCAACTGTCACAGCTTTTTATATGAACTTTACTTCAAAATTGACTAACATAACAAAGGGTTTCTTTATAAAAGAGATGGAGGTGTGGCTGCTAAGGATTGGATTAAGGTTCTTTGTATTTACAGCAGGTGTGTAACCCTTCAAACTCAGTTTCCTTGGTGAATTAAATAGTAATGCAGTGTGAAGTATTGCAGATATGGTTAGATGCCATTTCTACAACCCTGAAATTATTTAAAAAGGTTAAAATTGTGAAAGCTTTCACATAATACCACAAACTCCTAGAATAGACATCAATCGTAGATTTATGACACCTTACAACATAAGACAGGAGGTGGTTAAATCAACATGGGGCTTTTTCTTTAAAAACCTTGTTCAAGACACTAACATCTAATGATCAGCTTGAAACAGTAACCTTTAATTATGAGTCTACTTCTATGCCCTCGAGCCTATCGTCGACACTTTAAACTCACTTATCCCTTACTGATCACTACCATGTGATAAAACCTATGATGAATAACAAGGCACATGTGCAATCTAACAGCCGCTTCACAGCTAACTAAGAAACCGAGGAGGCGCCTCAGGTTTCATATAGTCACAGCTTCCCAGGCTGTGTCAAGAATTTAAATCCATTCAAACGTGTCCATGAAATCACATTACGACAGTGGGAAAAGTAAATTTGGTCTTAGATGCAAGTATTGTAATATCTTTTATGTTTAACCTTGAGATTTAAGAACACATACAATGATACATGGAAGCTTAAGGACTATTCAGAAGGATCTTTAGTTCTCCATAAAAAATGCATATAACTTTTTTTTCTCATTAGTCATGAGAGAGAGAAGCAAACATGTTCCATTCATTTACAAAGGGAAGATATCTAATCTTGCGTATTTGTGTGTGGCAAACACATGTCAAACTCTAGGACTGTCAATTCATGTAAGTATCAAGATTTAGACGGATTGTTATCACTGCTATGAATTCTGACTGGCACATGTAAATTCTATGGAAAAATATGAAGGCATCCTCCAATAAAGTAGAAGATGTGTTTTGCATGCATAATGTCGAAGAACCAGGAGCAGGCAGTTCATGAAAGAAAGCCAACAAACACCTATGTCTTGAAGAAGGTCCGGAAAGAGGAAAGGTCGAAAACCTTGTTGGAAGGCAACTATTTAAAACTCTTCGTCTGATTATTTTGGAAATTAAAATTTGTTAATAAATTAACAAATCAACTGAAATGAATTTGGACATTTGTACTAAAATTAGCAATACATGAATGAATATAACCAAGGAGTGTTGAGTGCGTGTGTGTGTGCATGGCTGTTTTTGTAGTTCTGTGGGAAAGTTAGTTTTAAAACCATAGCTGTGAGAATATTTCTTCTGTTCCTCATGACTTCAAAGGGCTGTTCGGGGTTTAAGACATGGATTTAGGGTTAAGGGCATGTTATGAACGTAAGAATCTACAATCTCCCAGATCAGTGTTTCTCTTGTACGGGTAGATGTTTGAAACAAGGTAAAAAATAAGCATTGCTGAGCTTTGGTGCTCTTCTGAGAGGTGTATGGTTTCCAAACAGCTACAGGGCTCCTCCAGGGACCAGAGATGGACTACAAGTGACAGTTTTACAAGAGGACAAAAAAAGTGTTGTACATGTACCTCAACAAAACTGAATATACCCCATGGCAGATGTGTGCATTCATGAACATGCAAAGAAAAGTTCATTCAAAGTGTGGGAAATGACACAGACATGTTTAACTCTGCTCTCCTTGGTCAAAGTACAGCAGGCACAGGGCTACGGTTGCCGTTTATACACTGACTAAGGTCTGGGCAGATCTTCAGGCTGATATAAACCTTAACTAGCAGTTAGTACGCTTCCTTGCTGAGCATTTTCTATTGTAAGTTATTTTAGTCTCAACTATCTCTTAGCACCGTCTAAAAACCGTACATCATAGCAAGTCTCACTATCACGTTCTACGTCTTCCCTTTCACTCTTGCTGCTCTCCTTCTGTTACACATCACCGCTGACACTTGTCTCCACCCACTCCACCCTGCCTACACTCTCTTTTTCACCTCTCTTGTGCTCTCTCTCCTACTTTGTTACGTTAGTTTAATTTAAACTCATCAACCTTCACTAGCTCTGCTCTTTGCATGTTCACCTTTACACCTGTCTCCCTCTCATTCACACACGTTTTCTGTCTGGCTTCTATTGATTATCAGTCCTCTTCTCTCCAGATCATACCCCCACCTCTCCAGGCTCATTTCTACTTGCTCTCCACTCGCACTGCAGATCACAAAGTCGTCTCCGAACATTATAGTCTATGGGAACTCGTCTCATCTGTCAATGTGTCCATCACCACTGCAAACAAAAATGAACCCAGAGTGGATCCCATGTAACCCTATCCTAATGGTAAGTGAATAATGATGTTGGCCATCCTTCCTAGCTTCACACCAGGTTTCTAAAAGAAAATCATATTTTTTAAAGGTACTATACATTTTCTTTTTGGCATTATTTCCACATTTGGGAAAGTTTATTGAACGTTTGCTGAAAAGGTCTGGACAGAATTAGTTATCAGTGGCATCAAATTCAATAGTGTATAAAATACTTTTGTAGTTTACATTTTAGAGAATGTCCTTAGTATTTCCATCCATCTACAATCCTAACCGCTTTTCCTGTTAAAGGTCACAAGAGTGCTAGAGCCAATCCCAGCTGTCATTGGGCAAAAGGCAGGGTAACCTATCTCTGTTTCCTAGGAAGAATGTGCAGCAGTCCCAATGACACAAAAAAGCATAATAACCGTTAACAGTTGTCCAAGACTTGTGTACCATACTGCATATATAGGGATCCAAACAAAGCATCCATAGGAACTGATAAACAGAATCCGAATCCGCAGAGTAATGAATAAAATTCAAATGATACCCAACCCTAGTTGTGAGGCCACCGTGCTAATCACTTTACCATGATGCCACTCCATTTGGTATTTGAACACGAGTAAAGAATCTGAAGTTTTATTTGTTTAGTTTAGTCAGGTTACACTTCTCAGTATAGAGTCGTTAAGCAGTAAAGTGGGACGATTCAGTTCCCTATAGAATTACTATGTAGTATTGAATATCATACCATGGCTTTACTTATATATATAAACTCACCCAAATGATGACCACTGGGTTGAGAAGAGCTCGATTGACTGCTTCCAGATTTGTTAGTATGGCCTCCACTTCACACAGATCAGATTTACTAACCTGGATACCAAGGATGTCAAGAAGAAAAGAAATAGAACCTTTACAGAAAAGCCATAACGATTGGAGGTAAAATCCGAAGATGTTGGGTCCGATCATGAATGTTTACACAAACATGTTTTAATTGCTCAGAAAAAGGTTAAAACATGAACTCACAGAAACTTGGATGAAGTTCCACTCCTTTAACAGATACCTGCCGTTGGCTCCCATCAGATCCGGGATGATGTCCAGCTCCTGTAACACAGGTTACATGTTCAACTGATATTCTGCTCGTTAGAGGACATTAAGTGAAAACATTTAAAGCAGGTGCTTTAGTGCCATGGCCCTAATGCATTGGACGGTGAGTGACGGATTGACTTCAGTGCTCAGGGGTCAAAGGCCTTCTGGTTTTTGTTTCAGTCACTCCTTTAGTCATTTAGTGTAATAGTACAACCACCTGCTTTCCTGCTATGAATCATGTTATGATTAGAGAAAAGGGATAAAACATTTTTTTAAATACATTGAGGTAGTACGCATCTGAGTAGCTTATTTCCATCAATTGTAATCAGGAGCTTATTAGAACAAATGGTAAAGAGGTTAAAAAAACATTTCTGGGATCTTTTATGCTCCTAAACTGGCAGGAATATTTTGTCATATGCAATATGGAACAGTGATCATACACAAGCCAACTTAAATTTCATTACCCTGCAAACTGAGTTGAAGGCTGATGTTCCGCCAAGAATCGTAAAAGCTTTTTTGCTCAAAGACCCAGGACATTTAAGTCCTGATCTTTCCATTCAGTCTTGTCCCTGGCATAAGAGCGACACGGATAGCACGCCATGTACGTTTTAGATTCATCATTGCTGTTGTAGCTCTAATTATAGCCTGTTACTACAATTTTACACGATAGAAATAAACATAGAAGTAAACATTCAGAGGTTGAGTTTGGCAATAAAATACAGTTGTTAAATAACAGAAACTAATTGGGAATGTAAAATGGTTACAAGAAACACATGCTCGGGGGTTGATTGGTATTGAAAGATAACTGTACATGGCTTCAGGAGGAAAATTATTTCAATCCGAAATCTAGATCTGTCGGGTAAAAAAAAATTATATGATTTAAACCAATTTGGACATGAAATCTTAGAGTAGAAATATTTATTTAAATTTAGACATGGCCTGGAAAGCCAAGAACCTGGAAGCTCGACAATAAAAATCAGTCTGAGGACAGAAGAAAAACAAAGTTATAAAGCTTAACAGAGTGAACTCATATGAATTTCTTAGGCCTTAGTGATTTAGAACAATGCTGTACTGTATTTAAACAATCCTATTTAAATCATACTCGTCATCCATACTCGTCACCTTTCTGACAACCTGACAGATGGTGGAAGAAGAAGACATACCCATTTATTAATTTACAAATCCTAAGTTTCATTAAATACAACCGAATGGAAGCAGAGGTTTTGCAGATTCTTTCTGTCTTTTAGTCTGGCATGACCAGTAGCTTGTGTAAGCTAACGTTGGGTGTTAAACCATTTCTTGTCACAGTGGTTGGTGTTCAGGGTCGTTGTACCAGACACTCTGCAAAGCTTTACGTAAGTACAGTGGTGCTTTGAACTGAACTCTAGTTTTAACATACTACCACAGTCACAAAAGCAATTGTGCTGATGTTTCGCAGGTACAGTTCCCGTGTTAACATCTTGGTGAGTGCAGGGGACTCTCTAAAATGACAGACACTCAAGCAGTGTCATAGCACAAATTTGCTAAATAAGTTATGTTGGCCCAAATGCACTATTGACACTACATCTTTTTTTGCTGCTGTGTTTACGTCTGTTCCCGATGAGCCGAACCAGACGTGGTGCTGTAAAGCATTAAGCAGTTCTTGTGACAGCTCTCCAGGAATCTGTGAACACGGTTGCATTTACACAAATGAATTGTGCAGGAAAATGTTTGAAATCTGTAGGGTGGGTTTATCCATGCTACCGGATACCTTTAAATATGACTGACCACACTCATTTTCTACCCTAAAAACACATTTGGCTATCCCAACCCTGGCGTCTTTGACCACTGTACGGCTTTACTCTTGACTTTTTTTCATTACACAAAAATCTCTTCCTTACCTTGCCTTGAGATTACTTATGTTGTGAATTGGCAGTATATGAATAAAATTTAATTTAAATCTTTGCAAATATTTTAGCTTGTTTGCTGCTTATAATTGTTCACATGGGCTCATGGATGTCAGAAACCAATTTCATGGCAATCCATCCAATATTTATTTAGGCGTTTCCTTTAAAACCAAATGCGAAACCCATGGTGAGTTCTACAGAAAGGGGACTTTCATTAACTAAGAATGTCTATACCAGATTTTGTCTCAGTCAATTTCGTAAAATTTGTTATGTTTTTCACAACTAAAAATGACATATTTCTGGTGTTTTAACCCAAGTTCTTTAGCAAAGGAGAGATGCAAGAAATTTGACCGGAACAAGTCATGGTGCAGATTGACAATGCCATCATTAGAAACTGATATACTGCCATTTTGTATATATTTCATTTATGAAACTGTACTGGCACGAAAATGGGAAAGTTGTATTAGCTGTAAGCTGCAGTGTATAGTAAAAGATTCATCACATTCAGAGTTAAATTCTCTACTAGAGAAGACATTTGGTTCATAAATGTTTGCAAATTGTTAAGAAAACGTAGATGGAACATATGGAACAACATATTACTTATCACCATCAGTGGCTGACGGACTAAAAGTATTATTCATCTGGTTTCTCCTCAACTATATTTCTTGCTTTCTGTCTAAATGACATATCCCCTTACACTGCAGGAATTTTTACCATTAAAAACATTCACTAAGTTGATTCACGGATTCTCCTCAATGTGAACTGAATATGAAAATATCATACATCAAGATAAAAGGAACAGAAATAAATGAGACCATGAAGGAGAGGTAAGTTGGTCTTTAAAAAAATCCTCCTTTACTTCTTTTATCTCTTTATGTGCCTATAAAACATCTACTCGGCTGTGTTCGGCTTCGTTCTAAATTCACTAAAGCCACATTTCCATAATTGATAGCTCATAATTATTTACTATTAACAAAAGGTTGAAAGGAAGATAGTGACTGTAGTTGGTCCGAAATGAAGTTTTGAATTCTAACAGCTTTGTACAAGATCAATTTTCTACAATTCCCTTTTTTTGATTGCTAAATAAAAACAAATTTGGTAAGTCTCAAGAAAATGAGACCTTTGAACCAAAATCACCACTTATACAATAACTGTCCTGCTTGTAGAGCACTACAGATATGAGGAGACAAAATGATGCCATTTCGTATAATGGAGTTATCTGGTTCTTGAGCTTGGCTTGTTAAAAAGGCTTATTTTACGAAAACGTTTCAACGAAATAGGTTTGAAATTGTTCAAAAAGACTCAGAGTAAGTAAGAACATAAATCTAAAAATTGAATACCACAATAAGGGTAAAACCTTACATAAAAAAAATGCAGTATCTTCAGTTGCATCCCCTGATGAAGTATTTATTAGATATTTCAAATATAACTACCACCCGTACAGTGATCTGTAACTGTGTGAATGCAAACATGATGTTCCTGAAGAAAAGAGGATTAATCTAAGATAAATAAATAAAAAAAATGTTGTTGGTATGTTGGGTAAAATTAATCTCTAAGGTAACAACAAATGTTCTGTGTGTCTTCCTCTCTCACACACGATGCCAAATTCTCCACCTGTGTGTGCACATAAACACACAGAGCTGACTAGTCCCAACTTTGCTCATCCCTGCATTGACGTAATGGTACTTGGACAAAAGGTAATGGCTCATCTTTAAGTTCTTCCACTCGCTTTTCATCTTACCCTCCATTCTTCATCCCTCCCAAGCTCCCAGAAGACAACATATCTGGTTCTGAAAAACACAACACCACCGGCCACCTGAGCAAAGACAGGAATCACTCCAATCAGCCAATCCAGGGGGGTTGACACCAATTTGTCTCTGAGGCCCAGTCCAGCACCAGACAGTGAGATTTCCTCACATGACACCGACTGATCGAGAGCTTTAAAATGTTTAAAGGGGGGTGGACGTTTTAGATGAAGGCTGAACATGTTGTGCTCTGCTGCCCTGTTCCACAGTCAACAGCTACACCCAGGGAATATATATGAGGAGGATCCAGTTTTATACATGAAACCACATGTAAACAATTTGTCAGCCTGAGTGTCTCCTTTGGATCTAAGAAATCGGCAATGTGAGTAAAATATGTCCACACAAAGCAGAGGACACCATATCATGAAAACTTATGGAATCTAGTGATCCAGTGCAGACTCTCGTGCTAGAGAGGTGTTATAACTATAACAGATAATGACAGTTTAGTAATCACAGTGAAGGAAAGAGATAGTTGGTAGTTACCGTCAACAAGAGGGTCAGGGTGTTTCCAAACCAAAAACCCTGGATGACCAGCAATGTGCAATCCCTCCTCAAAAGCCGCAATAATGCCTTCAAGTCAGGGGACAGGGCAGGGGACAGGGCAAGGGACAGGGCAAGGGACAGGGCAGCTATGGCAGACCTGAGCAGAGGCATCAGGGAAGCAAAGGCGGCCTATAGGAGGAGGGTAAAGATCACTTGACTGACAACGACCCTAGAAAGATGTAGCAGGGGATAAATCACATCAACTTCAGAAGCAGTAACCAGACGACAGCTAGGAGACGACCAGGCCCTCTGCCGTTACACCACTTCCACCCGCCCCCAGCACTGGAACACTGTCACTGCAGGAGCGTCAAGTGAGATGTGCTCTAAGGTCAGTAAATCCCATGAAGGCAGCAGGCCCGGACAGTATACATGGAAAGGTTATCAGAGCATGTGCTGACCAACTGGTGGGGAGTCTTCACAAAAATCTTCAACCTGTCCCTGTCTCTGAACACCGTCCCTCCCTGCTCTACTATCACCCCCATTGCCAAAAAGGTATCAGTGGTCAGCCCAAATGACTACAGGCCTGTTGCCTGTAGTGATGAAGTGCTTCGGCACATCAGGGCCTGCCTGCCTCCAACTCAGGGGGCAAATCGATCCACTGAGGACCCTATTACCATAGCACTCCACACTGCGCCAAGTCATCTGGAGAACCAAAGAAGCTACGTGAGGATGCTCTTCCTGGACTTCAGCTCAGCTTTTAACCAATATCATCCCGGAGATCCTGGTCCAGGAAATCTGTCACCTGGGTCTCTCCACCCCCATCTGCCTCTGGTTCAAGACTTTCTAACCAACAGACCACAGTCTGTCAGACTCTGCCCCCACCTCTCCAGCACCATCACACTCAGCACCGACTCTCTTCAAGGCTGTGTTCTGAGTCCCCTCCTGTTTACTCTGTACACATCCCACTGCTCCCCGACCCATCTCTCAAACGCCATTTTAAAGTTTGCAGATGAGTCTGTGGTTAGACTCGCAATCCAATTTCGTTTTGCACTGTACGATGACAATAAAGGCTATTCTATTCTATTCTATTCTATTCTATTCTTGACACTGACTGTAGTTGCCATCCCTCCTTAAAGAGAAAAGTGTTCCCAAAAGACAGATTTTAATAAAAAACATAATCACTTTATGATTCTAAATACAGTTTTGCAGACAGCTAATATTTCTAACTGAGACAAAATGTCATATCACATGTACAAGTCCTCTTCTAAACTACCAAGCCGGCTTTCACGGCAGGAAGCATTTTACATGTGGCACGTCTGTGAGGTCTGAGCTGTCAGGCAGAATATCTCTTTCAGTCACTCTTTATTGTTTTGCATATGGATATTATTCTTCATTGTCTAATAACAGCAATTTTACAAATTAAATGGAGGATGTTTGTAACATGGACTGAAAACATCATGGGAACTTGATGTGCCCAAAAGGAGATTAAGAGTGAAAGGGAGGGATATTAGGTGCGCTTTGACACTGGGAGCTTCTCAAGTTTGGCTGAGCTTTAGTGCTAGGAGAACGAGAAGGCAAGAACTCATCACTAAGCACTCAATTAATCAAGCAAACTCCCACGAAACAGAAAATATGACTGCCATCTGCTCTCCTGCATGCAGGGGAGTGAGACATGGAGGTGAAAGTGGGAGAACATGAGACAGAGGAAAAGCTGCAGTGTGGATGTCCCAGACAGGCTCCATTAGAGGTCTGACTGCAGATGGCAAGTCTCACTGCCAGGCCACCCAAGTGGAGCTCACATTGAGTTTGTCAAGGGTGGTGGTGGTGGTGGTGGTGGTAGGAGAGGGACGTCAAGGTACAAGTCGGCATAAAATGATTCACACCTGGGAAACTTCTGTAACGCTGACTTTAGCATAACAAACATTATATCAGCTGTTATTGTCACTCTCTTACCACATCTAGAGCTCCAACAAGGGCGTCAGCCAGGGTCGCAGGTTGTTCTGCTCCACCTGTGATAATGCAGCCTGAGCGTGACAGAGTCTCTGAAAAAGAATCACATGTGACCGGTTGGAGATCTAATAACTGCATCATGGTATGGTGTCAGGTCCCATCTGTAAAGGCCATATGGAGAAGATGTGCAAGTTTCTAATCATCACAGTAGCACAATAGTTAATGATGATGCCATTTAGTTTTCCACACAAAGCAATAATGACTGAATAACTGCTGGCAAGGGATGTCTGAAGATACAGGATTTCACCTAAATGTATCCCACAGTCAGCTCCTAATGTCCAGTTGTAGCTTCAGAAACAGACAGGACAAGATGCTACTGCTCTACGGCCAATCGCATCACAAGGCGAAGGGCAGAGTATGCATTGGACAGGTCAATCTCAGAGATAACACATAGAGCCACACAAAGGCAGGCAACAATTCATGGTGCCCAGAGGAAACTCATGTCAGCACAGGGAGAACATGCAAACTATACACAGAAAGACAACGGATCCCAACCCAGGTTCAGAAAGGATGTTAATGCTTCATTCTTAACGTAGAACTAAGGGATTTGGGATAGTGTTCACCAGCAGGGATTAAGTTAATTTAAGTTCAGTTAGTGCCTGGTAAATTCCATTCAACTTTTATAGACTCATTGCTTTTCGCGTTGAATGAGTAAAACAGGCTATTTAAATACATTTTATATTATTATTTAAATAATAACTGACTTAATTAATAGTAAATAATACAGAGTCAAGATTGTGATAATTTTATATATATTTTTCAAATAATTCATTGGTGATGTACTGCTTTGGCTCAAACCTTCACTTCATCATGGTCAAAGCTGTTTAAAACTGAGCACCTCCACTGGGACTGCCACACTTTAAAACCATATGTTGAGAAATCAATTTAACATTATACTCATTATGTACTTGTGCTTATACTTGTGTTTGCATGTAAGCACACAGAAACACAAACACACCCAAAGTGATACACTTCACACAGACAGATGTGAGACTTTGCTGCGCGCACACACACACACGCACGGAATTCATTCATATCAGAGACTCTTTAAATAATCACTGCACGCTCTGTGTGATCATTGAACAGGTGATTGTTGATCCAGGTGCTGGCAGAGTGAAATATAGGGTTGTGTTTATTTCCATTTCTCTGATTATGATTCTCCCTTGCCCTGACTTGTTCTCCATAGTATTATGTCTGCTCATATCCGCCCTGTTCTAACCATGCTGAACAATGCCAAAGGAATTTCTTCCTCCAAACACAGTGACAGACTATTTTGGTTCAATGTCACCTATTCAGATCTAACTCTGCACTGTGAGACACAGAGAGACAACACATTATATAATTTAACCTGCTGCTTTCAGTCTTTCGTGCATACATGTCTACACACGTCTTTATGTCTGCATTTAATGTAAAGAGATGAAAAGATCCACTATTCACAAGACATACCGGAAAAAATGCAGGGGTGCATTTTTAAAGAAGAGAACTCACCTTTGATAATGGACTCTGCAGCAGTGAGATCTCGCTTGTAGGTTACCTAGAGGACACAGAAGCATTTCATCAATATTTATCTACCGTATAGAGCTGATGACGCCTTCTCGATGAAAGGCAAAATGATTTCAAGAACATAAAAACTAGTCCAGTTGCCACATCTTTTCTGAGAGTCTTCATAGAAAACTGATTTTATCCTTTTAAATTTACCACAAACACACGAACAAAAGAAACGTTTAGGTCATGAATTAGTTACTGTGGCTAAATAGATCCTATGGATGTTTTTGTCAAAAAGCTCTGAGCTGCTCAAAATTCAGATCTGTAACCTGTGACAAGAGGTTACGGCTTAACAGAAATCTTAGCATATAAAACCAAAACTGTCTTCAGGACAGATCATCTAGAAAAACTATAATTTGGAATGAATCATTTAAGGTCTACGTTACATGATCTCACAGAGTTTTCAGAACAAAACCTTTCAATTTAAACTAATTTCTTGACGATAATCTCAGATGTCACCTTTAATATATTAGGCCTTCCCATTTTGCCAACATCCCTTATTTTCAATTCATGAGCTTTGTACCCATATGATAAATCAGTAGTGGGCATAAAACAGTGCTAGTCAAAGTGTTCCACAGATCCACAATCCTCAACCCAAACCAGGCTTCTGGCGAGCTCACCTTCCACAGAGTTGGCGGACCCTCGATGAGCTTGGCGTTGGTGCCACAGTATTGCAGAGCCAGATGGAGACACTCGGTGCCAATTTCAAAGTCTGACTCTGTGCACTGCGGAGGGGACAACAGAGAGGAATATTTATGGGCAAAATTCACTTTCCAATATACTCAATACTAAACTATACACAACACTAAAACTGCACCAAGGTTATTTGTAATGCACATTTGATGAATCATCAACAGCTAAATCTACTGTTTCCTGATCCAACATTACAAAGCTCTTCAATTAAAATGATACTTTATCCAAGCTTATGACTCTATGAGTGACTTCTCATCAAGGCATCCATCAACTGTGCATTAAACAAATGATTGAGCATTGTCCAAAGAAATCAGTCCATGGTCTTGTTAATACTCTATATATTTACTATATTTACTATATTTACTTAATTATTTACTATAATACTCTATAATTTTAGTAAAATGTTGCTGCTGAGATACCAACATATAAAACTGGGTACTAGTCCTGGGACTATCTGGAGCCTATATTATATTGTATGCATCAAGAGAAACAGTCTCATAATGTGACGCCATCACCACATGTTTCAGCAAATACTTCTGAGGATTTAGTTTTCTTTGGCTGGTGGAACTGCTGGACTTGTAACACGCTTATCTTTCTGAATTAAGATTAAGTTCAGTTTCATCAGGTCATTTGATCTCCCACGGCGTACAAAAAAACATTGTGAACTTCTTTGTGTAATTTTATCAGGAATAGATAACTGTTAAAAGAATATTACACATTTTTTACGTTTCAAAGCTCAGTTGTACGTATGAACGTGTCTTAATAGTAAGTGAAAACATGTCTTTGTCTGTGTAATGTAATGTTATTATGTCATTTTAATGTTAAACTCTTACATTTTAAATTACTTTGTTATTTATTAAAATCTTTTATTATTCTATTACAATTAAATTCCTTTATAGTGTATTTATGCTTTGAAGATCACATGGAAGTTTGGGTTGAGGCGATGAGCTCATTTGGTTTAAAATACAGTCTGGACTACAAAGACAAAATCAGGCTACCTGAGATTATACCTAGGTAATATTTTATCAAGCTATAAAAGAGAGGGGTCTTTTATTCTGAGGACCCTGGTACTAAAGAGAGAAATTACAGGAGAAATATGCTCTTGCTTCTTAAGGTAATTTAACCTTTTGCATTTTCTCCCAGTACAAAAGCTTTTACTGGTTACTGGATACAGTGTCTCCCGCTTTGTCTTTTCAGCCCTAAGTTCTCCTACACTCAATGGATGTCAGGCTACAAATGTGCAGCTCTCAGAGATTTTTCATGCCCATGTCCTACAGTCCTAACCTGACACTTTCCCTTTCAAAGGGGGCGAGGAAAACAGTTGGACAGCGGGGACGCACACTCAACCTCCTCTGACCTTCTTCTACAGCAACGTCCCCAGTTAGCCTTTTATTTGCAACCTGACTGACCTTGACACTGCAGCATAAAAATATCATTTTTTGAAAAGGCCAAAGCCAAATCCAACAAGGCTATCAAAGCAATCCCAAGATTTGTATTTGCCAGGAATAAAAAGAACTGCACACAAATGGGGCTCCGAGTGGAGGCATACCTCAGCTCTTAGCTCAGGGTTTGTTGCATCCTTCAAAAGCATTGGAAGAAAAATCTAATGAAGTTGGGGTTGGAACAGCAAACTCAAAATGAAAAATAATTTACGTCAGCTTCTGCAGTACCAGTTTGATATTAAGTTGCCACTGGGTCTTAGCGGTAAGCCCTTGCTTTCAGAGAAGAATCCACACATTTCCAATTGATGTCATCAGACAAATCTTTCCGCTTTTCAGGTACACATATTAAAATGCACTTAACTGCTGAGACTTAATCCGAGTCCACCTAAATGTACCATGGAAGATCTCATTTTTCAAACTCAATCTTTGTTCACTTTTGTTCCACAATCTAACGGCTGCAGTGTGGCAGAATATATCTAGGAGACATTTCCTTGCCAGATGCAGCAAAGGCCAAATGAAAGCGATAACACCCACGCCACAAGCTCTTTAGAGTGAAACCCTGCAGGTTCTGGCACATCAACTGAACAATGAAGGACTATACAGGTCTATATGAAAACCATAACGGCCTTTGTTCTTTTTGAAATCATCTAAATGCTGTAATTTTTACAGCATAAGTCTTGAGCTGACTCTCATTTCATAAGATTTTAAAGGTGTGTCCTCTAATATTTGACACCAAGCATAAGCAGCATATGCATGCAGGATCTCATTTTTTCCATCTTGTGATATTATGTGTTTTTAAAAGTTCAGCTGTTACAAACTGCACTTCTGTTTATATCTGCAAGTTGTTAGCTCGTAGATCAACAACTATTTACAACACAATTCGGGGTACCCAATAGGTTTCTTAAATTTCAAGAAACATGATCAAGGCTGCTCAAAACTGAGGACAATAAATGTATTTTCCATTTGTGCCACTCCATGAAACAGTTTCTGTCAAGAACCACACAGAGGCCAAACTCTTGAAAAATATTTGGAAAAAAGGCATCCACAGATGCACACTAATTTCTGCAATTTAACACATGTGAACCATTTATCATGATTCTGGCTTTACTTGGCCTATCAAACACTGGCTGAAGTCTGCACTGTGGACACAAGCTAAAAAAACAAGGCTCAAGAGGGCTTTGTCCTGCTACTATGTCAACTGGTAATCTGATTTGGACACGTGGTCATCTCGAAGATGGTCTACGTTTAATGCAAAGCTTTTACTTCAGTTTCCTGACAGTTCATATACACCCTCTGACACTCACTGGCTTCTTTGACTGCAAACATATCTTGCTAACTTATTAATACAACTCAAAGAACGCGACATGTTACAACAGGCTTTAGAAGACTTTAGCTACAAACGCTTTGATGTTTGTTAAATTTCCTACCACTGAATCATAGAGCATGCGGAACATTTTGTCATCATTACATTTCACACATGAATGTATCAAAGCCCTAATTCCCTCATTATTGCCCGCAATGTGTACATTTACCACACAGAGAACGAAAACTGTTTCGCAAGAGCCGTTACCTTCTGATAAGCCTGATAGATGACATCATATGTGAATCCCTGAGGCATCTCGCTGGCTCTATATTTGGCTCGCTCCAGTGAGTGATCCAGGTAGCCCTCTGATGTGGTGGCTATGACTGTTGAAACAAGAGGTCGGATAGCTCCCGCTGCCTGGGTGGAGAAAAAAAACTATTGCAATACAGAGATACAGAAAATGATTTCGTAAAGAAAGTTCTGTGTTATAATAAATCAAATTCATTGACGTTTCTACAGAAATATTGCAGTTTTTGGTGCTTACAGTGTGATATAACAGTAAAAGTTCCTACTCCTCAGGCATATTGTGTTGAAAATGTCATTGCTGATGTCAATTCAAAGATTAAGCTTCCATTTAATAATCAGGAGTTATTAACTGTGAATTATGAATGAAGACTGTGAGATGCTGTTAAAAGCTATGGGAAAAAAATTTGTCTAATAATCGTAATACAGTATTTCAGCCAAATTTAAAGAGAGAACATTAACTGTGATCAGCACCCAGCTGGATCACGTACTGCTTCTACTTTCTTCCATGAAAATAAAAAAAAACTGACTTCTGAGATATTTTCATTTCACTATAGCGTGATTGAAGACAGGAGTAAGCAGTCAATGAGCGTTTGCAGGACAAAGTTCTGACAAATGAAAGCAAAGCAAACACGTGTTCTGCATGTTACACATGCTGTTAGAATCAAAATGAATCTGCTGCTTCTCAGTGCGGACAGGCCTTCTATCATGAGTGCGGATACTGGGCAAGATAATGAAGACCAGACCGCCTGCTGTGAAAGCCCATCACAAAACACACACACAATCAGAAACACACCACAAATGTCAACCTTATGTCAGGGGGCTCTTGCTTTTTTCATAACCTGCATTACACGCATTCAACAAAGTCGTCTCTCAGTTTTTAGCCTCAGACGTGAGTCATTATGAAACAAATTTTAGTGTTTCTACACCAGAGCAGCCAAAGTGACTGTGGCCCAAATGTTTTCCATATATCACAGATGAAGTAAACACTACCACCGGGAGCGATGGATCTGTCAATCTGATAAACAGTTTAGAAAAAGATGGAGAGATCTTTTGTGCAAGGGAGTAAGTTTGTTTTCTTTAGTCTGGGAAACATGACTTGGTAGTATTTGGTGTTTTAGGTTTGTTTCTGTTCACACTGCACATTTGAAAATGATAAATCCATGGAATGCACAGTCAAAAGTGACGAAGTTAAGCTACCAGGTGAAACATTTGCCTGCAGTTGTAACTACACGTCAGTAAGACGGAGTTGTTTACAGACTCTGCTGTAATTCACTCTCTCTGGTTGTCGGCTAAAAGCGGATTAACAAATTTAGTTTGAGCATCGGTTGAGATTTAATCAGCTGTACTACACTTTCCAAGCTTGAAGAAATACTGGAATTTTGTAGTCCTAGCCTCTATTTGTCGAGATTATGCTTTTTTCCCTCAAGTGAACATCTGCTGAATACGTCCTGCCTTCATAAACAACTGGAAACAACTGGTTATTAGGGTCATTTTTTCTATGCACCAATGGGAGGTCGGGAAATAACTGTACTGTTAAATTTCCTAGTTTTAACATTTAGTGAATATGTTCTCTGTTTTTTTTACATTTCTATATTCTCCTGATAACTGCAGTGTTTTAGTTTTGGACACAACGGAACATCTCAAACCAGCTTTACATGAGGAAAATCTAAACATGCATATGTTTTAGGGATGTAATATTTTCGCTTGATAAATCAAATATTATATTGACTGAAAATAGCAACAACAACTCTTATATAGTTCTGTAACCATCTTACTCAACAAAAGAAACTAATGAAAGATGAATCAAGATGCTGCTTTTGTATGACTTATTTTTCAAATTCAGTACGTAGAGACGTGAGCTCACGTAACATTTTTACAGCTCACGTAAAACGTGAGCTGTAAAAATCAGCCAGTTAGACTTAGCGGAAAAAAGATTCATATGCAACTGATCAAACTTATTTATGTTAATGTACTGCTATTTTTACTTGTCTTAACTCATAAAAAATGTAATATTTCTGTATATGTTCATTATCTTTGGTCAAACACATCCACACAAAGAATCAATTACTTTCTAGATCAAAACATTAACTGGTAATGAAAATAATCACTTGTTGTAGCTGTGGATAAAACAAATATCTTTAAACAGTGGATGTTTAGCATTCTGCTCGAGTCACATGACAAAAGCATTATCAAAACATTTGCTCATTAAGTTTGCGTTTGTGATCTGATTAATTGTTCTCACTCAGCAAAAAAAAAGAGGAAACTGATAAAAAAAAATATCAGAAATATGTCATGCATAAGACCTGTCTGCGACACAGAGAAGTTTGCCAAGCTTTACAGGTACCGACCCCTTGTTCCTTAGCAGCTACGGCTATCTTGTATAGAAAGTCCTCCTCCACAAACGGACGCACAGCATCATGTATGATAACCACCTTTGGTCGGTCTGGCGATAGCGCCTGCTCCCCCTTCTCCTTCCCCTTACCTTCACCCAGAGCTAGGACTCCACTGCAAATCGATCTAGATAAAAAGAAAAATAAATGTTTTAATAATCCATTAAGCCATTACACAGAAACACCAAGACATGCAGAAAACACTGGACCTGTGACGAGTTGAGCCGCCTGGAACCACTTGAACCTTCCTGTGCTGGAAGTGCTGTACGATGTCCATCATCAGGTCCATGTTTTCTTTGGCAACAACAACGATAATGCTCTGGATCCATGACACCCTGCAACAACACGCCAACCTCACAAGTTACCAGAGCTCAACATGAAATCTTCAAAGTGCTTGCCCCGGATGGCTGCACAGTACAAACTATAAAGGTAATCTAATCTAAACTGGAAATTGTGACACTGTTCTCTGTTAAATCTAAATCTAAAGGCTGTTTTCCCTGCACATTTCTAATAATGTTAAATAGCATTTGCTTTAAAAAAGCTATAACAAGAACAAATGCATCTAGCTGTGGTTTGCATCCTGGAGTCTTGTCAAGCTTGGATTTAATAATTAGGTTTTCTTAATCTTGAATCATGCTGTATGCTACGCTAACAACTAAGCTAGCTTGCTAACAGATATGTTAATAGCTTAATGTTGTCTGTAGCTTCATATTTAGCATATGAGAATAAACTTGGTATTGATTAGTAATGGGACTTCTCGTGCCGAGGCTTCACAGCGTGTGTCGAGTAATCAATAGAATTTTTGGCGAAGCGTGTATCGAGGCTTGCTTCAATAACTAATGTCATTATAAATCACACACAAAGACAATACTTAGTTCCCTGGTACTTTTTATTCCCATGCCAAACTGTGGCAAGATGATTTCGAAGAACAGGAACACCTCTGCCTGCCTTACTGTCTTTGACCAGCAGGGGGTTGTGAGCACATGAAACCTCGAGAAATGAACCATTTTGCGAACCAATTGGCTGCGAGGCTTCAAAGCTTCATCTGGCCATCACTAGTATTGATATTTTCATCTTACACTAATCGAGAAAAGAATCATTTTGCATAAATTTCAGCAAGTTGAAATCTGTCCAACCTGGGATTAGCAGGTTTTTGAATCTTGAATCATATTGCACCCACCTGCTGCCAATCTTTGTGCTAAGCTAACTAACAGTTTGGGTTAACCGCCGTTTTCTGTAGCTTTATATTTAGCATACAGGAAGAAAATGCTCTAACCTTCAACAAGAAAGGAAAAATTCGTATTTCCCCAAAACGTTGAACACGTGAAAAATGGCCCCGCCCCTTTTTACTGTACACGTATGACCTGTGACTTTCCCCGGTGGTGAAAACCAGCGTGAAAAGAATAAAACAGCATTTCACGCTAAAACAGAGGAACACGAAGTACACATATTTAGAAATAGAAACAGAAAATAAAAACTACTATAAGTGCAACACAAACAGTCCATTCAGAAAACAATGATGTAGCTGTGCACACGTGTTTAAAAAATAATGAAGATATTTTCTTCTCTCGTATAAAAAAAATGCAGGACAGCACGTAGCACAAGACGTATAAACAGCCCTCAAGAAATGAATTAACAAGTCCATGAGCATCCTGCACAGACAGACATGTGCCGGTAGAGGGTGTCCTGCTGATAAGCTACCTGTTACCTGGAAACAGGAATGTTGGGATCCTAAGCACACGATTTCAATATTTTCCTACCTCTCGAAAGCCTGGACAGTGTAGCTTATTAGCGGTCTACCCAGAAGCGAGCAGAACTGTTTGGGTGTCTGCAGTCCGGTTCTCTCTCCGGTGCCGCCGGCTGGAAGAACCACAGACACCGAGAAGTCCACGCTGCATTCCGCCGGCTGGTGCTCTCTATTCCCGGCCTCGTGGGTTGGGAAAATCCCAGGATGAGCGGGCCTGACCGGGTCACACTTATCACCAGTCGTATTTACAGGATTTACCTCCATAAATTCACGTATAAGGGGTCACGAAATGTCATTCCCCAAAACCGCTCATTCCCATCAGCAGAGAAGGGAAGGAAGATAAGCGGAAAAGTGGATGGAGAAGTGAGAAGTTGGGAAGAACCGTTATCAAGTTAAAACCCACTTCTCCGCCATACTTCCGCTGAATTCTTTCGAAATAAAGTACACGAAGTAGTTTCAACAAGATTGGTGGTCGGCAGTAAGTCTGTTTTAATATTAAAAGTGTTGCTACTAAATATTTCTAAAGTGCAGTAAAAAAAAAATTCTATCATCAAAAAAAAACTAATCTGCTCCTCCACTGTAAATGTCACATAAATTAATATGTAGAATGATTAATTATAATAGTCAACTTCATTCTTGAGCTTAGAAACTGTACTTTCAACTGGTTCAATAAAATACATTTATGTTTTTTGTGTGTTATTTGAAGTCTTTTGACCGTTTTTCATCCATCCATCCGTCAATTACCTATTAGAGCTGTTATTAGACCTATTACCTCTACATCTTTTACCTCTATCAGTTTATCCGCAGTCGGGGGGGGGGCGATGGGGTTATGGGGTTGCTGAAGCCTACACCCTGGACGGATCCTCAGTCCTTCATTTATTCGCCAAAATTCTTAATCAATATTTGTATTATGTATAGGTCAAGAAACCTAAAAGTCCAGTTGCTATTGCATAAACCTTTTCGAGATAACCATGACCTGGATGACTGAGAACCTTCACAGATATTTACTTAAACATATACCTTTAAATAGCAAAATCACAGAAACTGTTCATTTTGTGAAGGTCTCATAATTATCATCTAGAGCTGGATTTCTATAATACTAACATGACTATCAATTTAAATATAAAATCTGCACTAGACAACAATATAAAAAAAAACAGAAAAAAAAAAGAAAATGCTAATATAAGTGCAACAATTGGATTTACTTAATGAGAACAACATTTAATACAAATAATTTCAGTGAAAAGTTTTATTTTCTCCAAGACTCTTATTATCTTGACATATGATCAAGCCTTACCTGGTATAAGAAATGCCCTGTTTTCCTGATTGCAGTTTTAATGACAGTATTCTTGTAGATGAAACACTAAAAAGTCTCCACTGACAACAACGTGATAGGAAAGTAATATTTATTTCATATAAATTGCTACAGTAAGGATTTATGACAAGGTTTCTCCAGACTGCACCCACAGGCTGACACCACTTTAACATACTGCTGTCACAGAAAATATATTACATCATAAATCTTACACAGTAAAATTGTACACACATGGCAGTACTTCACAATGCAAGTATGAATTTGAGATATGTACAAGTATTTACACAAGAGTTTGTAAGATATTGGTGTTGCTTTCTGATGCTGGTGCCTAAATAGCTGCATTCAGATTACCGTGTATAAAATGGGTATAGGTTACACATGTACATGGCTATTTCTGAGAGGTGTGGCCTGGCCGTGGGCCCCTGAAGTCTCTGCAGACTGCATCCCCTCACAGTTGGGCTCACACTACCTTTAAACACAAGGACTAAAATGTTAGGCTAGGTCCTTAATGTGCTCTTTGGAGTTCTTCATCACAGTGAGGAACCAGTTCCACATAAGTAAGGATCCCAGTCGCACTGAGACATAATCCACAACTGCAAGCTCTGGACGCTATGTGTCTCAGTATCACAGAGACAAAACTCTTTTAAGTTTATGTGGATTCATGCCAACCAGCTCTCAGGGTTCTGGTTCATGCCAGTTCTCTCTCAGACGATTCTTTCCCAGCCTCTTCTTGCTCTTTGACTTGTGCTTGTGCAGGAGCTGAGGCGGCGACAGGCCCAGCTCCACAAACTTGTTGCCAGATTCGTTGTGCTGCCTCGAGTACCTCTTGCACTTGCACGACGTGACCACGGTGATTTTGTACGTTCTTGTGTTGCCATCCTGACACTGTAGCTGAATGCGCTGGGTGCGGCTCTTGTCATTGACACAACGCCAGTCCTGGTTGCTGCTCCGGCGAGCCCAGAACTTCCTGCTGTTGGTACCACCGATCCAATTCTGAAGCATGTGGGCTGGGAGACACTCCCCAGCACACACCAGTTCCTTGATGGGGTTGAGGCTGGTGCAGTGGCCATCTGAGATGTACTTAGTGGATCTCAGCTCTCTGCATCCAATTTGGTTTCGCTCTGTTGGAAGACACAAGGACTACTGTGAAAAACGAAATGATAAACTCTCATGTGTGACAAGTGTCCTGTTCACTGGCTTCTCAGAGGAATGAATTAGTACCATTTTAGCACCTGGTGCACAGAGCAGTACTCCTGCATTAGGTTTTCTACTTTTCTGTTAGTGCAGCAGCAGCGTTTTAACAACAGGATCATTTCTCTTCAGTAGCTTTGACTGTCAGCATTACTCTGCTGCAGGCTACAATCAGTGCCCCCCCCCCACCTACCCCCACCCCAGCTCTCCCCTCCACCAGTGTGTAACTCAAGCTTAGGCACATTCATGTGCTCCATACACCACCGTGACAATGCCACCCTCCTTTCTGTGACAGTGTTTGATGAATGAACGCGAGTGAGGCTCTGTCTCCCTTCTTATAAATCTTTTTGCCCCCTTCTCCCTCCTCTTCGTCACGCTGTGGCTGGAAGAGCATGCATTCATCCTCACCGACACCCAGTCAGCTGTGCAGCTGGTCTTCAGCCTCTCATCCCTGCCTGGACCACAGCACGCCAGGTGTGTTAGTGACAGGACAGTAACACAAGTTATATTTACCTTGGATTATGGTCATTTGTGGCTCTAATTTATCATCATATCATCATCAGGTGTGGATGTGAGCATGAATGGTGAAAGGAATGGAATGACAGAGCCCATTATGTGGTTCTTTTAGATGGATATGCATAAAGTGGAAGACAAAGATTGAACTGATGCTTAAACCTGAACGTTATGAACAACTTCTGGCTGCATGAACCATCTTTACTGAAGAATGCTGAGGGTTTACTCATCTTGAACACAAACTACTCAAAGCTGACTGTAGGTATTCTCCAGAACTCAATACAAACTCTATATAAAAATATCCCATGCACTTTAAAATCCCTGACACCTGGGAAAAGTACAAAGCAGCAGAGCCTCTCCACTCACCGCCTCTGTGGTGCTCTGCGCCGGCCGCCCCTCTCCCGCCGGTCCGTGCGCGGTTCAGGGACACGTTGCTCTGCGCCTCCGGCTCCGGTGCGCTCCCATAAGAGAACCGGACCTCCGTGGCATCGTTCTTGAAGGTTTGGCAACTCTTCGCGAGGATGCAAAGTATGACCAAAGAGTGGCACGACTCGTACGCGCTCAGGAGCATGACCCTCTCTCTCTGTGGGAAGTGCGTCCCGCTTTCCGCTGCCTGGTGCTGGAGGACCTGCTTGCGAGGCTTCAGCCGCCCGCTGGTTTTATACCCTGCAGCGGGTCCGCCTCTCGCTTTGGCAGCTGCTCAGGTGCGTCTCTATTGTGAGGCTCTGATTGGTCGCCAGGAGCACACGCTCATAAGATATCCTCGACCATGCTTTTATTTTGACGCTCAGATTATATTAATTAAGAAAAATAATTTTAACTACAAATGACTATTCTAAAGTGATTCTATTTAATATTAGTAAACAGACTGGTGCATTAGTTCACATGTGTTCATGAAAAATAACGTCCTCCAGTAAATGATATACAATTCACCTCTTTCCTCCCTTCTTCACTATAAATCCTACACATTGCACAAAATAACATCCAACATATTGTCATATATATGTCAAGTTCTCACATGTGCTTTCTTTACCAAGTGTATAAGTGATCACGACAACAGTTTGAAACAAGCATATGAGTTATGGGTTTGTTGTTGTAATTCTGATGTGACTTATTGAATTTTGAGGTGCAGCACCCAAAGGAAAGATACAAGACCCTTAAGAAAGCATGATCATGTTAGAGAACTGCTTGAAAGCTTGTCCTTCTGAGGCCAAGTGCAACGTCAAGAGACTGGAAAGTGTTCGTAGACAACCTCTCAGCGTGAAGGGAACTTAAAGGCCTGGTGGCGCTTTCAGGGTCATAAGGTGTGAACGGTGCAAAATTTGGTTCAAGCTCTGTCTATTACCAGGAGCAGCAAAAAGCTCGGCTTGATTTGTTAGAGAAAACGCTGCAGCTGCCACACGTTGTGTGTAGACATTATTCCTCTGATGTCTTTTTCAACACCTCTGCTGTTGGGAACCTTTTGATTGGTTGTTTTCTGTCTGTGCACATGCAAATATTGCTTGGCTAAATGTGCTATGGTAGTGTCATGAAGTAATAGTACATTCATATAGCGCAGCTCTTAAGTGTTTTCTGATGAAAAAAAGGCACTGAACACATTGTATACTATTTGTCACAAGTTTTAGGTTGGTTTAATCCATAAAATACCTGCCTCCACTCTGTGAACTGTGAAAACCCTGTCGAGCAGAACGTGGTTTTTGTTCTGTCTGTAATGTTGCATTCAGTGTCAGTGGTGTCAGTAAACCAAAGCGTGTCAGCCCTGCTAAAAACTACTGAGTAACTCTACTGAATCTTCAGTAGCAATGGAGCATTAGTCACACGTGTCTCACCTCCTGATGGGTTTCTCATGCTGGATAATCTCCACGTTGTGACTTGCTTTCTCTCAAACACACGTTTTACCCAAGAATGAAAGCTGATATTGTCTGTGTGTAATTTGCTGCCTGTCTACGCAGCCTCCCTCTCACTACCTCTCAGTCCCTGACAGATGCACATCTAATGATTCCAGTGCTCAGACAAACTGGAGTCTTGGCATGTCCGCTGCACGAAACAAGGAGAGATATAATTACTTTTTGTGGGGAACATTCAATCTAGGCTTGTCTTACTGATTTGAAGAGGTTTTGTGCAGAGACACTAATTGTCGCTCATGTGAATGAAAGCTGATACGCTCATCACTTGTCTGTTTCATTACCGCACAACCACTTTTCAGGATGGATAGCGAGTGTCTGTCGTTTCCAGAGTGAAAGGTCCACATTTTAATTACAAGCAGAAGAATCTCAACTCAACAAAGTTTTATTCATTAAGAGAGGTTGAAGATGTTATAAGGAAACAGTTTAATAATAAAAGACATACAGAAGGAAAGAATAAAAATGTAAATGCTGGAAAGAAGGACATAAGAAAAGAGCAATGAAAATAAGCAAAGAAATGACAAAAGGAGGAAGGAACACAGGCAAAATAAAAGAAAACTCGGAAAGAAAAGAAGGAAATAAATGGAGAAAAAGAATGAGATGGACATTCATAATCAAAGAAAAGGAGAATAAAAATAGAGAAAGAGGATCAGAAAGAGAAGAGGAAATGAAGTAAGAAAACTCAAGTAGTGATGCATTGTGGGGCAGGAACACACCTGTCAACTTCCATTTGTGAACTTTTGATCTACAGCTATTTTATTAAAGTTTGGAGCCCTCAGTTCTCATTCAGGGAAATTTACATGCAACAGGATACGAGGTTTATCGTGGCCGTAGTGTTCTTCCAACTTCGTGTTTGTCTCTTTCCTGCATCAACATTATGCTCCTGTTCACAAAGAATTTCACCAACCCCGACCTCAGCTTCACCCAACACGTTAGGGACGAGGACGAACCCCAGAACATGAATAGCTTTTATCAGTAGTAAAAGTGAATAATAGAAACATCACGACTTTTGGCTGGTTACTCATCCGCATGAGTTACAACCTTTGATAGAGGTGTTTACAGATGTCGTCAGTTCCACAAACATTTTAGTCACAGTTCTCACCTTATGTCAAACACAACTTCTACATTTATTTATTTCTTTTTTTACAATACATCATCCTCTTGGTGGGTTACTTTGGGTATTTTAAGTAACAATTGCATGTTGCAGTTCTTGTACTTGAGTAGACAAAGGAAAAGACACTTCCACATGCAGTGGAGTATTTTTCTCACACCTTGTACAACTAATGTCAAACCTCTTCCTTTAATTGCAACAGAGTTTGTCTCAAATGTTTTTTACTCAACTCAAAAGCAATTGAACTCGTCATCGTTTGAGTAAATGTGATTGTTCCTCCTGACTCTGCAGGTGAAACAGTCTGTCATTAATCTTCTCACTCTGTTTCCGTTATCATTTCCCTTCTTTTGTTTTTCCTTAAACAACACCAGAGCCTCATTCTCTGCACTTCTGAGAGAAAAGACAGGACGGCGCAGCCTGCTCATCTCAGAAGACTATTTACACTTTGACGGCCCTCTGAGCTTCTTGTGGGACTGGGCTACCGAAGGCTGAAGAGTGAATATGATAGGCCCTGGCTTTTGTGCTCTCACTTTGTAAAGCAACAGAAAGCTGAAAGCAGACTCCCTGTCTCAGCGCATTGAAACTCTGCAGCGGGAACTCGGTTGCTCCTAACTCTCATGGGAAATGAAAGGTGGCTAGGTTAAAAGCATATTGACAAGCGGCAAGGCAGGAGTGTGTGCATGACCTGGAAGCACCCTCATGCAGTATTGGGAGGTGCGGCGGGGGTGACAAAAGGTGTGCACAACACCTGGAAAAAAAAGCCAAGAAAGAAAGGTCAACGTGGCGACAGAGCTCGAAACACATCCAAAAAATAAGACACAATGGATGGCGTGTTTTGTCTCGCACACTTTTGTTATTTCCACGCATTTTTTCTCCATCATTTTGTCTGGTTCTTGAACTATTACTGCTGCTTCCTGTACACACACATATATATATATGTAGAGTATAAATATGTAGTATGCATCACTTAAAAATATTTTTTACTGCTCATTATGTAGAATGGCCCATTTCTGAACCATGTACATTACATATTTTATTGTATTATTAAATGTATGTTCATTAACATGTACATACATTCATATTTGTAACTGCTTCTATTCACTACTTTACTTTTATTTTTTACTTTTATTCTCCTTGTGAGTCGCTCAGGGTATTTCCATTTTATGTTCATTATACTCAACTGCACAGTAGATAGAAACTATTGCACTTGTCATACTCCATTGTTTTACCATCTTTAATTGAAAATTTATTTTCAGATACTTAATAACTGATCGTGTATTGTTATGGATAAAGCACCTTGGAGAACATGAAGCGATGTACAATTTTAGTGAAATTGATAATGAAATTCCCACAAAGATGTTGTTCTCTCCATAAATCTGTACATAAATTATCACTTACAAACAAAAACTTGAGACTTCAGCAGACATGATAGAAACATACTTGTACCGGAGTACATTTTAGACTACTGGATGCACTGTGTTTAGACCTCCTCACACCTAAAGACTTAAGGTCACTCTGACTGAACCTAAACAGCTTCCCCGGTGGATTCTGGTGAGTCGCTGCCCTCTGCTGGGGATCCACTATGCTCATATTTAATCTCCAATCTGTGGACAGATGAACAGATGAATAACTAAAGTCACAGTTGCCCTTGCATGTGAGGCAAAACAACAGGAAACACAGTTTGAATATAAAGAGAAGATGAATGGTTTTTGTTTGTTGTGATTTCAAGCACATGGAGGTTTCCAGGCAACAGGTGTAGCTGCGTTTGAAAGCCAGAGGTGACAATGGACGTAGCCAAGGTGCACAGCTTCTTTTCTTATCTACAAACTGATAGACTGAAAAAGCAGCTGAATGTGACTTTGACCGTGTGTTTTCGTCTTCTCTTGTTCTAAATACAGGATATAAAGGAATCTCTGCAGAAGTGTGGGATAAAGAGGGAGGCTGATGTTTGCCGACTCAGCCTTGGCACAAAGTAAGAATTTGTGCCTGGTAAAGGTTCAGTTAAACTACTTCTAAGTCCCTCTTTGGGCAGAGATCAAAATCTTTGTTCTTTTGATGGACAGGAAACTCACCAGGGTCCCTGACTTATCGAGATTTCACTTCCTGAGAAAACTGTGGCTGAACAACAACCAGGTAGTTTCTCTAAATCTTCACAAACATGATGCTTTTAAAAAGTTCTAAATGTAGTGGAAGACGAATTGATTCCTATTCTGATTGTTTCAGATCAGAGAGCTCAGCTGCGATTCACTGAACTGTTGCCTGACTGAAATGTACCTTCACAATAACAACATCAAGTCTGTGACAGGTGAAACTTTGTTTCTCTTCTGGATGTGAGAAGATGACAGAACATATCCAAAATGTTCCAGAGTTGTTATTTAATGTAATAACTGCTCTCTGAGAAGAGCCCAACAGTTTGGGTTTTAATGAACAGAATCCAGCAAAAGCAGTGGAGTATAAAGTTCAGAATTACCTTTATAATATTAAGTTACATACAATGGAAACACAAGTAAAAGTACTTCACATGTGTACTTTATTATGTATCTAAAGTAGTTTTTACTGTACCTGAATTTGTTCTCACACTCAGGGGCTCTGAACCATCTGACCAGCCTCCGACTTCTTTTTCTCCACAACAACCAGATCAGAGGCCTGGACGACACGATGCACGAGCTGAGGCGGATGCAGCAGCTGCGAACTGCCAGTAAGTTCCACCACAGTAAAGACAGAGCACTTTCTGTTCTATTTCCTTTCTAATAACAGCTTCTTTGCAGCTTTTTTCCTCAATCCCATCACCCATGAGCCTGGGTATCGCCACCACGTGATCCACAGCTTACCTTCTGTCCAGTTCTTGGATAGGAAAGGTAAGATTTTCAGACATTTAGAGGAACAAACCCGTCTCGTTTTCTTATTACAGCTGCACGTCTGTCTTTTGTCGTCAGAGGTGAAGCCAGCAGAGAGGACAAGCACCTTCCAGATCTATAATCAGGATCATCATCGCGTCCTTCAGTCTGTGGCCTTCGGCAGACGTGCAGCATAAAGTCATACAGAAGCAAGAATAAATGAGCTTTTTGGAACTTCAATTAATCTACATGTTTTCATAAGATGTCTTAATCTGGAGTTTGTACCCAGCTGACAATATTCACTCTGCTTTTTTACTCGTAATGTTTCTGTAGCCACACCTGATGGTGAAATGTGGTTCCTCAGCTGCTAAATGAACCCCAAGATTAGTCAGGTATTTTCCAGAGTGGGCTGTTACAGCTCCGCTGTGCTGGTAAGACAGACCTGCAGAGTCTCAGCACTAGCTTATCGTGGTATTTACTACTCACCTCTCTGGTACATGGTAAACGTTGAGGATATTGTGCAGGGATGATGTGTTTGACTGCATTCAACTGTACTTACATACATAACAGAAACTCTGCCTCTGGAGCTTTTGAGAATTAAAAAACAATTCACTTGTTTAAGTTGTGGATAAAAATAATATTCTGGTAACACATAAAAATCTAGTCCAATAAAGAAGTCTGATGACACTGGGTCTTTATTTAATGTGATTAAGATCAGAAAATGTGTCACATGGTTTTTCTTGTGATCGATCAGATAATTGACTAATTTGGGGGAAATAAACCTACATTTAATTACAACATGAAAAAACCTGAGTGTTAACATCATTCATGATACGCAAAAAATAAATTCACGTTCATATTTTCAAATATACATTTTTGGTCGATTTTGTGCAGCCGTGCTATGAACTCCTAATCTACCATTAAAACATCGTACACATGTATAAAGCAAACAAACAAACAGCTCGGATTAGGTTACACACACTGACTTTAAGCTGCACAGATTGCTACAAGTTCTTAAGGCGGATTTATGTTCCATCATTGTCATCAATCTTATCTGATTCTTCCTGGTGATCAGCCTCAATGCAACTTCACATTCACATCATGTATGACATTATCATCTGAAGAATGAACATATAAAGAGGACAAAACGACAACTGGCATGGCACCCTGATGCCTTCCTGACAGTCTCATGTCATAATAAATATGGGTTCTTCTCTCCTTTTGGACCTTGGGTCTTTGCCTGGCTCTCAGTCTCTCCACGTTTCCCCTCGGTCTGTGGTGTATGGTGGTCATCTGCAGACAGCAGTTCCTCAGTTGTCAGTAGCTGGTATGGAAGCAGGGTGTGAGGTGGTGACTTCACCGTTGGCGTCCACTGAGAGCTCCTGCATGGACTCTGCGGCCTCCTTCACGAGCTGACTCTCTTCTGAAACATTAGCACAATGTAGTTGCTGCAAATCTGTTGCTTCAGTACAGAAAGCACCACGACAAACTCAGGTTTGTTCCAGGCTGGCACCAACTGTTATCTGCTGGAAAACTGAAAAAATGTGCTGGGGTAGTAGGCTGGAGGCTGCACGTTGAAAATATAAAATCAGTGGATTATTTATTCGATTGGTTTAACAGCAGCATGATTAATAAAACAGCTCTGCACCAACTACTTCTGGACAAAGAGCGTGCACCGTTTTCTCTCGGACTGTTTGGGAGACGATGATGATGATGATACCTTTGCTCTGCTGCATTCTGAGTTTGGCCGATTCTGCCTCTTGCTTCTCTCTCTGCTCCTGAAGCGTCTTACAAACTTTCTTGTGGGTAAACCAATGCATCTTCTGACAGGCCTGGTTGCAGTAGATCACCTGGGGAAAAACACATTTGAAGTTTTATTTGATTTGAATGTGTAACTGATTAAAAGTCACAAGATTAGGCAGACACAGATGAGACTTTATCTCTGCGTAAACTGAATTATCACTTCAGTTTTAACACTCACCACTTTACAGATCGAGCACCTCTTATCTGCTCCTTTCTCTCCACAGGACGTACAAAACTCAGCGTCCATGAAGCCGACCTGGCCGGTGATGGCCTGAGTCAGCACTGACAGAGCTGTGGGGTCATTACCCTGTAATAATGGAAAGGATGAAAGAAGAAAGCGATTATAACGCTCACATTTACATAGATGTTACTGATCGTTTGAATCCAGTGTATGGATGCGTTAAAAAACAAAAACGTACAATCTCCACAGGAGCTATACTCCGAACCAGCTGCTGCAGCAGAGTTGCATCACAGTACGGAAACTTGCGAATGCACTCTCTGATAAACTTCTCCTGGTAGACGGGGAAGCCGTCGCTCTCCCGGCCCTTCAACAAACTGCAGGAAAAAGATCAAATTCTCACACATTATGACAGCGTATTCTACAACGTCACACAAGGCTTCACCTCTTGATGAGGCCGTCTAGCTTGTCCTCGTGGTCCTTGAGGAAGGAGGCACACTTTCCCAGCACACAGCTGATGTAGTGCATCTTCATGGCCAGCACCTCGTTCATGTCCTGCTGCTTGATGCACCTCTCACAGATGAGCTCCATCACTCGGCGGCATTTGTGCAGTCCCTCCACCTCCGCCAGCAGGGGGTTTTCACGGACCAGCAACACCATCTACAAAACAAAAGTTTGATCTTTTCAAATTAAAATATCCCCAATGATTTATTGGTCTTTCCATTTCCTGTTTCCTCAGGTAACTTAACATGTCAACAACAACATATTTTTTTCTTCGTTTAACTTTTTCTGACTGCAATTGCCACTGACAGCCTGAAACATGATGTTTTAGATTGTAAAACTAATGTATAACCTTAACTTCTAACTTCCATTACATTTAGTTTTGTTCTTCAAAACTAGAGTTTAAAAGATGACATCCTGTAATACAATAGACGTAACAAAAGTCAACTCAGGATGAAGCCCTAACATGATTTATAAACCCTCCTACGTTGCTGCACAACTAAGGCGATAAGGACAGAACACAAGACTACAGTTGCAAATAAATGAATAAAAAGCTGGTGCACTGATGTAGTGCATTCCTGTCAAGAAATGTGGAACATGCAAGAGGCCCAAGAGCATGCTTTTCTTCCATCCGAACAATCAATACAGCAGCTTTTTGGCTCTCTGATTATTTGTCCCCGTAGGGACGAGCTGGAAAAATACAGATATGTATTAACACACGATAAAGGGTGGATGGATGGATGAGGGAGCACCCAAAACACTGACTACATCACCACTTCTTTCTAATCTACATCACTTCCTGTCCAATGGTGAGGCACCTTGACAGGATTCAGGTTGGTGCTCATGATGATCTTGTGGAGGGGCCCTGCCAGCTTGGTTGGCAGCTTGGGCTCTTTCTCCAACCCCTGGGCCTTGGTGTAGTAATCCAGTCTGGCACGAGAGAAGAAGTTGTTGATCACTGTGACACAGTCGTGTTGACCTGAGGAGAAAAAAGTGGAGGCTGATTTTGCAATAACTTATATTGTACTGTTATGGTGAGCAAATTCACATCTTAGAGATCTCCCCACTGACTTCCTGACCAGCTGGAGCCTACCAAAACTCTTATTTGGTATTTTAAGAATCAGATCCCCCTCTTACTCTACTCAAAACTTCCCTAATTTTCCATTCGCATGATTATATCCTGGTAGCGTCACGTCTCTATTTGACCATGACACCACACTATTTAACAAGATTGCAAACTGTTTCCGACTAGTTTGATATAAGACTTCAAATCTTTTGTGTTTATTACTGCACACAACACTCAGACGTACCGACAAAGGCGGCCATTTGTGCGGCGGTCCTTCCAACAGAATTGACTACATCCGTTTCCGCCCCTGCATCCAACATCATCCACGTGATCTCAGTATTTCCTGCAGGCACAGAAAATAGATATTCACTAAACATGCAGGGGGCTATGTCCGAAAACAGCAACAAAGGGACTTTAATGGAATTTACTGTGATAAATAATTTACCTGACAGGCCAGCAAACATCAGAGCTGTGTATCCGTGCTCGTGTTTGTTGCAATTCACATCTGCCCCATGCTGCAGCAGCAACTTGCACATGTCGGCTTTTCCTTTGTAAGCAGCATGCATGAGAGGGGTCATGCCATACTGTGGATAAGACAAAAAAGCAGCATTGAACTGTGCACTGCATCATTTAACTTATACAAGTGTAAGAAACATAAGTATAAACACTGACACCCAACACAAAATATTTGTGCTTAAACACTTTTCAGTCAATCAACTAATCGTTTCATCCTTACATGCACAGTACAGCTCTCTCCACTCTAATTATTGTAGTTTGCCTTGTTTTTCTATTCCTTTCTAGCTTTCGGATACACTGAGATGTATGCTGACAGAAGCATACAACATCTACTTCCACATGTGGCAGATGAATTTTGCTCATTCCTCCTGCCTTCTCAGTAAATCCTCCAGATCTGTAACATAAATGTGAAGGTACCTGATCTGTGTAAGTGTATTCCATGTACTGTAAATTCATGGTTTGATCAACTTTTTGTTACCTCAAACAAAGGTAAGAAGAGATAAAGGCCCTAAACGTAAAGAACTGATAGGACTCTGAAAAAACTATGTTTTCAAACACCTGATTTTGACAGGTAGACATGAAGAGTGGGTGAAAGAAAGAAAAACATGGATAACCTCCTCTTAAAGCTTTCAGGGAAAACCCTGTTGCGTTTTATCTTCAACACAACAAACTTTAGTTTTGAATTGCATCAGGACATAATTTGTGGTGTGATGGTACATGTGAATTACATTTAAATGTGGGGCTAACATTTAGAACAAAATAATCTATTTTCTCACTGTCCTTTATTGGTGTGTTATGTGTTTTGCTATTTGTGCCAACAAATAATGTAAGCGTTAAAAAATGCTGTTACCTCATCCAAACAGTTGACTCGAACATCCTTACACCCCAGCAGCCTCGATGCCTCTTGAACATTCCCTAAAAGCACAAATATCTATATTACTGCAGTATAATTGTTACAATATGCGTTAAAATCAGTGCATGCAGCTTCACATTACGAATTCAGAAAAAAAATGGTTGCATAATATGTAATCTTAGGACTGTAACATGCAAACACTGACAGAAACGGACAGACAACGTTTAAAATTGATGTTATCCTGTAAATCAAAGAGATTTCAACGTTAAATACATGAGTGAGCTAGCTAACATTCTCATATTGCCAACTAATGATTAGCCGTCAGCTAACATCAGATGGTACCAAGACTCGTCAGCAAACCAACCCTTATATGAGTCAGTGTGATTTTACAAGGCAAACATCTTGAAAAAAACATGTTCAACCGACATTATGCTTTCATGCTCTTTTAAGTTCTTTATCAAACAAGCTAAAAGTGCTAACCTAACAGTTAACTATATGGATTAGCGTTAGCCGGAGAGGCTTACCAGCAGTGATGACCCCAAACAACTCCTTCTCGCTTGAAGACAAGTCTCCCTTCTTAGAAGCCGACATGATGCTGATTACTGTTTTGAAACTAAACTATGACTACAATTAAAATGTGAACCTCTTCGTTAAAAACGACGCTTGTCGTGGTGACAACAGCACGATTCATGAAGAAGACCCTCAAGTCAAGCTGCCATTTGGAATGTACCACTGCGTAACGTCCACGGGGGTGTCGGGGTCAAAGACATAAAAACTTTACTCCGACAGGTTGAATAGAAGTACAAAATAATACATTTGAGTAGATCTAATAGTACCAATAATAGTAGTAATAGACACGACTGATTATTAAGAGTCGTGGTTTTAAAAAGATCACAATCATAAATGACATGCCCTGCTTTCATTGAAATACTGTGTTCCAGTGAGGACCACATGTGAAACGAAAGACAGTTCTGTCTGTGGACATTATGTATTTATTGCTGCTCAGTTTATTAAACTTGTTACGTGCCAACGACATGAAGGAGCCACATGGGCAAACAGGGGAAAGTATACAGTAAGGCTTAAAAATAAATTTATATATATAAATAGGCGATACAGATCCTAATGACAAAGGTAAATGTCTATATTGCAGTAGTCATTCAACAGAAAACAATAACACGGAGAAAATAATGCAGAATAATACGCATCTAAAATAAAAAAAAAGATTGCACCTTTAACTTACACACAGAATCACACAAATCTTCACATCTACAGAAAAGATTAGGACTGGCATTCATGCTTGTATGGACAATGAATGTGCAATAGCAAGAAATTAATTCTGTTTACCTGACTGACTCTTTAACAAAGTAAGAACTAGTGGGTTTCCAGTATCTAAACGAAGAGTGAGTCTGGTCTGACCAAATCCAAGACTCTCTGAAGAGATCAATCCACACCAGCGAGCCAGCTGTCAGGTCCTCAACTATAAGGCATTCTTCCTAAATTCCCTCACTGACTAAGCCTGTGCAGTTTGTCCTGCAGTCGTCCCAAGTAACCGTGCAAGTCATCTTTGTGGTACTGATAACATATTGTTGTTTAACATCTTTTTGAGAGAGAGACTGTAACACAACTGTGTGCAATATGGTTATGCTGATACAGGAAAACCCAAATTGCTTTTGAGGCTGAAGAAGAGTTAGGGAAGTGCATGTAACACAGTAGAATAGCATAGAATGTGAAATATTAAACATGCATATTACATTATTCGATATGTGTTCAGTATGAAGCTACACAGAGTTAGACAAATGCTGTACTCTAGTGGGACGATACAGTCCAATTCCATTCTAAAGATATGCACTGAAAAAACAATAATAAAAATAAAGACAAAGCATTGTATGAGAACACGCACATATGTTTGACTAAGTGAGAGAGTCCAGTCCAATTTTATTCTAAAGATACTAACTGCAGACACAAAAATGCTAATGCTGCAACTCAGAAAGTACTAATGGCCTAATATTTGCGGTGTTATTGGCTAATGAGTTCTGTTGTATGATTGAGTACCATCTCTTCCTAATTATTGCAGCTTCTGAGGGAATCTTTTGCTGTTGTAAGTGGAAGTAGAAAGCAGAGGATGTATCATAGGACAGGCTTACCTAATATTTAGAATCGCAGCTTTTGTTTCCCTCATTCACCTCTCCTACTAAAGCTGTTGTCCTAATGCACATTCAAATGTTTTGCAGAAGTCGAAAGATATTTGTTTATTCTTTTGGCTCAAACCAAATGTCAAATTTTAATGCACTTATTTACACAGACTATGCCGCCAGCATTGCCCTTCTGCCTTCACCTAATCTATCATGATTAAAAGCTGTGTATCAGTGAGGTGGTCTTCCACTGAGTGCGCTCTTAGCAGGTTTAGTACATACAATGATTTTCAGTGTTAAACTACAAAAAGTAGTTTAACATTGAATTCCATACACTTTTACTGCCCGACTGCTACAATCACCTGTTTGCCTTAAAAGCATTTAGACGATAAGTTTATCAAACAGTAGAAGAAGGATTTACATAAGTGATGAAATCCCCTGCCGCTTTGCTCTTTGGATACACATAAACACATCAATCCTGTTGTTGTATCTTGACCATAGATATTTAGTAAGAAAGGATCCCTATTTGACTTTTGCTTGGTCCCCTGGAAAGTGTATGAACTGCGCACGACACAGAATGCCTTGGTTGAAAAGGATTACATGCTCAAGGAGGCATCTCATCTGAAGAAGCTTCAGCCTAATTTAACTTCTGATCCTGACACTTCCTACACGTATCAGAGCTTGTTGACAGGCTGATAACGTCTTAGGGGACAGTACTGTAAACTCCAGACTAATTTCTCAAGATTTTGAACTATGTTTTGATACCATCATGCTGGTGTGGGAAATATGTTGGGTATTTTTAAAAATGTTATATGTACATGATTTCATCCTGATTAAATTATGTAAAACTTCAAACATACGTATCCTTTAAAGTCAGAGCTGCCATTTTTGTTTCTCTCTTCAGTCATTTATCTTTATAAAAACATTCCCATTAGTCTGATTTTTCCACTTCACTTGAAAATCATCCATCACATTGTTGCTCAACAGCCTCAGAGTAATCTAGTAACAGAAAAAAAGTAACGGAATTTAGACAGTAGAAAATGAAACGACTCATGTAGTGACTCATGTTATGACGTTTTCACCATTAGATACAAAAATATTGATTGAGTAAAACATGAGTAAAACAGACTTGAAGTTAAATTTTATGCATATTTTAATTTAAGTATATAATACAGTTTTTTAAATAGTATAGTGGAATCACCACTCACTATCACTCACTCATCTAAAGTTGTTCTTCTTGATTTACTGCAATAGACAGTACACATAACACAAAGACTCACTTTGTCCAAGATGTCAGACTGCACTGCTGGCTCGCTTAGGTCGAGCGTTGAGTCTGCACTAATCCTGACTTTAATGATCTTCAGTTTGGTTCCTTTGTATTCTGCATAAGGACAGACAAACAATGATTTTTGGTAATATGTAAAGCCATCAGCTTTATATGTTTGTGTGTGTGTCTGTTCTTTTGCTCACCACATCTGCAAAGAAACGGGTGTGATTCGGTACACGGCAGTGCACCCCATCTCCCTGATTCATTCTTCAGCAAAGCACCACATCCCTTAGAAGGGGCACTCCAAATATATTGGTCTGCAGGCCAGTATCTGAATGCGGGCAAATTCTGGTCTGACCACACCCAGTCATCTCTGACGAAGCCAAACCACACCTCCTCACCGTTAGCTATCTGATCGATTATCTGGAATTCTGTAGAATTCCTCATATTTGCCAGTTCTGTGTAGCGTGTTCTGCAATATTCATGAGCAATGTTCCAGCTCATTGGAGCTGTATTGAGGATGTATTGATCTAGACCCTGTTTTGTCACTAAAAAAGAAAAAACATAAACATTTTTTTTGCTCATTCAGAAGACTGGTGTTTCTCAGATTACCAGCTTGTTTGCACCATTTACCTGCAAACTGTCTATGAGGCTTAATAATTAACAATGATTTTCTAATCTGGGACCTTAGTCCTAATATTTACTGAAGAACACTGAGCAATGCAAACAGGCAAGAATTCACATTTCCTACAAAATTATTAGCAAAGCTTATGACTTACTACAGTGATTCTGTATTTTGTCTGGATGTTTAAGATTAGTCTGCAAATTCACCATCAAAGCAAACTGAATACTGGGCAGAAGAACATGGAATCGTATAAAAGGTCCCCGCTTTATAAGCAGCACAGTCAGAACTTATGTTTAAGTAAAAATATACTATAAATGACGTGTCCTGCACATAGAAATCATAACCAGACAGCGTCCAGTACCAGAGTGGCACGGCCCCTTTATGAAGCCCTATCCACACGCCATCATTATATTTGCCCTCGACAAGTTGCAGAATCGTTGCCATGTTTCCCATGTTGCTTATAGTGACCAGGTCAACACAGTTTACTCTGCAGAAGCTCTGTGCATCATTCCAGGTTTGGGGGTTTTTAAATAAGACATAGGGGCCTGGTAGCTCAGTGGGTTAGGCAACAGACTGGGAAGCAGGAGGTTGTGGGTTCGAATACCGTCTGACTCCTAATCCATCACCTACCAGGTGTGTCCCTGAGCCAGACACCCAGTGCTAGCTCCCTGTAAGTCGCTTTGGATAAAAGCGTCTGCCAAGCAAAGTAAAGTAAAGTAAAGTAAAACATAGAAGTACTGGGGGGAAGATAGAGAACACAGCCCTGTGGGAGATAAATCAAAATGAAATTCAATAAGCATGCCTTGTATGCTACAAAAAATTCTATTAAACATTTTACAGTCACAAAACTAAAGAAACAACACTGACCTGAAGAAAGTAGAATTAGATGCGTGATCATTTCCATACTTGTCAGTTTAAACAATCTAGATCACTGAAATTAGAAAAAGTAAGTATGTTAAATGTAATTGTCTGCAAGTAAATATTATTTATTCAAAGTGTGTACAAGGAGAAACCATGGAGAGTACAATCCCATCAGAAGCAGTGTAACAGTGCTTTGAGTACCAGTAAGGTAGAAAATCGCCATATGAGTGCAGACCATTTACCATCAAGATTTTGGCCACTGTAGCTACACTGAGAAAATAAAAGGAGGAACCAACCACCCACAATTCCTGTGGCCCACAACACATTTTTTGATGCGGCATGATAACTCAGTGGGTAGTGGGAACAGTTGTCTTTCAACCCAAGGGTCAGTGGTTTCAGTCTCAGACCCCCCAAAGCTAAATTTCTCCTTTCAGTGTGCTTGAACACGACACTGAAACCCTGCAATAGCACTGACACAGGTCTGGCAATTGTCCGAGCAACAATAAAGTATTTATTATTATTATAAACGCTGAGGAGAATGACAGAGCACTGCAAAAAGAACTGGTAGGTCAAAACCAGATGTATTTTCTCTACATTGATAGTTTTACAGGCTGTGTTAGAGCATGGCTAGCCTGAAGGATTCAGTACATGACGTCAGACATACTTTGCAAAACTTTACTTTGTTTGGCTTTTATTCAAAGCGACTTACAGGGAGTTGTGCTTATTTCTTATGAGGGATTCATACTGATTCATACAGACCTTAACTAAACTTTACAAGCACTCATAACGAAGGTCATCTCAAAGCACTTTACATAGCAAAATATAAGTGTATATATACAGAACTATGTAGAAAACAATCCAACAATCCCACTTAAGCAAGCACTAGGCAACAGTGGAGAGTAAAAACTCTCTCCTTTAAGAGGAAGAAACCTCCAGCAGAACCAGGCTCAGGGTGGACTGGTTGGGGTTAGTGGACAGAGGAAAGAGAAAAGAACGGCAGGTAACAGAGATTATAACAACAACAAGGAGCAGGAGATTAAGCACCGGCAGGTTGGTAGGACCAGCGGCCACAAGGTGAAACTCAGAGGTTGTTACAGAGAAAAAGAGAGACTACGAAGCACAACTAGGGGAGAGAGGAGACGTAATGTTAACAACATGTAATGATGTTTTGATAAAGAGAGAAGAAGGAGATCTGATGTGTGTTAGGAAGGTCCTTCAGCAGACTAAACCTATAGCAGCATAACTAACTATAAGCTTTATCAAAAAGGAAAGTTTTAAGTCTATTATTAAAAGTAGAGAGGGTGTCTGCCTCCTGAACATCAACTGAAAGCCTGAAGTTTTACTAATTGATTTGTTTCATAGAATATAGCTGGGTGTCATCTGTGTTTTCTTTTAATACTGCCTAGTAGAAAAAAAAGGAAACTGGTCCAGCACAGAACCCTTTGGGACCTTATAATTAACTTTTGTGTGCGCTCAGCATTAACATGAACATATTGGGATCTATCTGACAGCGAAGATTTAAGGCAGCTACGTTTGTTCCTTTAATCCCAATGGCATGTTCCAGTCTATGTCAAACACAGCACTAACGTCTAACAAGACAAGTACAGAAACAAGTCCATTGTCTGAGGCTAAGAAATGATCATTAGTAACTTTTACCACCGCTGTTTCTGTACTATGGTTTACTCCTAATCTTGACCGAGGACATTCATACAAATTCCTGCGCAGGTGATCACATAATTGCTTCACTACAGCCTGAGGTAGCCAACCCAGTATTTAAATAAACTGAGCTTGAATACATACTGACCTAATGCTAAGGTATTCAGAAATTCTAAATTTCACTCAAATTTTACTTCGTCTGTATTGAAGACACAGAAGTGTCTGAGGCTCTAACTGGACATTTGTGTGTTTATTAGTTATTGAAAATGAATGGGACAATTAGAATGGACTTACCTAAAGTCTGTCAGGTCCCTCTCCTGTCTGTAAAGCTGTCGTTATAGACGGGTTTGCCAGAACTGGTCCAGCAAAAGGCAGTGATGTGGTTTGCTGCAAACCTGGGAGCTTCAGAATATAGTCAATTTAAATGGGTTCAATGAGAGTTTATTACGTTCACCTGAACAAATGTTTGCTCCTCACTATGTAAAACAAATGGAAACACTGGATTAGGACAGCGCATGCAATGGCAATCCACTGGAAGACAGAAGAAAAGCTGACTTAATCCTGACATCCAGTGATACCAGTTTGCTTTTTTATCAGCAACTGCCACAAGTTTATCCCAGTCCTTGTTCTTGAAGACATTTCGCTTTCCAATCGAGATGGCTTTCTAATTTGGGGAAACATCAAGCTGTACTGCAAGTCCTCAACACGACCCTTTGAGACTTATAGTGTGTAACAGCTGAAATTGGGGATCAAACAAACTCACACTGACTGGACGTCACAGAGTTACTTTAAAAGGGTTAAGTAAGCTAAGAGTTAGACTGGGATGCACAAGGTTGCAGGATTGAATTCCAGCCCAGACTCCTAGCCCATACCAGGTGTGTCCTTGCGCAATATAATATTATCATACAAGGAAATAATAAAACCTTTATTAAAATATTTTTGACGAGTGACATTTTTACCATAAAAATATACTGATTTTAAACAAACAACATTTGCATGTGTTCCTGATGGGCCTAGTTTTTGTCATTCAAATCTCTGACCGAGACAAAGACTCTGATCTAATCTATAATTAGTTGACATTACTGCTTTTTGTAAGCAATATGGTGTCATAGTTTAGTTTTACTCTGCAATAATTTTCTTTCTTACTAACTAACACACCTAACATATAATGCAATACAACAAAAGACTACAATTAATGAGCACATTAAAAATTCACTATCATCTATGTTGAGAGAAGTGTAGTATGTTGCTCTGTTACTGTGAATTTAAACAAACACAGTCACACGTCTAGTAGGTAGGCTAACATATGCATATATCTATGAAAATGTGCTAAATGTTTTAGGTTCTAATACATGTACTTGTACGGATGACTAATTTAGGTAACTTCGCAAGTGTGCACATGCAATCAGTCCTTTCTCTAGGGCTCCTTGATAAAAACTCTTCCATCCGCTTGATTTCTCCAGTGAAGACCGAAAATGCCGCTCACGTTCCCGCTCACCTCTAGCCTCAACTGGGGACCAGAAAATACATTTGTGTATATAATTACTGCAGAAATCATAAAGAACATGTCGGCATTTACTTTTCTCTAATGACTCACGTGGTTCAGGATGCTGTCTTGTGCTGCAGCTTCATTTAGATTCAACATTGGATTCAGTGAGATGATTTTGACTCTGAGAATCATTTGTAAAGTTCCTAATGTAATGAGACACATCATAGTATATTTAAGGCCATTAATTTGTAGATCACTTCATTTGGCACACTTCTACCTTAACATGAGCATCTAGTGCCCTGAATTTCTATATTGCATTTTGTATTATTTTAGAAGTATTTTGCTCACTGCTGCTACAGAGGAATGGATGTATTTCGTCACATGACAGTTCTCCCCATCTACCAGCCTGATTTTCCAACATGGCACCACAAGTTAGGTTATAAATAGTCCAAACTGGTTGAGCTGTTTGCCAGTATCTCAGCGAGGAGTCACTCTGGTCTGACCATTCCCATGTGTCTCTGTAGAGGCCAATCCACACTGGCATTGTTCTGACTATATCTTGGATTATTTGATACTCAGCATCATTCCTCAAACTGGTCAGGTCTGTGTAGCTTGCTCTGCAGTAGTCTCGAGTGACTGGCCACAGCATAGCCAGCGAAATGAAAACATACTGATCTTGACCTGTTTTAGTTCCTGAAGAAAGAAAATGAATCTAAAATTAATCTACTGTACGTATAGAGATCATTCGTTATTATATATATATATATATATATATATATATATATATACAGTTGGCTGC
>JAUMTR010000008.1:2011526-2043682 GCA_032270685.1 Microctenopoma stevenorrisi | reverse complement strand
CCCGACAACATAGCTCTGAGGATCACTAGACCACGCAAGCCCTTCTGCCACGTCAAGGCCTCGATCCCAGAAGGGTCAATAGAAGCCAAAACATTAAAACCAGCCCTTAATATAATCCTCTCTGTATGACTCCAGAGGCCACTATGACTCACATATTAGCACACAGTATGCTGCGTTCTAACCAAACTATAGATGCTTAAGTTTTTATTTTTCTTGGTTACTCATATTGTTGTAGTTTAGGTTAACGAGTCCATTCTGTACCATAGCACACTTTTACAGTTTAGATGTTGCCCACATGTTTTTATTAAGGGGTAGAGAAAGTCACGCTACATCATCCAGCCAGCAACCTAGATACTATACTGTCTCATCTGGTTGTGTTTGGGTTGTAGCTGTCCAAAGAACAGCGGCTGGTGTACTTAGGAAAGCTCCTCCAGGACCACCTGCAGCTCAGCGATGTGCTTAATAAGGTAAAGACTGAGACTCGTGTTTTCGTAGCCCACTCTGTTTTATTTCTTACGAGTTTTAGTGGAAAAGTTTCCAAACGAGGTGATGTTTTTAGGCAGTAATTTTAAGATCGTGTATTTACTTCAGCCTGTGATTTGAATTGTCTGCTGCTGATAGTGTGTGTATACAGCTACCCACACCCAGGTTGTTCAGACCGTGTTTGTTGTGTATGTGCACAGACATCAATGCGTGTGTTTGCACACACGTAGCTGGTGTCTCTGTATGTGTGCGACTGTGGGCGAAGTGCAACAGGCTGCATCGGGGAACAAAAGCTGCTGTGATGTGTGTTTGACCAACAAAAGTTGAGCATTGTGTCTGAATTCTGGAAACCTCTATACTAATCCATTCTCCACTCCTCTTTCTTGTTCTGTCTCTCTGCTCTGTTGCTGCCTTTCTCCTCCTCTGCATCACACTAAAACTTCTGGTTCCGACTCCTGTCGTCCCACAGCAGGATGAATATCATATGATGCACCTAGTGTGTAGCTCTCGCAGCCCCCCAGCTTCACCCATGACTCGGAGCCGCTCCTCGGCCAGCTCCGCTGCTTCTGGCTCCAGCGTGAGTAGTTTAACGACTCTCTGTCCTCCTGTAGCTTGTTAGCTTGGGGCTTATGTATGGAGAGCAGTCATCTTTAAAGAATACCTTTTATCTTACTTTAGGTAGCTTATAATTTCAAGATTATTTGTGTTGCTCAGAATTCAAACAGCACCGGCTCCACCTCCCCTGCCACCACACCAAGCAGTCAACCGGCCTCTTCCTCCTCTGTTCCAGTAAGTTATGATGGGCTAAGGTATCGTGGTGGCATTGCCCAGTACCAACCACAGAGCCCCCCTGGTGTCCCTCCGGGGTAAGTCTCTAACATCACTATCACTGCTATAAAGCTAATTTACTTTGCTGATAAACATAAATTTTTTAAACTTATACAGCAAAGACACTGAGTGTTTTTCTGCAATTCATATTAACATATCTGATGCCATCAAAATGATCTCGCTCACTTCAGCACAGTCAAGACAGTAAATCAGTGTAAACACTCAGATGGAACCCAAAGATACCAAGAATCTAGAAATAGTATCCACCACATTTCTTCTGTATTTTTCCTTATTCACACTCACCGTCATTGTTTCATAGGACAGAAGAAGCCCAGGTCCCTTTACAAGGTGGCTTACCTGCCAACATGCCCCCCCACCCCGTCTACATGCCCCAACAGATGCTGTGGTGGCAGCAGATGTACGCACGCCAGTACTACATGCAGTAGTAAGTAAAAGAAACTGTCTGTAGATGGGAAAGTCTGTCTAATAGCTGCCGTATGAGATTATGAGATTGGGATTAGGATTATAAACGGTAGTGAGGACATGTTCATTACACACTACTGTGCACTAAATTTACTAATGACTAATTAGTATTTATCCTAATTAAAGATAACTTCAGGTGACGTTTCAAAACTAAGAAATAAGTTTATTTCTCTGTGATATTAATAAAATATTTGAGGGATCTTATTTTTAGTTGGAGGTGTAGAAGACTTGAAATACTTCTTTCGTAGTTTCAACGTAAGCTGAGTTTTTCACGACATTTTCTGTTCTATCTCTTTTTTCATATCTCCTCCTTCTCTCAGTCAAGCAGCATTTGCTGCCTCTCAGCCTTCCACCAGTCCACTTCCCTCCTCCTCCACCTCCCCACATCAGCCTGCTCAGCCAAATGAAGCTGCGCAGCCCCCACTAGGGCCCAACCCGGCCCCCAACCCCTTACCAGAGAACCAGCCAGCCAACCCCAACATCCGGATGAATGCGCAGGGTGGGGCGGTGTTAAACGACGACGAGCTGAACCGTGACTGGCTGGACTGGTTGTACACGGTATCCCGCGCCAGCGTGCTGCTTAGCATCGTTTACTTCTACTCTTCTTTTAGCCGCTTCATCATGGTGCTCGGTGCCATGTTTCTCGTTTACCTGTAAGTCAGCACAGAACATTGGTAGTAAATATTAAACAGATTTCTGAGCACAAGCACTTTTAATTAATAAATAAATAATTGTGTGTGAATGTGTGAAGTGTGAATGTGTGTTTATGACCACACTCGCCTTCAGTGACCTCTGAATTCAATGTCTCTGCACATTTTTAAAGACCAAACCTTTAACTAGGTCTGACATCATGTTGATTTAGGCACCAGGCTGGTTGGTTTCCCTTCAGGATGGAGCAGCAGAACCTTAGAGGAGAAAGGGCCATGCCTCAGGATGAAGCAGGGAGGCACCAGGACATACAGGAAATGGTGAGTCGGAGAAAGCTGGCGTTCCACAAATCCATACTACAACTGAGTGAACTTCAGTTTATGAAAAACAAACTAAATTGTACAAGGTCTCAAGATTCCCTCTGAAAAAAAGCCTTAGCATCTCACCCTTTTCTTAAGCAGTGAGCAGGCTTGTCTGTATACACCACTGTGTCCTCACTGTCTGTATCTTTGTAACCATTCTCTCTGTTCATCTTAGGAACGCTTGATGGATGATGGAATGGACGACGACAGTGGCGACGAAGAAGGCGGTGTCCCCGAGGACCAGGCCCAGGCTGCTGCTGCTCTCTCTGAGCCAAACTTCCTCACCACAGCGTGGTCTTTTATCAGCACCCTCTTCACCTCACTTATCCCAGAGGGGCGGCCCCAACCGCCTAACTAAGTAGACCCCCCCACACACAAATTCATCTCTAAAATAACCCCTCTTTCTCCTCCCTACAAACCGTGTTCAGATAGTCAAAAAGCTTATTTGAGACTGTGGAACAACGGCTGCTAACCCAACTAATAGTGATATGTAAAGAGGTTACTCCGATGTTTAAGAGCAGTCAGGGGTTAGGAGACTAAATGAATATTTATAAAGTAAATATCACACTGTGTTGACAACAAATGCTTCAGCAGTCAAGTCTTTATTTTTAACAAGAAGAGGTAAAGTGTTCGAGCCATCTTTCATTTTAAGCAGCAATGAGGTCGTGCTTTTGAATCTTTGAACTCTCTGAACACTAAGCATGGACTCAAATGAGGGATGTGATCCAGATAACAAAATAAAAAACTGGAATATACCCAAAACGGGAAGATGTTTCCCCTAACCAAACAGAAAACCACAAACATTTTCATCATGATGTGCATATAGACATTGCAACTACAGAAACAAATTGTTTTCACACTTTGTGTATTTGAACATTATCTATTTACACATGTAAGTATATGCATCTTAAATTCCTGAATATATTCTTTTTTCAATAAACATATCGATAAAATTTACTTGTCTGTAGTTTTCCTAATATCCTGCAGGTGGCAGCATTCACAGTATTACATTTGCATTTAATATGAACTGAACATCTTCTTTGCACACTTTGTTAGATCACAAATATAATAGTCTGTTACTGGTTGATCCTAAATTACAACAATAAATTATTTTATTTTATTATTACACGTAATTTTAAAGGAGCTTCTCAACCAATGATGTTACAGCATTTTGTGGTATAAAATACTAATAATAGATACCGCTAATTGTATATTAATGCTAATGTTTTATAAAAAGCAACTGACGGAGATTCACATGAGTTAAGAGTAACATCCATTGATCTGTGTTTTACTGAATTCACTTGCTGAGATCTGTAAATTCTGGGAGTCAAACTGACCTTGAGTTTGAGAGGATGGGAACTTAATGAAAGTTAGTTCCTGTTGGATGTTTGAGGGGGACATGCGCAGACCTGCACCGCTGACACCACCCTCACAGATAGAGAGGTGAGTGGGGAAGCAGCTCAGACAGTGATGCACTTCAGAGAGTCCTCCAAAACCCTCTAATCAAATGACCATAGATTTTTGTGTAGTTGGTCGTAGAAGGCCCAATTAATTATGCATGACAGCGGCTTGACGGCTATTTGATTTTGTTACGCCGCCCCTCCCTAAAGCCACCAATCCAATCAGGTTAGGATCCCTTCACCTCCCTCATGCCTCATCCCCCACGGCTCTGGAGCGAGAGTTAGCCTACTGTTATCAGGGGGAGAGATTTCTCTAAGAGGGTGTTTGGGGCCTTGTAGGACATTTCATCATCATAATAAGTCCTTGTTATGCAGCCAGCTCTCTCCTGTTTCTCTGCTATCAGACCTCGTTGTCTTTAGAGAGGCAGCAGTTGAGCTGGACACCTGCCATGGAGGTTAGAAAGGAGAGAGAGAGTTTTTTAGGTGAGCAGAGATAGAGAGGATGGCACCTTTGAGGATGACATGGTGATTCACTGTAGCACCAGCTGTCAGCCTAAGTGCACTGACTGCGCATGTGCGGGAAAAGTTTCAGTGAGGCGATTTTATTGGTTCAATTTTGCTTAATACAGATATGCTCAGCCTTTGTGGATCATGAGATGCAAAGCAGTCATCGCTGATCATGGCGCAGGTGGAATCGTGCCCTTACGTCGCTATATGGGAATAAAAAGAATTCATATGGGCTGCAATAGTCTAGAATCAGCCAGGCTCTACCGTTGACTCAGGCATGTGTCAAAGCCAATATCACATTAAACGTTAAGTGGATTTCCTGCGTCTGAGACTAAAAGCAAACTTGTCTCTTTTTGCCAGCGTAAGCCTCCTGCTTCTTACTGTCAAAAACACTGTGCATACGAGATGTGTCATGATTAACGTGATTCAATTGGTTCCTGAACATAAATGCACCTGTAGTGGAACAATGTGTTGCTTTTACATCTGCTATGAGCTAAAATTAGACATGAAGTCAAAGAGTTGCTGGCCGTTAAGAAGTAATCCCACAGTGTTATTAATCAGTAGTCAGTGGCACAGCTCAGTGGTAACCGTGAGAAGAAGTAATGTGTCCGAGGAAAAATGACTTGTAGAACTGGGACTAATCAATTTACCTGAAGCGCTTGCAATCAGTATTTAAAACTCATCTGCAAGAATGATGTTCTGACTCTTAGTTTGAAGTGCAGAAATAGCACAGCTGTTGCAGAGAGCAGGCTTGGACCCATGTCAGGAGGAGGCTGCCCTGATGAGATCCCTTGGTTCTGGTTTATGATTGTTACAGTAAAGTGTCTCTTTGATTGTGTTTGATAAAGTAGCTCATGCTGATTTTTCATGTTAAGTTATAATCTGCAAAAATTCTCAAATGCTGTAGTTACAAATGCAATATTTTTCTTTACTCTCAAATGTAGTTGAGTGGTCAGTTATTTTAAACTATCTTAAAAATTGTAGAAATGGTCACTTTTTACCACTGATTTTAAGATTATCTTGCAATAGCATCACAAAAAAAGCAACTTAGGTTCCATAAACATCAGAATGCATTTGGAAAGCACTGCTGCAGCCTCAGTGTCAGACGACATTAGTCTTAGCTTTGTGTTGGAGCAGAAATCCAGTCTTTGTGGGCAGGAAGTGAAATTAGTTTGTCGTCTGTTTGTCCTCAGGCAACTTTGCTTTCAAGGTATATTTCCTGTAAAATGATTCTTCCATTGTTTGCCAACAGGTTTCACATTTCACCACAAACTCTTCCACGTGATTGTGTCCTTTGTCCTCCCTGAAGCACTTTGTGGCCTGTTCGTCAAAAGCACTTTATCGCTAAATTTGACTTGGCACATCTTGTCAGGGGAGATTGCAGCTGATGAGACTCTTGACCTGCAGATAAAACATCCATTAAATGGCTTGTCTGGGGCAATTCTGTACTCTTACCCTATTAGCATAATGTTCACCATTTGGAAGATGGTGCGGCAGGGGATACATGCTGCTATACTGCAGCCAGTCACCACGCAATAAAGAACCACCTCTCACTCTGCTGCTGTGCTAAACGTCATCTCCGACATTGTAATGCTCGCTGGCTGTCCTCCGCCAGACATTTCAAATGACTGCTAAAAGCCTGAGGGAAGGAAAAAAGGGCCAAAATGCAAAATTGATGGAAATGACATTAGATTCAACTCATGTTCCTCACTGTGTAAATTATGCCCCAAAATGGACTCTCTGGCCTGACTGTTGGCTCCAATTTGGACGACCATACCTCATGGTGGCTTGTCTCGCCCTTCCTCTCTCCCTTTAATCCAATCAGAGCCAAGCTGGATGTTATTTATTTGCTTATTTATTTATTTTCGAAGGATGTAACTGATTCTTATCAGGACAGAAGTAGGGCCTTCTCCCTGGTGAAACAGTGACTAACGTCCAGCCATCGATCCGTCAGTTCGTCTGCGGTGGCGGGTGATGGGTCTGGTGATAGACCACTGTGTGTGTGCATGTGTGTGTTACGCGTGTATGAGTGTGTGTACTTTATACGACCGTCAATAGTGCAAATATGGTTGGTTTTAAGAATACAGTTAAGAAAACGGTTTCCCCACAGCTATAAGCCAGTGTGAACAATCTAAACATCATTTATACATGTGACCTGTGCTTTTCATCCAGTAAGAATTCAAACTGTCTGCTGCTTCATACTTGGAAATGATTCAGCGTTTTAATGCTTACACTTCTATATTTCTGTATACAACAGTAATATCCAACATACCTCATGTGTAAATAATTCCTTCTGTGGCTTCTGGTGTGTGAAGGAGGACGGTTATTGTCTCCTCAGAAATGATCCCAGACACAGTGTTGGTACCAACAAGCAAAACAGTCACACTCACATTCACATAAAAGGGCAGAGTCACCAGGAAGATGGAGTACATGGAGATAAGGGGAGAAAAAAACACGCAAAGGCCGACCTACCAATACAAAAAATATTTATTGTTTGTACAGTAAATGTGCATCTCCTCATTAGGTGCCTGCCATAAAAATGAATAGGAGGCAATGCATGGCATCCATTTTAATGGATGCACCTATTGTTCTCCACCTCTAAACTGGTCTCTTTATTTATTTATAGATTTATTGGTGCCTGCTTTGTGAAACAAAGGAGACACCCTTCTTCTTCTGTTTTTGACCTGTATCTACATTAATGTGGCTCGAAGTAAGGGTCCACAGACACAAATGATACATCTAATCGACTGGCTAGGGCCAGGGATGTATGCTATTATTTTTTTTTTTTTAATATTTAGTACTTTTTAAGTAATTTACATTATATACATCCAGTTATGGCTCCAAAAATGGTCAAAAATGGCTTTTTGGACCTGTATCCTCTCAATTCATCATGATCCTGTGTTGTCATACTTTGTCCAAGAAACGTGATTGCAATTTTAAACGAGACTAGACACTTTCAGTCTTGTCCCATTAAAACAGTATGTTGATATCTAGTGTAATTTTTGAGTTACTATAATTTAGGTTTGAAAAAGCTGTGAAAATATTCGCATTTTCTCAATAGGTGTGTATTGCGTGGCATAGAGCGTGTAACGTCACGCTCGCTGTAGCGTACAATAATTATTTCTCTCTGCCGTTTTTCTTCTCTCCTTTGTCTCTCCTTCAGTCAATGTTCATCTTTCATTAACAAGTTATACCTAAAACAGGAGGAAAATGTGTCCTGTGTTGACACATATGCTTCTCGTAGTGATAGGACGTACGGTTTTAGAGCACTGAGTCCAAACGCAGGGGAAATACATTTTCTCCTTCATTGACTGCCATGTTAATTTTGTCCGTGAGCCCTACTCAAGATGAGAGACGAGCAGTTGGAAAAGTCGCCGCCAGGAGCTAATTTCTTGGATTTCGACACCAGAAAGGTATGAGATCATTCGTGAGAAGCATGTATATATCAAAATGTAGAAAAACTTGTCCTCCGTTGACACGTGTAATTTTTATTGTGATAGGATGTACGGTTTTTGAACAGTGTGGCCAGGAGTCGACACTGCTTCCTATTAAATCCTGTTTATTTGAGGAAGACATTTCACCACAAGCCCCTAGAGGAGCTATTTTCTAAATCGCTGCCAAACGCTCATTCTTTGCTATTTTGTGAAAAAATTACATGTATAGAGAGAGACACTTGTCCTGGTTCTGTCAGTGTGACTCTCATAGTGATGATTTATAGTTTTTAAATGGCAAGGACCAAATGCCATCAAGCATTTTGTGTGAAAACGGCAGTTAAGAGCAGGTCTGTGTCTGTGCGTGTGCTCGTTACCCTGGCAACTGAAGCACCCTCTTAACACCTGCTCTCTGATTGGCTGACACTTCCCTTTGAAGTAGTCGAAGCTGCTCATGTTTACTGTGTGTGTTTGTAAATACTCTGTGAATCCTGCTCTCTGGTCGGGGAGATGGGTCTAAGGTTCATCGGCGCACGGCGGCAGGCACCTTCAAAGGTTCCCCAGGAACTTTCTAGTTTCTTATGTTATCTTTTATTTGACAGGGACATCACACTTTAACATCACAAATGCTCATTTTCATCTGCTGAACAAATCTTCTAGTGTCTCATCTAAGATCAACGTATAGAATCAAACACGCATTCATACGCTATGATCTTTACCTCTGTTCCTGATATCAGGTCTATGTTCCACCCATAGTAAGTAATCCCTCCTGAAAGCTGTTGTACGCATGAAGTTGTCACCACAATTCTATTTACATTAAAGTTTGATTGGGATTTATAGTTACATGGATTAATTTACACATGATCATTAGATTTGAATAAAGTTATTTGTGAGAGGGAAGAAGTATTAATATTAATATAAGTAATATTTATTTCTCAGTTGTCTCTGCAGTCACCTTTCAACACCTAAACTGGCTTTGATCAACTTTTCTTAGAATGTATTATATGCAATTATACGTACAGTTAAATTACATGTATTTCCTCTCTGATATTCTCTGAAAGTGATGGTGAGAATTAAAAATATAATTTGTTAAAAGAAGGGATGCATTAAAATAGTCAACACATGTCCACTGGTTATTTGAACTTACACATCTCTGTCAGCTTTATTAGAACAACCTGAGTTTTTTTTTGCTTACTGTGATGATTTTTTTATTCAACTTATTTTAATGAGTTGAGTGAACATTCAGACATTAATTCATTCAACTCATTTAAAATTCCTTTATAGCGTTAAAGTTAGTTAAGTTTTTCTAAAACTATTTTCATTGAGTTCATAAAAAAGATTTGATTTACTTTGATTTCACAAAATTCCTGTATTAGAATTAAGTGTGTAATTTTTTGTTCTCACATAAACATCACTCAGATTCAGCCTTAAATACCATCATGTCGTATACTGTGACAGTCAAACCAGGCATAATTTTTACCGAGGAATAATTAGAAATAGGAAGTTTAGCTTTTAAGCTGTAGTAAGAAGCATGAATGAAGATGTGAGCGCTGTTTACAACATTCGAACACTAGGTGGTGATGCAGGATATGTTTTTAACAGCAGGAGATAACAGATTTCTCCCCTTTAATATTACCATTCACCATGAACATTTAATGACTTTTTATTGTCTAATCTCCAAACTTGAAGATACTTCATAAAACAGACTTCAGCCCATTGTACCAACTGGTAATTAACTGAATTGTCAGATAATGCAGAATCTAAAGAAATATCTCTATATAACTTGTGGTTTATGAATTGTTTTATGATTTAATTTATTTCTGACCGTCTGCGATTCACTGCGAGACAGAGACAGAGAGAGACAGAGACAGAGAGAGAGACGTAAACATACTCTCAGTGAAGTCAGTGAAAAAGTAACTCAGTGTTTTGGTGGTGATATATATTTCTCAAGGTTGACAAATAACTATTATCTTAAATGCGACATACATACATATTATTTCATGGGAGCAAAATAAATATATTGCACATAAAAATCGTCAAAACACAATATTGTTCAGAGTCGTATTAAGATTATGGCATAAAAAAGGAAACAATTATTTTCAGTGGTGTGTTGACTGCGCGTATAAAGAAAGATTTGCATCATAAAATGTGATTTCCAAGGCAGAGAAGGAAAATACTTTCGACAGATGAGATCAAATGAACTGCGCAGTTATAATACGCAAAAGGTCTGAACAGGTTATTTACTGCAGCAGGCCTCATTTTGTCAAATTTAGTGTAGTGTTTGTGTCATGAGCTTGTTCCACACTTCAATGCGTTTGTTTGAATTCAGAATCATTTTGTTCTTCACACTCGTCACCATGCCTTCCATGAGCTGCTGTGCACCAAAACACGCTGCACCACTCGAGCAGCGAGCCATTATTTCCAGGTGTGGACGCTGCTTCGACACACTCCCGCTGCAGTCATGCATCACCTCAGTAACACCTGCTAGAGACCAGCTGCTAAAAGGCCGCAGACAACAGCTGAACTGTAGCCTGAGACTGACTGTAAAAGTTTAGCCATGTGGGTCACAGGTCAGGTCACACAAAGTGTTGGGAGGGTTATTTCATTTCCAATCTGAATATACATGCTGATGCATTTTGTGAAAAGCTGGCTTTCGACTGCGATGGTGCCGCGATGGCTTCTGCAAATGTCAGTAAACTCTAAAAACAGTCTGATAGCGGTCCATGGCAGGAATTTGCATGTCAAAGCGAATGTTCTTATAGATTTATCCACCATAAAAGGTTGAAGACTGATGAACATAAACAAACATAAAACCTCCATGGATTCAAATTTCTTAACACAGGAGCACTAATAGCAGTTTGATTATTTCCTGTCAGTTTCACAGATGTCATTTTTTCTAACGGTGTTTCGAGTAAAATGTTCTTTAGGCTGCAGGGACTTTTATTTAATGCTGTATGATGATTGATGACCGGCACAAATTAGCAGCAGGGCTCGGTGGTTCGATGCAACACAAGTGAATCCGCAGCTTCCACTAATATTAACCGATTTTTCAGAGAAATGTTTGTGTGATCGACTTTTACAGCAAAAAAAATTAAATCCTTTACTGTTGGTGCAGATAAGCTTCTACATCCCATATTAAACTTTGTGTGTTTGCCTACTGCAGTCAGCATGCGTCCTTGCAATATTTTTCCCCTCACTATGGTGAGAATTTCCCTACGAGTACATGTGGCATTTTCATTTCTGTACAATGCATTTTAACATACATTTTTGACATTATTTGCATCAGTGTGACATTGGAACTGTACATATGGCTGGCTTTCTAGAAAACACAGAAACGCTGAAACAGCTGTTCTTCCCTCTGGGATATGCTGAGATGCTCAGACTCAGGCTGAGCCTTGTTGTCCAACATGATGAGTCTCTCCAAACAGCTTCGTGCCAGGTTCATTGTTGAAGGCTCACACCATGCCACCTTTAAAGCCGTAGTGAGGATCCTTATGGGAGCTAACTACCATTTGAAAATACAATCCTGGAGCCAGCAGTGACTGTGAGATTATTTAAAAGAAGTAGGGTCTTTTAAATTGTCAAAGTGAGTTTGAGTTGAGGATCCACTTTCTGTTCTTCAAGGGCAAGATTAAACATGCTCCTTTATCGTCTTGCATTAGGTTTTATAGTTGGTATTGAAGTCATGAGGGTCTGTACAAGGTCACTAAAGAGTCTGAAGATACCTCTGGACCTGCTGGTGTTTTCACAGGTCCTCGGGTTTTTCGGCTGATCTGTTTTTTTGTGTTTTTTTTGGATCAGCCTTCACTATGTCCAGTCCTCTGAGCTGTTACCATTACACCACTCACTGCAGGTGAACTATTTACACAGACCAGATGGGAAGATACAAACTGAATGAGGAGTGATTAGCTGGCACCAAGAATTCACTTGTTGCACTAGACTGGGGGTGAGCATCAGAGAGAGGTTCAGCCATCTCCTCCGCGCTGCCGTGTCATACAAAGGGCGTCATGACTGTGGAGGAGTGGCGGAGTCCCTGGATGGCAGCATACGGCCCCTGCTGGAAGTAGTGGTGGTAGCGCGGCATGTGGAAGGATGGAAAGGATGGCCCGCTACCTTGCATGGTTCCAGCCAGAGCAGTGGGCGTCAGCGGCATGCCTAGCCGGCTGTAGGGAGGCAGGGAGCCCTGGATAGGGTGGGGCAGAGAGGCGGTGCTGGTGCCCATGGCAGACAGAGACTGTGGGTGCTGGAAGCCTGAGAAGCCCGAGGTGGTGGTGACCCAGGAGCTCAGAGAGAGGTTGTCTGAGGCGGTGAAAGCAGAGCCTGCCGCAGATAAAAGTGGATTTAAATATAGGAATAAATCTGGCGATTCTCACAAATGCACCGTGTGACATCATTCAGCACCATTAACATTTCATTTTCACACAGTCACACATGCATGAAAGGCAAACACGGGCAGTTTTCTCACCTCTGCTGTGTGCACTGTGTCCATCCTCACCCAGGTTCTCTTCGTCACCCGTGTAGGTTCGGATTGGCGACCGGGCGTATGAGTGCTTGTGGATCAGATTCTCAACACTTTCCCTGCAGCAAAAGTCAAAGAGAGAGCCCCAAAATAAATCTCTTCATTTCACAGTCACTGTTTATTTTAAACCGAGAAATGCTCTTATTTTTATCTGAATATTTGTGTGTGTGTGTTCCTCTTCATGTTTTTGCTGCGCGTGTATGTTGGTTTGGAAGTGTGTGTGTTCACCATCCCACAAAGTGCATTAGCTCATTTGAGTCTTGTCAGACAGCACTTCTCAAACACAGTGACACAAATTGTTGGGGGAGGCAGAAAGCGTATCTGTGTGTTTGTGGACAGGCAAGTGGTCTGCATCATAAGAGCCATGCGTCCACATTAGTAGCCCCCAGCCCCCACCCCACCCCACCCCCACACTGCATCTCCCGCCCCTCCAATTAGGTTAGGAAAGTGCAATATCTGTCAGCAGAGGAGTACAAATGTGTGTGTTTCTATCAGCGTCAGGCCCCTCGAGCGCAGAGGCCACAGCAAACTCCCACAATGCCCAGCAGGACTGGAGGGAGGCGGAGCATGCTGGTTTCAATCAGTCACTGCAACCAATTGAATTACAGTGTGTTTTAGTGCAGTGGCTGACTCCAGACTAATGTGATTTCTGCAGCTCCCTGAAGATCAATTGATCAGGCCTAATTCACAGCCTTCAAAAAAAGAGACAGAAGAAGAAGGAGTAGGAGGGTGTGAGGGGTGTCTGGCTGTGTTTCGACAGTCTCTGTTTGGGATGTTTGATTGAGGGAAATGGGCAGATGGTTTGATTTGGGCTATAGTGCCGGAATCAGAAATTACAAGAAGTGTGTGTTTTGGCAGTGTCCATAAAAATGCCTTGGAGGCGTTTATGGAACGGTGTGTGTGTGTATGCATACAATATAGTAAAAAAGACGCAAGAGAAGGACACACAGAAATAGGGAAAACAAAATAGAGATTGTTAAACTATCAGGAAGGAATAAGACGAAATGAAGACAATAAAATAAAGAAGAGCTAGGAATAAAAAAAACTGAGAAAATGACAAAAGTGGAAGAATGAAGGTACAAACGGTCAAAAGTGAAGAAAAAAAAAGAGGCAAAGAATGAAAGACAGGTGAAATAGAGCAAAGAGTGATAAAGATTTGCAGATATGATCTGACAGGGACCAGAAATGGAGCTGCTACCAACACCCTCTCCTCATGCATGTTATCAGCAGCGGTGAGACAAAAGAATCCCCTGTACCTCTCCATGTCTGTCAGCCGCGAGGAGTCCCGGAAACCTTTAGCAAACGGGTTGCTGTCGATCTTAAGTTTGGTTATCTGGAAAACACAACAGGTGAGAGACAAGGGTAAGTTTCTCTCCCTTTCTTAGTCGCGTTTATTTCTTCTGCTCTTTTTTCTCAGCAATCAAAGAGAGAAAATCACCTCAACATGCTCCTTTCTGCAGCTACGTAAAGTTCCCTCAACTCCACCACCAAAGCAGAGACATATTTACAGTATATCCAAATAAATAATAAAAACATTTTTCAAATATCTTCATTTGCTCTGTGTTTGTCTTCAAAGCAAAGAATAATTTACAAACAGCTACTCTGATCTAAACATTGTTGTCCTCGTGCCAATTGAGCTACTCAATGTTGTGAAGTTCTCGCGCACGTCAGCCGCGAGTCACTCACCAGCTGGTTCTGATAGGCTGTGACAGCCGTGAAGACGGTCTCGACGAACACGAACGTACGAAACTCTTCAGACTTGAGGTTGAGCAGCGAGGCCGTGTGGTCTTTCTTCTTGATGATGTGGACCCGTGGCTGGTATTTGTGCATGGAGTTGAGGATGATCTGCAGACAAGAAGACAAACAAAAAGGCGAGATGAGAGAACATACAGGACAGAGGTGACTCTCTGCCTAATCAGGGCACATAGACTGCACAGAGATAACCATCCCATCTGTTCAGTTAGAATCATTTTTATATTTACAGTACGACTACGGGTTTGAGTTCAATACTGGACTGCTAAATAAAATTCAGTTGTAGCCCTATCCATAGTACACATGAAGACCATGTACCATGCACAAGTCCAAATTACATTCATAAAGCAAGATGCATAGAATGAACAAGAGAAAAGAAAAATCATTTAGTAGCGCTAATGTGCAGAAAAGAATGAAGAATGGCGTGTTTGAAAGGTTCAGAACAGTTACTAAATGGACCTTCTGGTAAAATTTCCAATGTCATTTTTATTTTATTTTTTCATTGGATCCTTAAAAACATTTAAAAGCTTGGTCTTTGTTATTCTATTCCACAAATGTGCATTGATATATTCATAGTTCTATCTCTTATTTAGGCTGCTTCCTTTAGCACAGCAGTTTATTAATATATTCAAACATAGCCAATAAATGGATCATACAATAACAAACAAATATCTGGATAACAGTAGCACAGTAACACAGAAACAGTGAAATAATTAATTAGATTAAGTCATAATTCACGTTTCTGAACTGCTACTGCTTTCTGACCATTTTTGCACAATGTATATTTTAAAGGTAATTTACATCCAGCCAGTGGTTTAAATGAAGGACAAAAGGAAAAGAAAGGCAATAAAGTTGCTCAAATTAAATAGAAACACAAGCATAAGAAGAAGTGTGAGCAGATAAAGTTGTTAACACTGCAGCAGCCGGGTGACATTTTCCCTCCGTCATCATTCTTGCCTGGTTAAATTTACCTCTCTCACCTTTCTCAAGCAGCAAATGTGAAATATAGGTTTTGTGAGGAGGTGTTTGTTTATTCCGTCTAAAGGACTAAAAGATGCAGACAGTAGAAACTAATTTCCACTTCATAGATACTGTTGCTGGCGCAAAGAGACGGCTGCATACGCCATTTTTATTTTTGGCACTGGGGTTGGCTATTTCAGTTCAAAAAATTTTAGAAAAAGGTCAGGATTTCATCATAAAAACAGCTGCTTGTTTTTTACTGAATCAACAGAGATAGGCCTACCATGTGTAAAATTTCTTTCAAGTGACTACAATGAAATTGTGCAACTACAATAATTAATTCAATTCAATTCAGTTTTCTTTATATAGCGCCAATTCACAACAGACGTTATCTCGAGGCACTTTACATTGTAAGGTTTTAGATCTTACAGAAATAGGTAAATACAAAATAATATGGAAAACCCAACAGTCCCATGTTTTTTAAATTAAATTACTCAGTAAAATACAAGCATTTCAGTAAAGTTAGTTGTGAGTAAAACAGAATTTCTGCATCTTCTCAACAAATAATTAGACCCGTTTTTGCCTGGACTTGCCTTACATTAAAATATTACAACTGTAAAACATATTTGCTGTTTTTACTTATTAGTCACATTTTTACCCTGCAGAAAACGTTAAAGCAACAGTACAGACTCACCCTGTCTGATCAGTGTTGAATGAGGAAAACGTTTACATCCTACGTGTTTGGTTTTGAGTGCAAAAACTAATGTTAAAATAAAAATAGTGATTAATGCATCAACATACAGGTTTTCTGCTCTGATTTTTTTGTGGTCCCTGTTTGTACCCGTCATGACGCCTTCAGGGAAACGAGGATTTGAGGAGCAGTTTGACTGAGACCGATTATAATGTCACGACGGCTTTTTACATTTCATAGCCTTTCTAACTTAAATAGTTAGCTGTCACATTTCAACAATTAATCTGGACGACATCCAGAAACATATTCAATGTAATAGTAACCAAACAAGTCCTTTCATCCTGGCTGAATACGTGGCTAAGTTAAGATAAACTATGACTGGGAGATTCAGAAACCCATCAAAGACATCAATGTGTGTAACGGGTTTCACAACAGTAAAGCCTCCATATAATCGCTGCTGACAGCGTGGCTTCATGGCTGCTGTGGTGAGTCAGAGGAGGAGTAAAACGAGCGCTCACATGTCCGTGTTGGTCCAGTTCGTTGTTCGTCAGCTTGACTTTCTCAAAGGAAACCATTTGCTTCATGAGCTGCTCCCCGGTGAACGGAGAGTCCGGGTGGACGTACAACCTGCAGGTGAGGAAACACGGAACTTTGTCAGACGTCACCTAAATGGTCTGCTAACCTAGTAAGTTAGTTAGGGAAAGACTTAGGTCAGGTTGAGCTTAGAGGACTAGTTTTCACAACACCAGCTAAACATACTTCCGAGTCATGAAAACCAACGTCAACTTATTGTCACAGTCTCGGCTCTGATTGGCTGATAGGCGTTAGAAGCCCACGTCCCATAGCCAATGAACGCACAGCTGTAAAATACCTAAATTGATATTTAGCAATTTAGAACAAGTCTCTTAGCAACCGCGCTTTGTCTCCACGGAAACGAAATCACGTGAAGCGTGGCGACGTCTTTTTGTGTTTTAACGTGTTTGTTTTTTTAATTCACAACGAGAAATTATCCTGAAATAAGATGCATTTAGAAACTATACAATTATAAATTTATTTTACCCCCAAAGCAAATTTCTTCTCTTTTTTACTTGACTCAAAACGTTTATTTAAAACTGTAAAATTAAATATAATCTAAAGATGTTCCCAGGGCCAAAAACGGGCTTCTGGAATTCACTTAAAATTGTGTATTGTTGTCAGTTACGACGCAGCCTCTTTATTGATCGAAAACGAAGTTAAAAAAACATTTTTTTTAATCGAATTATTATCGTAACCATTAGTAAATATATTTGTCTACCTGGTAGACACAAAGGTTTTTTTACAGTGGCCAATTTCAATATAAACTAATATTTAATTTCATATTTTTTAAATAATTAGGATAGGCCTGTTCTAGTGATGGAAAAAAATCTCATCTCTCCCTGTCCTGTCTGTGGGAGCAGGGATGTGTCTGTGTGGGTATAGTTTTCACTGAATGAACTTTGGACAGGTGTAAACCCACGGAGAGTGTGGTGCGGAGGCCTGTACCTGGCAGGCAAAGGAGGATCGGCCTTGCCGGCCACCAGCCAGGACGATCGGTGGTAGGCGTATCGGTACCGCTTGTTGTCCACCGGGACTATGTCCATCAGCACGATGTACTTCGAGTCCTGGTCCACCCCGGAGAAAGAGACCCGAATTGTAGGGAACATCCTCCTGATGAAGAAGTGACATTACCACATAGTAATATTAACATAACAACAACAGCATACATAAAATACTACTACTACTAATACAAATAATAATATTATTAATAATAAAATACTGAGTTGCTGTCGTCAAGCGACAGTCAATGTGCACACCCTCTATCCTCGATGCAAATATGCATTTGTGCAGCCTGGACGGTATGCAAAATCTTTACTGGTCTAAATATATATATACACCTTAGAGTATCTTTTTAAAAACTTTTTTCTCATCTAACCATTCTAACTATTTAAATCTCATTGTAAAGAGACAATTAAAACATGACGTGCACTTGTAACTGTGGTCTATGTGATAAAGCCCTCACAAACTCTCATGACATGTAACGCTATAAATATAAATGTATAAAAAGGTATCTAGAACTTTGGTATATGTTAATTTTTATATTTCCGTTATTCTCATATTTTCTAATTTCGCACTTATTATATTATCATATCCTGTCATTATTGTTGTTGCTAATTTAGTGTATTGTGTAAAACTAAAAATGTAAAAACAGAAATTAACATTCAGATGCTTTCTGTACCTTCCGGATTTGGTTATGATCATCTCGGTACCGAGCTCGTGGAATTTGTCCCACAGTTCTTTGGTCTCCAGGCTGCACGAGATCTTCGCCATCTCCTCGCTAGGGACGCCGGGATTGGTGGGAATGAGCGGCTCCGTGCACACTGCGGGCGCGCTCCCGCTGAAATCCCCGTGTCCGTCCAGAGAGGACATGTCAGAAAGAGGCTGGTTACAGGAGGACTTCTCCACGAATTGTTCTTTTCGGATGAATAAATGAAGAGGAAGAAGATGTAATATTTAATAGCTGATTGTAAAAGTTATAAATGAATACAAATACATTTAGTTTAGTAAATTTCCCTTTACTGTTACAATTAATAGTCAAAAACGTTGTATAAAAAATTTAAAGAATTACTTGATACATTGACCTAAAATAAATGTTGGCCTATGACACATTGAGTGTAAAATGTTTTCAAACATTATTTTACATTCTAAAAATATTTCAAATATTTCTATCTGGTGTTTTTTCTTTTAAAAGGTGAAACAGACAAATTAACATTTCATTATCAATAAATTAAGAGTCCTCATAAAAAATTGTCATTTTCTCTAACCATATAGATCTCCGTCTTATTTTCCATTTCGTGTTTTAAATTATGCATTTTTTGGCCTGCTGTAAGTATAGTCATCATATTTTATAACAGATCCCGTTGTCAAATTATGGGTCTGGTAAGAGCTTTTCTATTTACTTTTTACATTCTAAAACATTTTTGTTACATACGGATTTCACGGGTACGTTTCACTTTTTTCTTTGCTGAAGATCTGAAATAAAATAAACACACTCATTAAACCTCAGTATATTTTAGTTGATTCTCCAGCACAGGTGGAATCGTTACCTGTAATCTAACGCTCAGATACACTCGCGGTAAACCTGATAGGTTTTACTTTACTCTGCACTCCGGCCCTTTCCGTCCTTACCGAGGGGCTTGATGGTGTTCTCCTCTGTCTCCTTGTCCTTACTGGGCTTCCCACTGGACATCAGGGCGGCTATGGAGAAAGCATTTGCCCGGGATGAGAGCTGTGGTTTCGGGGATGATGTGTACTCCATGGCGGCGAAAAGGCTTGGACCAAAATATTCCCCTTTAAATAAAAAAAATCCTGCAGGAACACTCAGCTCCGTCTGTGCTCGGCTCCCAGCGGAGGGAAGGAAAAGACAAGTCAAAAACGTACACTTTCTCCTCACTTTGACGCACAACCGTCTCGTCTCGACACTTCTGGAAACACTTGTCACTGTCGAGCTGAAACTTTAGTTGGGCACATCGTGCAGTCCGGAGGGTTGGACGTCTGTGAGGCCGGCTGCTCTTTGGGAAGCTTCAGTCCGGATCGCCCTCCCCTTATAATTCCACTCTGCCTCCAATCACTGCCTCCATTCCCACGTCACACTCCCACTGGTCCCGCAGCAGCTCCGATACCGAGCAGCCAATTAAATGACAAGAGGAGGTCAGCTTTTCTAATGCCAACAAAATAGGGGTGTTTTTTTATTTTATACACGGATGTTGCAAACATACTATCATTGCCAAACACACCAGACATATCTAAGAAATACATTCAACTCCGTGAATGGACGTACCTCACTGACCCCGGGAGGGCCTCACAAATACAAAATGTCAACAACCGAGGCTTTGCTGGAGACATCTGCCCGAGATGGGCCATCTGATAACCAGCAGCAGCAGCAGTAAGACGATACTGATGTTTTTACACATGTGTAAACCTGACTTTATAAATCAGCCTGTTTTCTAAGGTAGGCTTTGTCTCTCAAATACGCAGTCATAAATAATTAGATGTAAGTGTTTTCAAGTAATCAGCAAAAGAAAAAAAAGGGAAATACTAGTTTCAATAATGATAATAATAGATTTTTCTCACCTTGTTTCTCTCACACAGAGTATTTCCACTGAACATATACATAAAGCTTCTCAGATATGAAAACCAATGTGATACAAATATGAGCTTTTTTCATTAGTAAATATTTCGACTTTAAGCTATGTAGTAGGTTTATGATACTCTCTACAGAAATGGAAGAAGAATCAAGTACCCAAGTATAACAAAACCACATAAAATCATACCAGAAACAAACTGAGTATTTGTCATATTATCAGGCAGTTATTAATGAGGATTAAAAATAACATATGATCTTAGTGAATATGTAGTTTCAAACCTGAAGTGAAGACTGAAAAACTGTGAACACGTCTAATCAAGCCGCACATGTCCAAAAACCTGTGCAGGTGCAGCAAGGCCACGTGCAGGGTCACGATCATCAGTCAGGCTCATACAGATACCGGATCAGAACCTCCATGCAGGCGTCATCAAACTTGCAGAACAACAAAATGATGTGTGTTAGGACCTCAGCCTGCAGAGGCAGCAGTGAGTATGAACTTCTAGACGCTCTCTTTCAGGTCCCCTCACACACAACACACGTTTCATTTTTTAATGTTGGTTTTAAAGGTGGCAGCAGCTGCAGGTTTTCACAGTTATCATCATATTACTTATTTCATTTTACATCTAAGTGCAAAAGCTTTCGAGACTAATACAAGAAATGTTTCCTTGCTTTTTACCTCAATTTGGAATTAATCCTTTCATGAGTGTTTCTATCAAGACAAAATGTTTTTATTCCTACACCACTGATGTGGTGTTTTTTTGCAACAGCAACGTCTGACTGTGAGGAAGTTACATCTCAAGCACCTGAAGGCATCATGTTTCTAAAACGCTGACTTTACATTCTGTGTACATGTGTCTTTGTGTGTGTGTGAGCATCATCTCTCACTCTCAATGTCACTTCCTCTCCTCTCTGAGAGATGCAGGCTCACATAAATCCTGAGCCAGAGATCCTGGGAGCAGCTAAGCCCATTAGGAGACTCCTGAATGCAAATCTGCTGCTGCAGATATTTAATAAGAGACCTGCACTGGCAAATTAGATTACCTTGCAATTGCCAGTGCATAATGTGTTAAAAGCTTTCCCACTTAAGCCTTTACTCCTTACTGAATATTATTCACACTTTCAGGGGCTGTTGCAGCCTTAAAAAAACAGATAGCCTGCCAGTGTTGGTGCCTTCCACAGCTGAGCACAGAATGAGTCACACATCAAACTAAAATGGAAATGAAGGAGTAATAATTTTTTTGGGTTGCTAAATAATCACTGACGGTTCAAAGCCAACTGGCTCCAAAACATAGGACTGAAATGTGTGTTGTTTATCTTCACATGTGGAAAAACTCAGACTTTGTGTCCAAATCTACTAATAGAATAGCTCCTGTTTTCCAAACAGGAGCTACTCTCATCGCTGCTTTTAAGTAATCCGTTCTCAGTTTAACGGATGTAGAACTATTTCTTTAGCAACAAAGTAATTCCACGTTTTTTTATTTTAAAGCAGTTCAAGGCAGTAAAAATATGCTTTAATATAACTATAATAAAAATTTGACTTAATTGATAGTTAATTTAAAAATAATATCCCTCTGAAATGATAGATACTAATTGAAAGTTTTAAAGGTTTTTAAAAACAATAGCATGCTATCTTTTCTTGGATAAGATGCATAAACAGCATTCAACTCAAATTTTGGAAAATTATGCTTTATGCAATCTTTATATTATTTGTAGCCAAGATCATGAATAACACACAATTCAGTTTTGAATAATCCTGAATTAAAGTAAAATGAAAACTGGATTGAAGAACGCCAAGTAATCACTGCATTTATTTCCTTTAATTTATAGTCACAAAAGTGTAAATAAAACATACCATAATTCTTTGCTCATTTCACAGCCTTTTTAGTCTTGAAATGGAAAATGATGGATTATTATTTTCAGGTTTCTTCATGTTTCTGTTCTGAAAAGAGGAAATTTGTTTGTTACAATAGACACGTTTGACATTGTGAGGTGGTCCCTTTGCCTTTTTACGCCCTGGGAAAAAGATCAGGTTCGGTATTTACTAGTAGAAGGAGATAACGGTATGGTCGACCGCTCTTCGCACTGAGGGCCTACGAGCCGCAGCACTCAGGGATATGACGACGAAACCATTTGAGCAATTATTCCCTTAGATAAATGGCCGTGGCGTGAAAAGGTCAGCAGCAAACAGCGGCCAATTCCCTGCAGAGCAGAATCTGAGGAAAAATAATCGCTCTGTGATTGAATTGTATCCTGGGACATTTGCACCAGGGTAATGAAATGGTTATTGTTGTGACCCTACCCCTTCACCTCCCAGACTATTTTTTACCAGATTACCAAGCAGGCAGCAGGGGCGACTATTTGCCTACAGAAACACATTTAATATATGTGTGTGTAGGTTTGTTTTACTGATGTAAATCCCCATTATCACAGGTACTTCTGGATATTACATGGCAGTGATCACCTGAGGGCTGACAGAGGTGCAGATGGGTGCTATCAGAGAAAACAGATATGTTGAACTCCAGGTATAAACACATTTGAATGTCTCCTCGTCAAACATCGGCCACAGCACAAGACTGAACACAAACCTAGGTCTAAAAAACTGAAGATCAGAGGTCACAAATTGACCTTGGATACTGTAAAGAGACATGAACAGCTTTAGACTCCAGATACGTAGATATTTTAACTCTTGGATCAATTGAAAAAAGTCTTTTTATTGCACTTTGTGAATGAGGCCTTAGGATAATGTCTTGAAGATAAAAAAATACAGACATTTTGCCTAAGAGGTGTTACAGAGACCCAGGGGAGATGTTTTGCTTTTATTTCAGAACACATCATGCTCGATCACACGTTAGCTGCTATAGCAAAGCTTTGATCTGAAGCATGTCTTCGCCAACATGGGCTCTCAATCACCTGCTGCTGACTGCACTAAATCACCTCTTAGTGCACACACACACACACACACACACACTTCCCCCACCCTGAGGCATGCAGTGGTCGGTCTGTTGCCTCCGTTCATATGACTAATTAGACCAGCTTCACACTGCGCCGTTCTTTTTGAAGCTGATCCCTGGTGCTAATTGCTGCGTCAGTCCCGGGCCACAGCCAGGTTAAGTTCAAATGCAGGACCGACGTCTCCACCCCCCACCCCTTCCCCCAAGTCTCCCTCCTCTGCTTATGTCCTCCATAACAAGCTGCAGCACACAGGTGGTGAAAACATGTACAAGTATAAATTAATCTTCTTTGTGAGCCTACAAACGTGTTGACATTATTTTACTTCACAGTTCTCTGTACAGCTTATGAACTCTGGGTGTGTTCCACATGCTCTTTTATGCAAGTGGAGCTGAGGTGACTGAGGTGAGAAAGTCGTGTCATTTTGTGGCAATTGTGTAGAAAGCGGAGAAGAAGGTTGTGGAGGTCAAAATGAGTCGTGCGCTAAAAATCAGATAGATGAACATTCACTTTCTTGTTAAGACAATACAAGGTGTTGGTTACTGTGTCTGCTTCATTTTGTCTACAGGTAAAATCAAACTTCAAAGTGCTTTAACCTTCCCGGTATAAAGACGTATATTATATTATTGCATGATGTGTTTTACAAAAAAAAGCCTTTGTTTTTTATGTCTTTTCCAATGTGATATCACGTCTGTCCTCGTCTCCCGTCACTCAGCCATCTGCTCTCTCTGTCTCTACACGACTATTGGACATTCAGCTGGTCAAACAAGTGTTAGACCTTTAAATGGGAATGTTTGACTCCACACAGCTTCTGAATAATTGAAGAGGTCAGTGGTACAAAAAAAGAGTGATGCACATGTACAGTCTGTGTGTCCTCAGAGTGTTTGTCGGGTAGAGAGGGCGACAGACACAGGCGGTGCGAGGCTCATGACACGCTTACTGCAACACCCGAACCCTTTTTGCAGCATGGCATGAGATTTTAGCAAGCGGGGCGTGGTGCTAAAAGGTAGCAGTGGGATTTTACAAATACACCCGATCCACACCGTGCTCCAACCTCCTCATACATCTCTTTAAGACGGAGGGCTGTAATTGTGTTGTGATTCTGCAGACCAGATCGACCCCACTGACTCCCCGGGGGGGCTGTTTCTGAAATGTGCCATGAGTCACATCTCTAAATATGGCCATAGTAAGAGAGAGTCATCTTTGCATGTTAGACTGTGGACTTCACCTCTGTGCCCTTCTATTAGTTTGACCCCAACTTCAGAAGTCCACACTTCAGCTCTACAGATTTTCACTTTGGCAAAGAAAGAGAAGAAGGAACCTCAACACCAACGCTGAGAAGTTAGGGTGAAAGTCAAAGTCATTCGGCAACATAACAAGCAGAATGTCGCATGGTTCCATTAAGGATCTGCAGATAAATATAAAATCAGTTGAAACAAGTTTAGGTCAGATGTCGACACTTATTTTTTAGAGACGTGAATATAAAAGGGAATATGAGTGAATCAGTATCTTAGTAATTAGATTATGTATTTTGTGCTGTATGAGGATTTTTAGAGATTCATCAACTGCACAGTAGATATAAAGCATTTAGAGAAGCAAGTGTCAGCAAACCTTCAGTTAAAGGGTGCTAACAGCAAGGACATAGAGTCAAAGTCTAAAAAAAAAAAATCCCTAAACTTGAACCAAAAAATGATTTGCAAATATTTGTGACTGGAATGATCAGAGTTTGCTGCTAAAGGTTGATAATCCTAGCAGGCCAAAGATGGAGCCAGAGATGGGTTCTATGGGGAGAAACAGGAAAAATAAACCAAAGAACAAGAACATAACCCGTTTTACATGATCAGAAAAGCAACATAAATCTATCTCTACATTTCCAAGGCTCTCCAGCTTCCTTCAAGCTCTTTCCCACAAACGCATATGAACTACGAAAAAACCCATCTATAAGCCGTAATCTCGCGGTCTCATGGCCCGTGTTCGTCTTGGCTGTTGGGCCAACTGAACGTTGCTAGAAGTGGGATTAGCATCACTGCTAAAATAACACTGAGGAAACTGGATGAGAGCCAAACAACCCCAAGAAAAGGTCTATTGTTGTCCAAGTGTTGTTATTGCCTGGAATTATGTGCGCTTAGTTACATCATAATGCACAGAACACACACACAAACACACACACACACGCACAAACACATGTAGAGACTTGTGCACATACAAACATGACACTGTAAGCCACACAATTTCCACACAGTTCCCATGCGTTGTTAATCCGCGCACACATGCAGACGAGCGTCACTACTGTTGATGCCTCTGTGCTCAATCCTCACGTTCATCCACTTCAGATGCACAAAGAGCCGTCCTCGTCTCACATCCACCAGCCGAAAAGTCAGAGCCACTGGTCAGGATGTGATGTGATCCGCTTCCAGTATTTGACCCCATTAAAATGACCACTGCGGGTCAGAGTTCAGGAAGAGGATTATGGCTTCATGCCAACGACCCGTTTGAACCCTAAACGGTACCACAGCAGTGATTAGAGGATATTATCGAGATGACATGGCTGGGACATAAGAGGGGAAAGCTAGTAACAGGACTGGCTGGCAATTGATGGCAGTGCCAGTCCACACAGAAACAGTTTCAGTGGCTTTCACTTCCTCTAGTGCCAGGTCGCTACATTTTTCAAAATCTCAAGAAAATGACTTTTTTAGATTATGAAATAACTCCAAACCACTTGGATTGATCACTTTCTGTGAGCCAAATGATTTACAGTATTATAGTATTTGAATATGATGAATAGGTCTTTCAGGGCTCAATCTTCCTCATTTATTTCTTACATTTTCATCATCAGAGGTTTCTTCAATATTCCTTGAAATGGTTCCAGTACTAACATAAGCCCTCCTTACCATGAAGTTATGCTGCCATTTATTCTTCTAAAAGCATATTCACGATCTATTCCAACAACAGAGTCAAGAGGACAGAGGTGGAAAGACTGTGAGTGTTGAGGGAGAGATGAGGGAAAGTTGATGGTGGGGGCAGTGGGAGGGGAGGGAGGGTCTTCCTCGTGCCTCCTGTCGAGCGGAAAATCTCAAATTAGTTACCGCGACGACGGCTGCTCAGGGTGCTTTCATCCAGCACAGCACGGATGCCGCCATGGGATGGGAATAAGAAGCAAACACCCCTCTCCCACCCTTCTTCACCACCCCACCTCCTCACCCTCTCGCCTCCTCTCTTGCCCACTTCAGTCACCGTCCAGCCGTCCATTACTGTGTCTTAGCAGCAGCCCGTTGGCCTCTCCAGCATTAGCACTCCTGAAAAGGTGTCACATGAACACGAAGCAGTTGCTAAGAACAGCCGCAATCCCACGAGACTGGATCAGAGTCAGCGTGCGTCTGTTTAAATGCCAGAGCACAACAGCATCGTGCAGAAATTCAACTGGACTAAAGTAAAAGTGTTGTTCATGTGTGCACGTGAGAATTGGTTCATGGTCACTGGGACTTAATCACCTGCGTGTCACACAGGTGATTAAAGAGCTGTCAGTTCCTGGGCCTCCGTGGCTCTAAAGCTACGGAGCATCAGTTCACAGGGAAACAAGCTGTGCAGTCAAGTCTGTCAGTAAATAGGTGCCACCCGCTTCTTATCAACAAAAACCAGGTTGTGTTTTGCATTTATCAAAAGTCAAGCAGGTCTGCACTGAATATGGAACAGACTTTTCAATGTTTTCTGAATCACATCATTGGATGACTATTATGATTCTAAATGCATTTTAGTTTAATATGGTTTAATGTGTTTGTGGATATTACAATTTCAACTTTTCAAATGTGTCACAAAGAGATGAGGAACCTCACAGTCCTCTGGGATTTGCCCGTGGACACACTATACTGTACATGCATGTACACATACTCTGGGGAAACACGTTTAATGCAACGCCCAGCGGACACACTGCTGCTAAAATCTATGCTAGACTGAACATACACAGTGGCACCTCTAGACTGGCTGCTGCCTACACACACAGAGACACACACCTAAAGTCCATGTGCCTGATAACACTTACATATTGACACGCATCCATGCAGCTTAACTCATGACACAAATAAAAATTGTGTCCGTTTAGTCAGCCAGTAGTTCCAATGTGAGGAATGAAGATCAATCACGTCCATAAAAGCCATGTTTGATCAGGCTTTAAATGATGCACAATTGATTTCTCCAGCTTCACTGCTACTTGACATGCACTGACCTAAGGTGTCTTGCATTCGGCCTTCTCTCACCACCAGCCTTTTTGTTCTAATGTGTCTCTTAGCAGTTTCTGACCTCCTGTTGGACTCTGACTTATTTTTACGTGGCCTTCCAGCCTGTTACCAATCACTGCCAGTGTGCTGACCTTGCTCCTTCCCACTGCTATTTCAGTGCTATTTTTAAAATGGATAAAAATGAAAAATACAAAACATTTTCAAACCAAAGCTATTGGTATTGTGCTGGAAAGTATTTCGTGATGAGAGCTGTGTAAAATGAATACCTTTATTTGTTTTCAAATATGTGCTGACAATTCTTTTACACTGCTCAGAAAAAGGAGGCGCAGAATGTCAGAGTGATGATAGATACATGTGGCCACTGACTTCTGTTTCAGCGCGGCCTTTGACCTCTCCCCTGCCTCCCTGTCTGTAACCGTGGTCTGGTCACTGCAGTGATGATGAATGATGGGCACTGCGGCGCACACAAAGTGAACTCTGTGTTTAGGAGTTCAGACGTAACAAACACATGCACCGACACGATCGACACAAACACACACACTTAAAACACACTGTTGACTTTCTGGTGCAGGCTACGAAGTTGTTGGTGGTAGAGAGGTCAGGTCTGAGGGTGAAAGTGTGCTTGAGGATTAGCTCACAGACAGCCAGCCTGTCCCTGAACCCTCAGACCTCCCATTGTGACCTGCTGACCCCACAGCATAGCACCCTGCAGGACACTGATAAAACTTCAGAGCTCCACACTGCAAGATCATCAGAGAATCCAAGATCCAACAATCTTGGATTTAACACCCCATTATTCAGTTATTCAGTCTGTTATGTTCAGACCTCGGGTGCGCTACCGAATTCCAACACCCAACTAAAAATGCTCTAATAAATGTTAGTTAACTGTTTGCTTACAGCTAGCTGATGGAAGCTAGCTTGTCAGAAGACCCAACGCAACAAGATTCAAGGAAGCATCTTGAGTTATATGATCTAATCTTTGGTTAGAGGACGAATGGCAGGTTTTGAGGATGTGGTCTCATATGGCTGGATGAATTTTCTGAAAACTGCAGAATCAGATTGGCATCATAGAATAATGTCATACAGTCGTCCATACTTTCTTACTTTGTTGGTCTTGGAAATACAGCAGGAATGTGTGTGTGTGTGTGTGTGTGTGTGTATCAGTGTCTGTCTTGGATCAGTGTATTGTGTGCAGAGATAAACTATCTGAGAAATCCTAATAGCAGCTCTACAGCCCATTAGTGAGCCATAATTAGTGAACTTCTTAAATTAGTAAACACTCGCCTTATTTATCATCCTATCGCTCTGGTCCTTACACTCTCACTCCTTTGTCAGCTCACGCAGTCGGGGCTCTGCTGACTGTGGTCAAGAGGATAACAGCTGCTCTCATATAGAATAATGTCATAGGTTGAGTGAAAGATTTCCACCTGCTGTCTGACTGATTCAGGACATTCAAAAAGAACACGTATGTAGGATTTTAAATTGTGTTGTCAGCAATGTCAGCAGCTCAGTCAGGATCTGGTTCTGGTCTTCTGAAGGACTCAGCTCCTCCGCTTGTCTTATCTGAGCGTGCTCTGAGTGGTATGTAACGCTAACAGTGACAGCCTGCTGTCCTCTCAGCCTTTCCCAGGGAGGAGGGGGCAGTGGACTGGGCAGGTCTGGATCACTCTGACTGTGAGAGTGAAAGTGTCTGAACGTTCAAGTAGGAAAGCGAAAACTGATTGTGTGGGTCAGCCCACGTGTGTTTATTTTTGAGTCTGGAGTGTGTAGGTTACTAGAGTTTGTAACGTGTGTGTTTCTGTCCTGTTCGGTCCCTTATTTCCCGCTGCTCAGGCTCACTGCAAGCATACACAACACAATGAAACCAACACCTATGCTGTATGATAAAAAGGAATAATGAAATGCTTAAAAGGCAACATGTTGAGCATAGAAAGACCAACATGTGTGAGAGTGGTGGTTCATACTGGGATGACTGGGATGGCATTGACAGTGCTTTGCACTTTCCATATTTGTACATGTTTTCTGTGTCAAGGTGCAGCCAAGGAGCTGAGAGATAAGCACAATGTCTGGATGTGTGTGTGTGTGTGAGATGTTTTTGGTGTGAGTATTTTTCATTTCTCGTCTCTCATTTGTGTGTGAAGCATAACCTCAAAATCAGAGCTCTGACGCATAATGTGCCATAATTATATATTATATTTCATATAAATAGTACATAAAATCTGCTTGAATGACTTTCTGTTTATTGGCCAATAAGGCGACAGAGCTACAGCTTGTGATGTTGCTCTGTCAGTCCTGATTTCATTATCACACTGGATAAAACACACCAGGCGATGCAGAGAAAAAGGAGACAAGAACAAGCGACGACAAAGACAGAAAGTAGCAGACGTAGAGTACTTTAAGCATTAGGTTATTACACTATGTGCTCTATATACATATAGTTATAAACTAGTGTTGGAAACAATGTGTCAGTCACTTCATTGTCTCAACAATCTACATACAGATAAATCAACACCTGGAAGAAAGATTTTACCACAAGTACGTTTTCATTGGACTTTTATCAAAATACATTTCTTTGTGACATTTTAACCTTTTTTGGGAACTTTTGGGTTTTAATGGTCTAATTGAACATGGAAACCACATGCTGAGTACTATATAAATCCCAAAGAGGTTCTAAAACTGAACTGAAAGAGGTGTTGTGGCAGCCACTTAAGAAAAGTCACAATAACACAGATGCAGATACATTGACAAACTAAACAGACCAAATGTGAATGCAAACAGAAATGTAGATCATTTCTAAATAGGTTTTATTTAGCAGACAAAATGGAGCAAGATCTACAAAAAGACAGTAAACACACTGAGACGCTGTAAAAAAAGATGAAAAAAAAAAGATTGTTATTCACGCGGTGACCTCGGTTAGTAACTGTTGTATACGGGAACTGGTCGTAAATAGCGGAGATGGGTTCTGGTTAACCTATTTACCCATCAGCCCCTGCTTCCTGAAGCCTCAACTCAGTTTTCTTTGAGTTTTTAAAAGCTTCTCAGAATGATAAGCCTCCAGTTTTCTCCCCCTTGGGATAGATGATGCTGTTGTCATGGTAACCTTAAGACAACACACCATCTCCAGACACACTTTTTTTCTTTTTTTTTGTCTACTGATGTCATTTGAAGCATGGAGACAGACAGGGGCCGCAGCGAGACACAATCATAAAACACACACACATAAGCACACTTATCAGGATTTTTAGAGACATGGAGGACATGGGTGTTTCTGGTTGGAGGTGGGGGGACTGATAAGGGGGTCCAGGGACCATGAGTGGCGGGAGCAAGGAGGGTGTTATCCCCCCACACTGGGGGCTGACAGGAGAGGGAGAGAGAGCACACAGTGAATAGATGCTAATTCTGTTTGGATTCTACTGTGATGCACATCGATTTTTTAAGAATCATTGTTTCGGTTACTCAACACCCTCAGAGATGTTTATGGTTTAGTGTCGGTTGATCGACAGTTCTCAGTACCACAGGGCATGCAGTTAGTTATGCAGTTAACTTCTTATCTTACATCATATGCACCCAGGCTTGTACCTGTAACTTTAGAAGAAAAAACTTCGGGGACATAGAAGTGAAGCTTCATGGGAATGGGAGGGGGCATTCATAGCTATACTAAGAGTAACGCACATCTTTTCTGCAGGTGTGTTCAAGTGCATCCAGTGATTTTTCCAGTGCAAATACAATAAATGTGCTTTAGTTGGTAACGTGAGGCCTTCTGTGTGGCGCAGTGGTTACTGTAGTGCGCATCATGCTGTAGGGACCATTGTTTGAAATAATAAATAAAAATGTTCCTTTCTTCACACAGCATTTATCACAATGAAGAATCACTGAGACTTTTGCTGAAATCAAACATAAACCAACCACAATAAGACATACATCATGCCAGCTTCTGCAGTATTTAATTAGAGCAGGTGCCTACGTTTCACCGTTAGATCATAGCTCTTAAACTACTAATTATTGTTAACACTCAGCTGGGGTCTGCAGAGGTCAGTTATCTGCTTCCCTGTGGATGATAAAACCGTGTAACGCCTGTGAACAGCAGTTCCTGTAACAGACCTGCCGAAGAAGATCTGCTGTTTATCTGGCTGATAGTCCAGACTCCAGGAAACAAGTGTTGAGAACAGCAGCGTCCTATTCGGCCACTTTACACACACACCAAACAGGACACACACACACATGCACAGAGGACAGTGTTGCTACATGTGATGAACAACAAGGAGACTGTTGATTGGAAAGGGCTCATCACAGTTCCCTGTGTCTGTGGATCCCAATTTTTGAAAAACAAATAAAACGAGAGGGGAAGTGTTATTTTGGGGGAATCTCCTCTCTTCAGAAGTGAGGGAACCTGGGGAATTTGTGTACAGTTTTTCTTTGTGTGTCTTTGTGTATAAAAAACTATTTTACTGTAACAAATAATGGTGAAATAGTATTTGAACTGAGACCTGGGCCAGCGATTTATTAAAAAAGTTAATAATATTCACTGCACACCATCAAAAGATGAAAATTAAAACAGCTGAGAAATATAAAAAATCATGATTTAAAAATCTAGGGGGCCCTGCAATGGACTGGCGATCCGTCTAGGGCAGGGGTAGGCAAGTTCGGTCATAGGGAGCCGCAGCCCTGATTGTTTTCCAACCATTCCTGCACTTACAGCTTCTGACTGGCTGAACACACCTGATCCAGGTAATCAACAGTTCCTGC
>JAUMTR010000008.1:1976743-2006054 GCA_032270685.1 Microctenopoma stevenorrisi | reverse complement strand
GATATCAGAGGGTTAATTAGGTCTATGTGGGTAATCAATAAGCAGTACTGTTACATGTATGATTACATATTTTACATTTTACATCTAGCACCACATTTGCTATTTGTAATTTTGATTTTTTGCAGTGCAGTTCATACAGCCTCCAGCATCCTCAGATCCTCGTCCTATCCTGTTTTTCAAAAGAGATACTGTGATAGAGAATAAAACAAAAACTACATTAGAGCCTTTATGAGTTTGGGAGGACAATATGACAGGTCACTCTTCCCCAAAGCAAGAGTCAAATATAAAGTCAAATATTTTATAAAAACACCCGGGAGGACATGATCAATTTATGGCAATACACAAGGAGAACTGCAAACCCTTTAACTTACAGGGTAGCAAATGGTAGTTGTTCAACATGTTAATAACTGAAGAACCAATCCATAGACTGATTGATGTGGATGGAAGAAGCATCGTCAGATTAGCGGAGCATCACTTGCGTCTGCTCGTGGGTTGTCTAAAGGTGGCTCATGTACATTATGACCTGGTGACCTTGGACAGAAAGAACTGTCTGTCAGTGCTGACCAGCTAGGATGCAGAGTTCAGCCACAGCCTCTCATACTCTGTCCCACATCTAGATGCCTGAGGATTAAAGTGTGTGCTGAAAGGTGGATCTGTTTTGTTTCTCTGATGTGCCTAATACATGTGAGCAGTACACACAGTAAATGTTCTGGGAAAAAACGCGTGTGTAAAACGGCCTGTGAGTCTTTTTGTCAGAGTTTGAGCATGTGTGGTTGATTGCATTAGGTACTTATACAGTGGTTTGACCATAAGTACCCAGGAATTCTGTCAGTAATAAATACGAGGCTTAAGTGTGTGTAAACACGTCTTCAGTACCGGACTGTGAGATGCTCTCCTGTGGATAGAGACTTGGGAAACACAAGCAGGTTTAGTGCCACATATACTATATCTGTCTCTCTGCTGTTTTTTATGTATGATAAAACTCTAGTTTCCCATGACGACATCCTGTTTGAATATGTGGTTTCTGACTTTACCGTTGCCTCATGTGGCGCACATTAGGAAAGGTCAAATTAATTAGTGTGCCAGTCGGGCCTGTGAATGCTGTGATTCTTGGAAGTTTTTATTTTTCCCTTCTGCTTCCTGGATGGTGTAAGCATAAGCCTCACTTTCTGCAACTTGAACCTAATATATACAAAATAGACAGAAGAACAAAAAGGTTTGTAATATTAATAATACCTATTGTTCATTTAAGTTTAATTAAATTGACCTTTCAGATGTGGAAATAAAGTAGATATTTGATCTACTAGTTTCTTACAATTTGAAAAGTTAATCTGAAAGATCCTCTCTCAGAATCTGCTCAGCAAAAACCGACCGTGTGTTTATCTGCTGCGATCATCCTCCTGTTCCTCTCTGCTCAGCTGTACGCGCTCTGCGGAAGCTCCGGTGTCGTTTGCAGCGCTTCCCTCGGGGCTGATTCTAAATGTTGTGGCCCTGTTCAAAGCTTTTACCGAGTCAAGGTGCAAAGCAGGATCCTCTATTCTCACTCAAATCCTCCCAAAGCTCTCTTCTCTCTCCCGGTCAGGCCACTGGAGAGAAGAACCAGTCTCCACAGGTGCAGCCTGGAGAGGATGACAGCCTCTCTTCAGAAGGGCTTAGCTCCTCTTGTGTGGCTTTGAGGCTCTCAGCCAGTGGATTCCCTGGGGCCCTAGTTGCAGTTACACCCTCATCAACACAGGTACTGTTGTGTTGTCAACCGCACCATTTGGATCAGGAGAGATGAATGGGACACCCAGCAATTTGTGCCATAGATACAACAGATATTTTTCATGCTCCATAAAGTGAATGGATCCTCAGATGCCAGCGGCCCTCTCGTCTGTTAACACCCCACCAGCATGTGTGCGCTCACAAAGGAGGTGCGAACCTGCGAGATCAAAGCTATAATGGCTGTCAAGTGGTTTGAGATGAGGCTTATCAATGACTTCTGCGAACAGAGGCATTATTACACACTTAATCATGTCGTCTAACACGCGCACGAAAGGTTTTCTTTTCTAAATGAACGTTCACAGTTTGGTAGTTTCAGAGAAGAAAAAACTTTCTCATTTCAGTTTTCTGAGAATCTTCATTGGCTTGATTTTACAATAATTGAATTAAATGAAGATTGTTCTGAATAATGGGACCGCCTGAGCTACTTCACTGCGTAACACTACGAATGCAGACTGTGGAGGCTGGGTGGTCCGAGGAACACGAGGTCACCATCTCCTAATTCACTCATAAAATCTGACACAAGCAAAACAACTGCTTGTAATGAACAGCATCCTACTTCCCCTGGCATGAATGAGCGAAAGTGTGAGAGGGCGTACACGTTTTTGTCTGGGGGTTTACAGCAGCAACCAATTGTTGTGTTTGACGCCTGGTATTTTGTTTAGGAAGAGAAAGTTTCCTTGCCAGCACCGTGTTCTGAGCTGATGGCAGTTCCCACTCTGGAGCTTTTGTCCTAAACGTGACAGCTTCACATCCATCTAGACCCCGAATACTCAAAGAGAGTTTCAGAGCTGCACAGGAAACGCTGATGATCAACATCTGGTTAAATGAAAGCCATGTGGAACTCACACTAACACTTATTCATCAACACGACTGAAATGCTGCACATTAATTAGATGTTACCATTAAGATTATTCCTCCACACAGGCGTTGGTGGGACTTAAATTGAGCATTCACTTACCGAGCAACACGTGAGTGATACCCCACTTTCTGTTTATGTCCCACATTTCTTTCATTTTTACCCTGCTGCTCCTTAGTCTCTTGTGTTATTGTGTTCGTTATCTGTGTTTAACAGTACAGTTATTTCATGTGAATGTTTGTGATACTGCTGTGTGTCTTTGAACTGTGTCTCACATCGCTGCTGCTGGTTTCTCATCAGCATCCGAGGTAATTTTTAGAACACGAAACAAGCTTTTAGCGCCTCTCACACACGCTCTGAGAAATGAACTTAAAACACACAACACCATGTTCCATTTAGGTTCCCGTTGGAAAATAAAAACATTAAACCCATATTTATGGTTTTCTGAAATCTCAGAGGAATGTCTCTGTGTGTGGTAGGGGGATATCGAAAAATGTGAGGAATGCTAACAGACCGCTGGTCTTTATTTGGTCTGCTCTCTCTTATCTGCTTCTCACAACCAAACCATGTGTTGGGTATCAACCAATCACAGCCTCCTTTAAACGTAGGCAGCCAATTTGAGCTAAATCTGGTTTCTCCGTGAATGGGAAACATTCATAGACAATAATAATATGTTCAAAAGAATGTCGTTTGAGATAAGATGAAGAAGTGATGGATGCGAGCACACCATCACTGTGGTTTGAGGGAGTCAGCGTTTCACACAAGACGTAACAGTAACAACTGATAAGTGATCTGTTGGACACAGGTCATTTATTACCACTGCATTTCATCAGTCGTCCAACGTGCTGCCGTAGCCTCGTCTGCAGTCTACTAAAAGAGTTCTTTATTATTCTCCAAACGTCTGCATCCATTTAGTTTTTTCTATAATAAACTACCAGTTTTAATGAAATTGTTGCTGTATTTCCTGCACAAAAAAATATATAACTGACTGATCTTGAATGATTCTTTTTTTTCCATTTCATGTATATGACTGTGTAATAAAGCCAGCTTTGCGCCTTTCTCCCTTCAGTCTGAGGAAACAGCATTTGATGACATCATCAGATAAGGCCAAGCGCTCTGGGTTTGTTGCTGTTGAGCAGCAGCTGTGGCGGCAACGTGGTGTGAAGCGTTGCATCAGACTTGGAGCCGCACAGCCGCATGGCTGCTCGGGATCTGGCTCTCTGAGGCCACAGCAGTGTTTATGGAGCCGGGGCTGGAGATTAGGATGGCTGCACGCACACACACACACACACACACACACACACACACTCTCTCTCTCTGGGTTTCCACACTCAGACTCTCCTCTCACATTTCTCACCACAAACACTCTCTGCTCCCCTTCTTTTTTTTCAGGGGGTCCCCTTATCGAAGGCCTGGAGACTGGAGCAGTAACCCTATCTACAGATGTAGGGAGGATGTATGTGTGTGTGTATGTGTGTGTTTGAGCAGCAGAAAGAGAGATTGAAGTGCTAGCGGCTGACATGAAAAGGGTCATGGCGTCAGATATGGCTGTTGCCATCATCGTCATGCCTTGGAAACTCCAATGCAACCTAACAAGGCTTTGTGGGAGTAGTTCCCTGAGTCCTTATCACAGCACACAGGGCAGATATTCACTAATGCCGCTGAAACGTGCTTGTTTCGGCTGGTGACCTCATACCGGCAAAATGTCCTAAAGACAAAATGTAAGAACGAGCTGCAAGTGCTTCACGTGACCGATTCAGTGTGAAGGTCAAGGCAGAGCCCTACTGGACATACGTGTGTCACACAAGGTTATGTGCATACTTGGCACCTGACCATCAGTGTGTGTCTGTGTCTGTGTGTGTGTGTGTGTGTGTGTATCTGTGTGTGCATGTGTGCATGTGTTTGTGTGATAAGAAGCGGGATGATGGCGCCATGCTGATCCCAACAGGGCTGCAGAAAGTTCCCACATCTTAATGAGTGCAAAGCGTTTGTGTTCTGATTTCTTTTGGCCGAGTGAAATTTGCACACAGTGAGCAGCAGCAATCTCCACTTTATAAGCTTCAGTTTCAGATAATACCTCGTAAGACCGCCGACTTACATCTGGACATCTGACCACGGTGCTGGTTCCAGCAGCTAGTTATCATGAATAGGGTTTGGGTAAGGGGGTAAACATTATGTCAGTGTCCTCACAACAGTAGAAAGAAATGTGTTTGTGTAGACCTAGTCAAGAGATGCCCTGTGTGTGTGTGTGTGTGTGTGGGTGTGTGTGTGTGTGTGTGTGAGAGAGAGAGCAGCATTCTGATACTATTGTTAGTGAAATCAAATTTGTGTGTGTTGTATTGGTTCGGGGTTTGGGTGCTGGTGAGCGTTGTGTGTGTGTGTGTGTGTGTGTGTGTGTGTGTATGTGTATGTGTGTTTGATGTTGTGTTAGAGGACATAGTGCTGAGCTTGGGTCTTCAGCAGCCTCTTTCTCCATTAATGCTCCATTAGCTAAATTAAAGGCCTAATTGTGGAGGCGAGGAGAGCTCTGTGCTCTTAAAGGCAGCGCGTACTGTAGCCGCATCATTGTGTGTGTCTGTGTGTCTGGGTGTGTGTGTTTACTGTATAGGCAAACATTAATAGGCAGGTTTCATTCAAACAGAGAGGCTGTTATCAGCAGGGCCCGTGAATGGATAAAGGTGGAGCATTGGAAGAGAAATGTTGATGTCTTTGGTTGAATATTGGACAGATCAGAGTTCTGATGACAGTCGCTGATGCTAATAGCTCCCCCCTCCACCCCCCACCCCACCCACAGCCTCTAAAGGACCTGGTGGCTGCCAATTTGATTAGCGGGTTATTAGCTAATTAGCTACCTTCTTGATGTTGCCCTCAAGGCCTTGTGCCAGGGACGTAAAGTGGAGATGACAAGGCAGGTGTGTAGTTAATCACATACATGTAGGGATGTTGTGTGTGTGAGATTTTTATTTTTACTTTCCCTTCCCTAACCTTAACCCCTGAGAGAATGCGTTCAGTCACAGTTGACGTTATATTGTCCACTGATTAATGGACCTGTACCATTCATAAAGGGTTAAACTTGGGTTACTGTGCGCATCGAGACATTCTAGTTGTCAAGTCTAGGTTTTTCCTCAACAATAAGCACATGAATCATAGAACAGCCTTAAAGAACTCTTGAATTTAGTTTGTGTTTAAGGGTGGAAAACTCTGTAAACTCTGCACTTTAACCCTATCACTGTATCTCTCTACAAAAATGCATCTGTATGGGTACATGCCTTTGTGTATGTTCATAAGAGAAGCAACAATAAAGCCTCGATCCATGTGAAACTTCCCAGACCCAACATCTCTGCTGAAAGTGCTCCGAAGCAGTCGGCAGAAACAGCCACTTCAAGATAAACTGCAAATGACTGAGAGTTAGCTTAACCTAATCCCCTCTTGCATGAGGCCTTTAGGTCACTGCAGCAAACTAACAGCCCTGTTGGTCCAGAGATCTCCACACCTCTGCACTTATCAAAGACTCATATATCACACAGACTATTCCTGGCCCCACAAATCAGTCCTCACAGGACGAGTGGAAATGTGACGTGAAACACTTCAAATAAATAAAAGTTTTCATTTAAAGGTGCATAAATAGCATTATATTCTGCTCCATGTCTCTCTCTGACTCTGCACCAGGAATTAGGCGTTACTAATCACAAATGACAAAAATTAAAAGGCTGCAAAGCAGAGACTGCTGGAATTCTCTGATCGTTTACATGGGAGGACCTCACTCTAAAACCTTTAAAAGTGAATAGCGTTGCACTAATGCCAGGTCTGACTTTGTGGGAGGCATCAACAGCGTTTCTCCACAACAAGAAAGGTTCAAAACAAGTTTGGTTTCCGTGCTGCAGAGACATTTATAAAAGAACTGGGATAATCATCTTTTGTGATTGAAACATTTGTAATTCTGCGAAACGTTTAGTGAATTATCAGTTAAAGTGCAGAGATAATGCTGCAGAGCTGAGCCCCCACATATTGCGCCTCTGCAGGGTGCATTTTATCTTACCACAGGATATCACAGTCACATGTCTATCACAGATTATAAGGAGAAGAAGAAAAAGCCATTTTAAACTTTGTAGTTCATCAAGTTGAACTGTCTCTCATCCCATTGTTGATTCACAGCTTGTTTGCTGAGAAAACAAAGCAGCATCCCGGCATTGTGCTGCAGGATCAGCACCGAGGCTGCAGGAAAGGATGGACGACCACACTTTGACTGTTTTTCCTTTAGACCTGTCTGACATGTGTGGTCCTAGCTTAGTAGTAACAGATTTGATTTGTAGAAATAATAATCTAATATTAAAAATGTGACATTTAAATGTAATGCATGAAAGTAACAATGACAATAAGAGAAAGGACAGACAGATTTTATAACCACCACTTTGAACGTGTTCTTCCCTGGGTTATTCTTCACAGGTACAACTCCTCCTTTCACTCCTCAGTCCGTCAGGAAGTGTCTGAGAATGATTCATTCTTAATTGTAATGCTTATTTTGTCTGCTATATGTCTCTTAAAAGCAGAGAAGCACAAACACAAACTGATTTCCTAATTTGAAAGAGTAATTCTTTCATGTCAGCCACAGCAGATTAGAGAATCCGGGACTATTAAACAATTTTGTGTCCCAACTCTCAACATCTTCCTGTATTTGGACGACCTGCTCCGCTGTGGTTTGCCCTTGGCTGAGCTGTTGTCCCCTGGAAACACTGTTGATTTCTAGCAGAACCAAAGACTCTGGCTAACGTGGTTACTGAGCCTGTAATTTGTAAGTAATAGAAGTTGTCCTGGATGAAGGCGCATAGATAAGGTCCAGGAAATGTTTTTAAATGGGGGAGGCTGTGCGGGGATCCTCTCCACTTCAATCCTGGTAAACGGGGACAAACAGGATTAAGTTGGAGGTAGAGGGTTGGGGAGAGGGCAAGCTTGCTTCAAGACTTTCAACAGCTCTGAGTGAATGATGCCAAAGAGCTGAGGAAGAATGGTCAAACACGCTCATTATTTTAGCTGACCTGGTCCACCGTACAGCAGCAGTTAATCCTCATTGCTGGAACGATCACGGGGAAAACGAAACTGCAGGAAAGATTGTTGCTGTCTACCCATTTATTCCTATTACTTGCACATGGGCCTGAATGTGCCAGCTGAATTAAATCTAGTGACGTTAAGATGACTCCGGATATGCAAGCGAAAAACCAAATGTGACTTGTGCAAGATAGTGGAGAATCGAAGCTCATTTTTTAAGGCCATGTGTGCAGCGGGTATGTTTGAGGTGACACTTACTCCTATCTGGGTCTTTCTGGTGTGTTTTCGTCTTCATCGGAAGGCATTCACTCAGCTTGGTGAAACTTCTACACAAATGCAGGCAAAGTGAGGTGATAGAATCCATTCAGCATCACTGTTCACCCCTGTTATGTGAACATAAACCTCACAGCAGCGTCAACCTCAGCCTCAGATTCCTTCTTTCTAAAGATGATAAAAATGGTTCCGTGTCCGGCCGGGGTACAGTTATAGCAACGCTTCACTCCAGAGGCTTGTAATTGAATAACTCTATCCCTATAAAAGCAATTGTGCAGTTATTATGTTCTTAGGGCCCCATTTGTGTGGAGTGGCACTTAGGATCAGGAGAGTCAGAGGGACAAATCTCGTATTTGGATTACTTAGTCATCAGATTCGCTGCTGATGGCCAATGTCATTGCTACGCTGCTGCAGCTGCTCATTCGGCCGGCGTGATGATGATGGGGACGCTGTGACCTCCTGACTGATGAGTCTGTGTGTGTTACAGTATTGGCAGGAGCTGGCTCATCAATGAGGTCACTATCAAGTGTGTGTGTGTGTGTGTGTGTGGCAGTGCTGTCAGTGTGTGAGGTCATTTAGCACATTCTCAGGGTTTGCAGGGGAACCATTGAGATGTTGGAGGCGGAGAGTGAATATGGATGAGATTGATGGACTGCCAGGAGGAATTATTTTCCCCAGCTGATCAATGTCACCCAGTTAAAACCTTGTCATTTGATTAGGTTTGACCATTTAGCTAATCTCCCTTTTGGGCTTCATGTGAAGCACATGCGAGGAAAGATCACTTTCCTGGTGCTGCGCCATGGTGACATGGACTCTTTGGGGTTAAAAACATGAAGACAGACGATAGGCTTTTCCTGCAAATGTGCTACTTTGAAACCGCAGCTGTATTTCATATCCAGCTGGATTCTGATTGTTGAAGTCAGAGCTGCACCCATCCCATATTGGCTACGAGCACAGTTCTGCTATTCCCGGGGGTTAAAGCTGTCAGGGGGCACATTAGACGATGGGTATCAGACTAAATAAACGCCGGGCAGCCAGGCTTATTTGTACGGTGTTAACAGTCTGACTCCAAAACCCCCACCACACCCATTAACTGTTCCCAAAGAGCCCTTCCTTCATGCTGAACGAGGGCCAAAGACGAGCAGAGGAGCGCCAGTTCCCACAAACCAGGGGATTTACAGTTAAAATATACAATCTGGATTAAAAAAACACAGATGTATATAACAGGGTTATGTTCATGCAGAAACACAATGAAGGAAGCTCACATGGGTTCCAGGCAGTATTGATCTTTTAACATAGGATTATACAGTCTGGCTCTATAGGCTTAGCGGCCTTTAATTCCCTCACAGAATAGATAGACTGACTTTGGCTCTATACATATCTGGATCAATGCAAATCTGGTTTTGTCCCAGCCGTTCAATTTTAAGCGAATTCCATTAGCCATAAGTAAAAGTTTTCTTGGATAATGTGATTAGAGTGTGGGGGGCTCCTCGCCGATGGAGTCTTTCTGAACGCGGTGAAATGTGCTTTCTTTCCATCTTCTTCTTCTTCCATCTCGCTGTGTGTGCTCGCTCGCTTCGCCTTGTTCGCTGCGGCGACACACGAAGCGCAGGGCAAAGAAGTGACGATCATGTTGAAGGTTGTGGTGCAAAGAGCCCCCCCCCCCCCAAAAAAAAGAAAGCAAGCACATGAGCAGGTACATGCAGAAAAGTTGATTGATTGTGGTTTTTGAGGACTGAGATTTGACAGCTGATATTTTAAGCATTTCTATTCTCCCCTAAAAAAGAACAAACAAGCAACCTGAGATATTTTAACATCCCAGCAATGATGTCAAATTAAATACCTTAAAATACATATATTTATGATTTGGAGGAATAATTGTGTTAAATAATTGACTTTTCATATTAGTGGCTCTAACTTTAGGCAGATTCACATCCAACATATTCAAACAAGATTAGGCATAAGTAATGGAGAAAAAATATATGTAATATATTACATGCATATATTTAATGCATTTTACAGGTTTACAAGCAGGTGACCAACATCTGCTATTACTTTACCGCACAAACACACACATTTGATGAGACAGTAACTGGACAACTGATATGCACTGACTGGACATGATGCATCTGCTGGATGGAAACAACAAAACAACACAAATGATTTCGATCATTGTCCTGAAGAGCTGTTCCTGTGTATTACGACCATTCACAGAGCTCCCAGCAGACCCAGCTTCCCTTACAACAATAGCAGGGCTAATGGTAGAACAACACACCGTGATTTCTCGTCTCATCCACTCTCGTCCCTAATGTGATTTTCTTTTCTTTACAGTAATTTGTTTGGTTTCAGAGGGGTCGGGAGGTGTCCCCGTGCTCTGCAGAGAGCGGCAGCTGTCTGTGAATGGACAGTGTCTTTGTTGTGTTGACGGGCAGGAAGGAGAGGTCACTGTCTGTCAGTCACCGGCTTTGTTTGATATGTCAGTTAAATTGCGGGGCGGGACGAGCTCGGCACGCAGCTGAACGTTCAGCCTCGGCCCTGATTTTAAAATTGTGTCAATTACAGGAGAGGAGACCGTATGTCTCCATATGGTCTGTATTGACGTTCACATCAGCAGGGACACAGATGATTGTTGGTATGCTGACATCGCTTTTATTTTCCTGGTTTATCATGACGAGCAGGCTGGCACAAATGCAAACACGCATTCATGGCTGTAGCATTCACACCATAATCTCATTTCTCTCATTTCAGCGATTAAGTTCTCCCAAAGGCCACTGTCAGATGGTCAAATATCTTCTGAACCCTTGCACAATCTTTGCAAAGCGATTTGCTTGTTTGTGAAACTTTGTGTGACGGACCGAGGACAACACGTTGAACGTTTTCAGTGTCTGTGTGTGTAAATATACATCAACAGCATTTACTCTGTGACTCAATGTTCTTCACTCTGTCCTTTGCATTAACGACACGACACCTGAGCATGTTTTATTTGAGACACAGGGAGTCTTTAGTGACTTTTCTTGTTAATAAATGTAAATGTATAGAAATCAATGGCTTACAGATAGTTAGAAAGAAAACTTAGATTCATCAACACTAACACAAAGGAAACATATTCTGTCACCTCTAATGACCACAGGCACAGACCATACAATATAATAAATACATCCTTTTTTTATTCCACTCTCCGGTCTCTCTTGTATTCTCTCTCTCTCAGTATTCATCTGACGAGGCAGCGAGCTGCAGTAAAAACCCGTCTAACAAGCTGCTGACAGCGCGCTGAATCAGGGGCAGAAGCAAAGAAAACTGTGCAGATGGATTTAAGTATGCCCCTCGTCATTAGCCTCAACATAATCAAATCATTTTACTCATTCAGAAGTTCTCAGGGGCCCCGGTTGGGTCAGTCTATCTGTGCCAGGAGAGCTGACTGCTGTCGCTGCTGACCAGTGCGCTGCAGCTGCCAAACAAGGTCACTTAACAGCTTTTAATTGTTCATATCTTTCTGCAGGCGCTTGGAAAAATATGTTGGCACTGCCCTGTGAGAGGGAAAAACTGGTTTCAGTAAGTTTGAGGCTAACTGTATGTGACTAATAGCACAAGCTACAAAAATCTAACATACACCTTAATAGACTGAATGAGAAAACACACAGTGGAGGAAACAGCTGTGTCTAATTTTGTTATTATTATTTTTAATAATAATTATTATTATTATTATTATTTCCTTTTGCATTTTTGTCTCAGTGTTTAATTTAATAAAAAAATATTATATTATATAAAGATACCACAACATAAACATAAAATCCAAAAATTCTCTATGTGACACACAGATATGAAACAAAAACATCCAATCGAAAGGTGAGAAAGGAAATCTGCTGTCTCTTTGTCTTTATGTCTCTGATAACTTTGCTCAGGTTTTCCAGAGATTAAATATTTTCTGCTCTCTGCTGAGCTTTGCCCTGAGTGTGTTTAAGGTCAGGAGGCTTTTCATGCTGTTACTTCCCTCTAGGGGTCAGTGGAGGAATAACACAGCCAGACGTGCTCAGATAAACTCAGCCCAACACAGGAACTTTGCATTCATGCAGACGTTATTTCACATTATGCTTTTACCCCTGCGGCTCATTTATATGGACATATTCAATCTTCAAATCTAATTTGTACATGTTTGTATGTGTGGCTTCTCCAGGAAACACTTCTACTCAGCACAGAAATGAGAAAAGAAGCTGAGCGTGGGCTGTGAGTGTGAGCCATGTGTGTCCTACATATACAACTTGGTGTGTGTATCTGAATTCCCAGAGTCCAGCTGTTGCAGTTTGTTTGTGTTTGGTCTGAGAGTGCGGTGGCCCGCCCAGCTCAGTGACAGACGTGGGCTGCTCTTTAATGCCCCTCTGCCCTTAGCCTCTGAGAGATATATGGTTCCCTGGAACCTCTGGTTCCCATGAATCCAGGCTGTGTGTCCCGAAGCTGGCAGGAGAAGAGGCGCTCGTCACATCAATTCAACAACCACCCTATGGTTGGTTGTTTCCTGTGGAAGAAGAACATGCTGCACACAGACTGCAGAGGCAAAAGCACCTTGTGTTGTCTATATTTACTTGTGTTTCTCTATGGTCAGATGACTTAAGCAAGGCACATGTACATACATGTCAAAACTAAAATAATTTCACTGGATCTTACTCAGTCTCAGCTTGTCTTAAATAACTTTATTTGTGGACCACAGAGTATTATTAGCACACTACAAATGACAATTAATTACAATTAAACAAAGTGTAAAAATAGATCATCATAACTCATCATGCGACTGTGAAGTGTCAGGCAACATGTTGTTTCAGGACGTGTGGACGTAGGTTTAATCAGAATAACTTGAGTGTAATAGTTTTACTAATCAGTAAGCAGTACTTGCTTCACTTGCTTTATTAATTCATCATTCAGTGTCTCTGTTTGTTAGTTTAGGCCTGGATCTAAAAGCGTCGATGTCTCACGTGAAGGCAGAAATCCAACAGTTTGACAAGACAAAATTTTTGGTTCAAATCCAAACGGTTGAGTCAGTCAGATGTTACTGGAAAAGTGGTAATGTATTCAGCAGATAATTATGTATTTGAAAAGTCAGGAGTTTCAGGACAGGACCACTAAAATAAATGATTCAGTTTGCTGCCATTTGTTATAGAAAACAGTGATTTATTGAAAGAAAAGGAAAATAAATGTGCATTTACTCAGAAATCTACCCGGTGGTTCTGGTAAATATGCATTTTGCAGCAAGCCAGTGATAAACTGAAAAAGAAACACATCATTTGTTTCACTGGGCCACAAGTCAGCGATTTTTTACCACCATGCTTTTGTAATCTTCATTCTGACCCACATCATTTATTTTGAACCGACTAAAAGGCAGTGATGGCAGCATTTGATTTTTAGCCCATTTTCCAGATTAGAATCCAAACCAATAAGGCAGAGTCAGGGTCCTCTGTTTTTCTTTTTTTATTATAATTAAGGAATTAAACTTTTTCCCATCTGCTTAATTTGTTGCAATTTTCTCTGAATTAATCGTTAAAGTCATGGTCAAGCATATTAGGTTCAATTTGTGTGACAACACACACCAGTAGACGTCAGTAATTTTCTCAAAACTGCCTAATTTATTCATTAAATTGTCCAATTCTGCTCCAAGAGTCCTGTGGTTGTAGCGAATTTTATTGTGAAGAAAACTAATTAATCTTGGTCTTTTAACAATTTTTTTTAATGTGGCCTGAAAGTTAACGTCACCATTGTCAATGTTACTAAAGAAAAAGCAAATTGAAGTCAAGCCAGGTGTGTTGGTCAGCGTTTAAACAAACATCTAAACAGAAAAAGTTTAATTACAGTTGATTTGAACTGTGAAGATGAGTGCGTGTCAAGGGTCCGATGATGAATCAGTCCACTGAAGTTGTCACGTGACTCCAGACAGCTGAAACTCAAATATGCATATGATATAAATACTACTGCTAAAAAATAATGATGTAAATACTGTGTGTAATGATCAAAGCAATATAGTTAAAATCTAAAACAATAAAATGTAATGATTAAACTCTGGGTTTTAAGCATCAGTTATAATTTGCCATAAATTGTCCTTTGTAAGGTATAGAGGGCATATGTGTTTTAAATTAGAGCTATTTAATATCTGTATGAATATGTTAAGACAGCTTCCCGCTTAGTGATGATTTGTCAGGGTGCTCTTTAAGTACAATGAGGTTAATCATTTCTGCACTGGCCGCTCCACCAGGCGGATCTTTCTTCGTTAGGGCCTGGAGCCATCCGTCATGAGAAGAAAAAGCCTTCAAATTCTCTGAGATTGCTCAACAGTTTTTCAGCCTTTCCTGCTGCTTACACTCAAAACAATCATCAGAGAAGATAAATATGCACAAGTGATGCACAGCTATCGTAAAACTGCCTCCGTTCCGGGAACGTCCACCCCAATCCATTCCGCTTCATAATCTGTCCAATTGACAGGGGGAGGTTCGGTCCAACAATTGTGGACCAACCGCAGGCTGGGAGCTTCGCCACGGCCGCGTCCTCATGACTTCCTGGACGCTCAGGGGGCCGCAGCTGCTCGTCAGGGCCCCTCATGCCTCTGTTCTGTCAGTATCGGCAGCCGAAAACTAAATAAAGATGTTTACTGACAGCCTAATGAACGGATGGGCCCTGGTGATTTAACCTTGATGAATGGTCCACCCAGGTGTTTTCAATAACGACAATAAGCACTGCAAGCCACAGGCCCACTGATACTGGTATAATGCATTATTAGGCCATTAGAGGCAGACCAAGAGAGACCACTTATGCACTGGCCTATCAATAATGCGGTGTCCTAGTCCACATTTGGGCCCAGGGAATTAGTCATACTGATATTCTATTTAATAAAAAAATCACAAGACGACGCATAAAAAATCTCATTACATTTTAACAGGGTTACAGTAACCCAAGAGGACTGCGAGTTTAATTTTCATAAGAGCATCCATTCCTCAATTATGTCAACCGGAGAAAATGTAAATGGCAAATGGAATGCTAACAATATCTAACCAGCAGCGCATTGGCAGGAGAGGAGAGGCAGGGGAGGGGGGCACAGCTCTGAGTGTGTGTGTGTGTGTGTGTGTGTGTGTGTGGGTGTGTGCATAGTTTGTGATCATGCAAAAAAACAAAAGGGAGAAGTCTACAACTTGTCAGTAATGTGTGTTAACCCACTCAGAGCAGCAGGGTGTGGCAAATGTGCAATACAATACAAAGTTAAACTAAGTTTAAATGTCTAATAATAAGAAGAAATAATTCTACAACACGTTATGTCAATCTTTTCACTTTTGAAATACTGAATGCTGATCACTGTCTGTTATGCTCCTCTTTGATGACTTAATGTTAATGATGACAGATTGTTTCAACAACGGACTTTTTCATAGAGACGATGATATAAATTCAATAAAGATAATGACAGAAGATAAGTTTGTTCTAAATTGTTGATTGTAAACATCCAAAGACCACTTTCGACTAAAATAATTTCCAATTCCACGTTCTGACTCTACCCCACTAACACTAAAAAAAGAACACCCTAATCATACAGTAGATCAGTCCTGTCTATATAAACACAACGTCTGCATTAAAAAAAACTTTTTTCCAACCCTAACCTCAGTATTGTTCTTGTCTAAACATAACCTCGTTGGGGACTTTTAAGTTTACCAACTTAATTATGTTATACAAAAACATAATCGGGTTGCAAATATTGTTCTGTAGAAAAACGTAACTGGGCGTTTAGTTGTGTATTATGTATGTATTTTTTAGGAGACAGGGTTGTTTAAGTAAACTGAACTTAACTCAGTTTTGTTTATCCAGCTAAGTAGTTAAAACAACAAGTAGTTGGTTTTAATACTAGTTGGAAAAATGTTCAATTTACTTAAATAATTTTGTGTGGACTCTTTTCCCTTCGTTAATAACAACCTACTAACGAAGGGTTCAAGCCAGGAAGTGGTAAAGCTCAGTGAATTTTATCGTCAGCGTTAAAAAACTGTTTGGGGGGGGGTGGGGGCGGGTAGTGGCTAATTCACCCAGAGGGAGCACATCTCATTCACATTTCTAGATTTATATTTAGAGCGTATATAACTTAATTTACCAACATTGAAAAACCTGTGTACTGTCCATTTTGCCATCCCACTGTACACCTGGTAGGATATAAAGGTAAGAATGCAAACTGACAAACATATGCAGCACAAATGGAGAACGTTGTTCTGCTGAACTTACATACAATCTATAACTTGCTGAAAGGTGTCACTCTGCAATCTGGCACCCAGTCTTCTCACACACACAAGCTCACAGGCTGTCGGTAGCGGTATTGGCATGTAGCTATCAGCGCCTCGGGGGCCGAAGTCGAAGGCCCCTACAATAATAAACTGCTAATTGAAGGAGTGCAGTGCGGCGAGGTGTTAGCAGGGTGCCCAACTGCTGAAAGATCACTGCAGCACGCCAGCCAGCCGAGGCACTGAAAGATCCTATTACACCTCAGTTCTTTAGCTGGACTCAAATGTGTAAATGCAAATGCTCACACACACTCTGCCTCCTTACATGGTCTGCTGGACAAGCAAATAGATGGACAGACGGGAAGGGAGGCGCTGTGTCAATGTTTGTCTGAAGCTCACACAGTAAAAAAATCTTTCCATTTAGTTTACATTTCAGCGTACGGGAATTCCTGGTCCCCAGAGGATGATCTCAGAGGTTCCTGCCTGACTTCTCTTCTTGTGCCATCCTGACATTCATCAAACTACCTCTAACCCCATCAATCTCAGCTGAACTTTATGTTATCTTGTGCTAATTAACACAAGAAAGAAAGAAGTCCAGTTGCCATGACTAAACACTGATGAATGAGAATCTTCACAGACCGCGCCTAGTAGCATGGCCTCAACTCTGGCTCAGCTAAATAATGCTAAAATAATAATGGGATGCAAACTCCTGAGTTACTTACTGTTATTTACTCCGCTGTTACTTTCTGCACTGGCACTGAACATAAAGGCATTTAATGGAAACCATGAAGTACACAATTCCTATTCTTCTAGTATGGAATACTAGCACATTAAAAGTGCATGTATGAGTTATTTGTGCAGCATTAGCTGTATTCAGGTAAGTAAGTGGTGTGGAGTGGAAATGAGTGAATGTGTCTGAAGTATTATTCTTAATTCGTCAACATCAACATAATGTAATGGAACCACAGACTGTACATAAAAAAGAGAAGAAGGTTTGATGAAATTACCTAAAGTGTTCTGTAGTTCTGTGTATCATTTCCAACAACTACTCGGTGATGACTGAGGCATAACAGGTAGAGAAGAAAAGACAGCCCGAAGTGTCTGCTGCATCAGGAACTGGAGGAAATTATAAAGATGCCCTGAAAGCACCACGGCCACCACCGCTCGAGGCCTCTCTTCCCTCATCGGCCTCCACCTCGCCACCCCTGAGTATTAACTGAGGGGCCCTGGGAGAAACAGCCCCTTATGCGGCATGCATGAAGCCATGCAGAACGCTCATAATCTTTTAATACTAGCACAGGCAGGAAAGATTAAACCGTCAGGGTGTTGACAAGTGACAGAAGAACTTTGTCGAGTGTGTAGCGGCCTCACACACATACACACATGCGTTCACGCACTGTGCGCAGGGTTTCCCCCCTTTCCCGAGTGGTCAGGGACTCTTCACCTCAATTAAAGCAATTGGCTTTCCAGATTGCTTCCCCGGTACTTGATCAGGTACGCCTGTAACAGTAAGAGGCTTAGTCAAAAATCTCTGTGGTAATGAGAGAGAGAGGGAGTACTGAAAGAGAAGGGAGTGAACGAGAAATAAACACAGACACAGGCAGACAAAGAGATTAGGAAAGGGGAGAGAGGGAGAGATGGAAATGAATAGGCAATTCATTCACAGTCCTCTGTGAGAACACGTACAGCAACATGTTCCTGTTGGTGTGTACAGACTGCTGCCATGTATGGTTCTACACTTTGCCATTTGTTTTCATACATTTAAAGCCATCTACTGTGAACATGTTCTGTGGGTATGACTTCCTGTTTTCATCCACAGTGAGCTACAGTGTGTGGACAAACTCACATAAAAAACAAAGTTAAATAAATGAACGAACAAATGCAAGAAGAATATACATACACAGTGTGCAAACTGATGGGTGAATTCAGATAACAATTTCAAGAGAACAGGCTTATTTTGAAAGAGCCTGAATTTGCCTCAAGCTTGCTAAATAGAAGCATATAATATTATATATAACAACTGTGTGTTCTGTGACAGTCCCACTTTGCTGACATTTCACTGTCCAGTGTACTGAAGGTCCTGACTGGGTGACTTTAGTGGTGGTGGCGCCAGGGCAGTTTGAAGGTGTGTGTGTGTGTGTGTGTTAGATGATTGCTGGGGGAGAGCAGGGCCCCTCTGGCATTGTGTAGGGTCTGAAAAGGAGGTCACTGATTTGGGCTAATTATATTACATAGCCCCTTCTAATGGCTGGTGTGTGTGTGTGTGTTTGTGTGTGTGTGATTTTGTGAGGACCAGTTTTATTTTTAAGCACAGAAAGTGACAACATATATGGAAGAAAATAATTTTTGTTCAATGTGCATTTTTTTGAAAGTCTTGGAGAATGTTTGAACTCAGTTGTAGATCTTCCATTATTAAAAGATAGAATTCACCATAATACAGGCATGGAGCCAATACTAACAATGATAACACAAATCTAGTCTTTGCAGCTAAACCACTTCACCTGTGTGTATTCCTCTGGGCAGCTAATCCTCTGTTAACCTGCTCACTTTGTTGCCACTCTGCTCCATTTTTCCGCACAGCCAGCGCGGAGCAAAACACCTGTCATGTGACTGCATGCTCTGCACATCGGCCTAATCATATGGAAAAGATGATCACAGGGCAGGAAATCACAGCACTGGGCCAAAGGAAACAATCTTTCTGCACTGGCTTAAGCTAATCATGTCCTCTCTCTCATCCCGCTACCTGTTTTTTTCTTTTTGCGCTCATAGATATTGGACTGTTAAAAATGTCTTTTCAAGGTCTTTACATACTGTAGATTTAATGGACTAAACCAACAGGCACTGGGCATTTCATAGTAATTTTTAACCTATGTCTTACAATTGTAATTCATGCCAACAAACAACTAACTGTAAAATGTGAGCTGACGGACACAATTCAGAGAATCTAATACTTATGTTATAAATAATTAGTCAGCAAATTAAATGAGCTGGTAGCACTTTTCCTTTAATGAAACGGCACCAGAGTCCGTCCAGCTCCTCGGTTTATCTCCCAATCAGCGGAGCAGCAGATGAACTGGCAGACAGCTTTGTCCCGGGAAGCGAGGGATTCAAACGCTGGAGGTCAAGGTGCGCTGCTAATCCAGGCAGCTGTGTTACCAGGGAGTCTTAAGAGGAGTCCAAGGCCATCGTTCTGTACACTTAAAACAGGTGATGCCATGACGACCTGGGGGGAGAAAGTACTACAGCTGCAGCAGCTGAGTTAAAGACACAGTGTTTATAGTGGTCTTAATGATTTATAGCAGAAATTCTTTGACATCAGAAATCAAAGGGACACAGACCCACATAATTACATCACAATGCACTGCAGCTATGACACATCATGGCTTGTGCTCAGCTTTGCCACAGTGAAACTGGAGTCCGTTGTTGTTGTTTAAAATGATCTTGCAAACCATAGAAATCATTCAAACCGCAGTATCCAAGGTGAAATTCCTCAATTTTAATTTTGATTTTAAGTCTACTCACACATTACCGACCACTAAAATGGCCTCCAGAAGATGGGCAATTTCAATTCTCCATCATGTACATACACCGCCTGGCTGCAACCAGCACTCTCCTGCAGTCTGACTGATGTGGTGTTGCGGCCCCCGGAGAGCACTAATTGAATTGGTTTCCAGAGAATACTAATGGGCATAATGTTGAGATAACTGATGTTCGAACAACGAGTTGATCATTGACAGCATGTGTTTCTGCTCAGTAATAAACATGTCACGGCAACACAGGGAGCCAGTTGCCTTGTAAATTAATTCCTCCCCGTGTCCTGTCCCATTCTCTGCCTGCACACACTCAAATGGCCGTTTGTCCCATACTTGTGAGGACCCTGTCGAATACTGCCAGAAATGAAGACACAGAGACAATTTTAGGAGGTTGAGAATATTTAAACTCTCTCCTAAGCAGAATGTCATCCTGGACATGTTTGAGGACAAATTGCCAAAGTGAGTAGTTTAAGTCAGATTAATCCTTTAAATAGTTGTTGAGATGAACTGACTAACACGCTAACATCACCACCACTGGATCAATGCCACTAGCTACAAATTCCTCACAGAGATAGCAGAACTACCCACAAGCCACAGTCTAAACACACGTGCACGTACAAATGTGTTTCCCTTAAGAAAACAGTGAGCATACGGGTATTTTTAAAAGGCAGACAGACACACACACAGATGTCTTCCCACTGCTCCTTGGTTACTTTGGCATCCATGACTCCCCTTGCCGTCCAAGCATGACTCCTCCTGCTCCACTGACTCGGTTCTTGCAGGCGTCTGGGACTAGTTGGTGCAGCAGAGCATACAAGTGTGAGCGCAGTCCCCTGGTTGGAGTCTAAACTTAGGTGACATTAATCTACCACCTTCTTTCCGTTGCTGTGGATATACTTTAATACGGTCACAGCTTTTTCTGTCTGGTCCAGCTGTCTTTAATTATCAGAACGCCCCTTAAGCAACACACACCATGAAATGTTTTGGACAGAAGGTGTCGTCACCCCGCCCGACTGTACCCACCCACACTTTCACACAGCCAGAGCCTCTGGCTCAGTGTGTTTGTTGTAAAAACAAATTCCCTCAGTGTAATCACAAGCTGAGCTAACAATTTCACTAACTTGTCCTTCACCATTGTCCTGCCCTGCAACATCTCAGTTTGTAAGTTTCCAACAGTCCTGATGGCCGCCCAACCTCAGTTATTGTGTTCTGGCCGGGGCACAGCAGCCAGAACTCAGCCTGGAGTTTGAGAAAATGCAACCACAAGGGGTTAGTGGGTTACAAATTGAATGTTCTCGATGAGGGATGTGGCATTAGGGGATTAGGTTTCATACTATGCCGTGTCCACATGTGGCAGCGGTTTTCAGACATGGCTTTGGGGAGGCAAAGTGTGAAAGGCACAAATGCAGGTCACTTCAACGACAACTGCTGCAGGGGGTGTAACAATAAGCATCCTGTCAGATGTGTGTGTGCAAACAGAAAGTCTGTTTAAACAAGGATATTCAGTATTTATACAGAAAAATGTATACATTTAAAAAAACAAAAGAAAGAAATTAGCTTTTCATGTGATGCCTTTAAATTTCCTTGCTACGAGGGAAGTTGTTAAAATCTTACAGTGCAAACAGAGTGAGCGCAGTGTGATGCTGCATGAAGTGTGAGTCAGGATGCAAATAAACTGCGGTTCTTTAGGGACATCTACTGGTTCTAAGATGCAAGTGGTGCCTATCACAACATCAATATCACTCACGGAGGAAAAGAATATTAGGCGGCAAAATGGACAACCACAAGAATCTAAGTGACTCAGTGTTGAAAGCAACTATAATAAGCAATCACATGAGCATCAGAAGTCCATAGATGATGACGGGCTAGGCTGTCACATTTTACTTAATGTCATGTGAACAGTTAGGTGGGGCGGCACAGTGGTAGCAAAGTTAATACTGTCCTGGATTCAACTCAGTCCTGTTGGCACAGGGAGTTTAATGTTTCCCCTGTGCTTGCTTGACTTTTACGTTGGCCATCTCCCGCAGTCTGCGGAGGCCTGACACTGCAACTCAGCTGAAAGATGACAAGGAAGTTGTGAACTCTGTGTGTGGCAGTGCAGCAGCTCTGTCTCCACAATCTTGCTCTGTAATAAATTAAACAGCATGGTACCCGCCACGGGTCGTTGCCATAGTAACCGGCAGAAGCCCGCTGCAGTACCGAGAACGTCCCACAGGGGGCGAAACTTCATAAGATTTCTACCAGCGTTTGAACCAAGGATCCAGTGAAAGCATCCCTCAGGTAGTAAGAGGGCAGATCCGAGGACCAGATAGGAGCCAGCGTGGGGCTGTGTAGCTCACCTCACACCCGTCGGGCTTTTTGACGCCTTTCCTCCGCCTAACCACGACTCTTCCTAGAAATCATGGTGTCTAAAAACAGAAAGCAGACCGGGAAGAGTCCAGCGACCCAGGCTGACCGCGACAAGAGCCCACTCGTCTCTTTTCCCCCTGGCAAAAGTAACGTCAGGCGGGCGGGCAGAGAGGGCAAAGCATTCGGTAGCTCTCATCCAAACGGACTCTCCGGCGCTAGACACAAGCCTGGGCTAACTCCCTCCACGGCGGGGAAGCTGGGAATCACTCTTCTCCTCGGTAAGTTACGAGCGTTAGCATGTTAGCTTCGCGCTGCACTCCTAGCTTAACGGGTGCTAACGCTGAGCACGTTAGTGAGCGCTAGCGGATGCGCTAAATTAAGTTATCTCCTCTGCTTATCAGTTGGCTAACGTTAGCTCACACAGACGCTAGCTTATCAGTTAGCTACTTACCCTCCGAAGTAGCCTGTTGTTTTCTGAATTTATGACACACCAGCTTCACACTGGTTTAACAGATTGTTCTGACAAAGTTGAAACGAATGTTTAAATGTCTTTTCCACTATGCTTACTCGTGTGGTCAAACTGCTTGGGGTGGTCTTGCATTCGCTTTAGCAGCAGTGAAAGTTAATTGTGTCTGTTCACAGCTGCTCTGTCTGGATATCTGCACTGGTGAGTTGTCCGCTCACTCAAACATCACTGCTGTGTTGAGTTGTGGATGCAGCTCTTAACTCTTTTCTTGTGTCCCCGTGATCAGGTATCATCTATTCCAGCTATTTGAGAATGACAGACACTTTTCCCACCTGTCTAACCTGGAGAAGGAAATGGCTTTCCGAACAGAAATGGTAAATCGCTCTTTGTGTTTATGAGGGACGAACTGACAATGATGTTAAGTAAGTAACAAAACTCTGCACCTTTGTGAAGCTGCTACAAGGAAGTATCTGACATTTCAGCCTGATTAAATATGTAAGGATTTGTTGATTATATTCAGCTTATAAATGTCGATTCCGTTGCTAATTTGACATGATATCTTACAGTGCAACCTGCCACAGTGTCCAATCAGAGAGGCAGAGAGCACTCACTTGGTGATATATAAAGATAGGAAGTGCTCTGTAGAGGCTATAGCATGGTGGACAGGACCCCTTGTTTGTGGCTTTATATTTCACGACATTATCCTACTGGAGAATAGATTTATGACCATATTATTATGTGATTGATGAGAAGCTGACAAACACAAACTTTGAAAGTAGCTACAATATTTGCAACATTGTTAAAATAGCTTAAATATTTGCCACTCACCAACATTATGCAAACATGAAGTAAATAGTAAATTTGTGTCATTTAATGTAGCATCACGGATGAAAGCTGCTGTTTGACATGCAGTGTGGGCTCTATGCCCTCTTTTTTCAGATGAGACTTAAGGCCAAGATTACATTATATGCAAAGAGAATGATTTTCGTGCCTCAGCCCTGCTGTGTGCTGTCATGTGAGGTGTGAGCCAATGCCATCTGCTGAGCCTTTCTTCAGTCTGAGTTGTCTGTTGTAGAGTTAAATTTAGTGGCTGATTTTGTGTCTCTGCATCAGTCTGCTCTCTCTCTCTGTTGAAGTGTTTCCCATATTTTTGTCAATCTGTTTTCCCATTCAGGATTGTCCTTAATCTGGTGTGTGTGTATGTGTGCGCGCACGCCTTTTTTGTTTCTTTGTCTTTCAGGGTCTTTATTATTCTTATTACAAAACCATTATTGAGGCTCCCTCTTTCCTGGATGGCCTCCACATGATCATGAACGATCAGCTGACAGAGTACCCCCTTGTTATCAACACACTGAAGCGATTTAATCTCTACCCAGAGGTAGCGTTGACTTATTCCTCATAGAATTAGCAGTGTAATAGTATTGTTGTACATTTTAGTCATTTTGCTGTTATTTTGCATATATCTTTATATTTGTTATTTTGAGTTAAAACAATATTGTTAAAATCACTCAAAATCACTTTTTTATTCTCTTCAGACAGCAAGGCTTGAAAAATGCATGAATATTTCATACTGTAACAGTAGCAGCTTTCCTTAACTTACTGACTGCCTACAGTTGATCTTAATGTCTTCTGGTTTAAGCCTGCAGCGTTATTGTAGTTTCTTGATATATGATTGAATTTTTATGTCTATAAATGAGAAAACACAGAGGCGTGCAGCCCGCAGCTGCTGTTTGTACCAAACCCAAGAGCATGTTTGTATGGAATTTATTGGAGTGGATCAATTGTGGCAAAATCCACAAAACAAAAAGAGGAGAGGAGGTAATCTAACGGCTCTGGAATTGTAATGGTCTGCAGTGTGTGTCCTCTTCAAAGACACAGGACATGTTTGAACAGATCTTCCTGCTCCCTGCCTTGTATCTCCAGGTGGTCCTGGCCAGCTGGTACCGGATTTACACAAGTGTAATGGGATCTTTTGGGATTCCCACAAAGATGTGCTGGTCCATCAACAGAGGAGAGGGGCTCAGTCCTGTGGACAGCTGTGAAGGTACACACGGTCACTGTGGAGCTCTAGTCTGATCTGCAAACACTCGTTTGTTAACACACAACAGAGCAAGCACATAGTATCACTACAGCATTTAAAAAAAAACATCCACAAAACAAAATGACTTTAAACCTACAGGACTTCACGCCGTAAGTCTGCTGACAGTAAACAAGTCGAAGCCGTTGTCATCTTTCCTGTTTGCAGTCTGCGTTTCTCTCTCTGTCTCATTAGTGAAGCGAAGCACCCCCGGGTCGAGGTACACTGGCTGTTTCACAGTGTTTACATAAACCCTGATGCAAGCCGCCTTGCATAAGAGCTAACAGACAGAGAGCAGGAACGTTTCCTGTAACTGTCAGCCAGTACATTATTTTTGTAAAAATAGAGAATGGAGAGTTTTTTATTATGTTTTGAGACTGAGCTGTTGTCGGAACAAGCTGCCTTTTCTGTTTGCTCCGTGATATGTCAGATGGCGATGGAGCGGCTGTTAGTAATGTTGGCACACTTCCAAATATCTTGTTAGCCTTATCAATCTGTTCTGTGTACCTGCTAATCTGTGCTGGCAGCTCTGCTGAGAGGAAATTGTGCCGACTAAACTGAAAGTCCATTTATGCTCACAAAAAACCTTCATGTGTCCACCAGTACAAATAGAGAAAGCTATTTTGCTGCATCAACGATATACTTATTACGCAGTGCAATGTATTTTTACTGCTTAATCAGTCCAAATTATAAAAGAAGATGTTCTGTAAAACCTGCCTATTATTCAATATGACGTCAAACAGGCAACACCACACAAACCTGCTTTGAAGAATCAAAGATATCACCTACCACCTATTTCCCGGGCTTTTTGCATGTTGGCCAACACTGGTTCCAGTCTGCTGCCACCGTGTCTCCATTAGCAACTAATTAAAAAGCTTAATTCCATCTGTGTGTCTGTTTAGGGATGGGCGACCCAGCATATTTCTACGTGAGCTGCGTGTTCCTGCTGAATGGTGTGATGATGAGCCTGTTCTTCATTTATGGTTCCTACCTCAGGTACCTCTGCTCCTATCCAGTCAGTGGTTTGGTGATTATCAGAAGGGAGGTGATGCAATTCTATGGTCCATCTCATTTCTCAGCAGTCAGTTGTCAGAGCTAGAGAGAAAAACTGATTTGCGGTTTGCCTGCTCTTGAAAAATCTGATGACCTTTCTGAATTTGTCTGTTGCTCTGCCTCTTCTATCGGGCTTCACTGCATTTCTTTTCCTCTAGTGGCAGCCGGCTGGGTGGCATTGTTACCACGCTGTGTTTTTTCTTCAATCACGGCGAGGTAAGTGCGCAGCATGTTCTCGTGAGTGTCACTGAGCAGGGATATTTAAATGTTGAAGCTTTGTAGGTCAGTGTAAGTCTCTCTCTGGGTGTAAGCTTCTGAAATGTGTAAAACTCAAAATGAAAAAAGCCCTCAGAAAGCAGCGAGTTGTTAATAGGGACTCATTGTAGCCCTCAAAGGAGCTTAGAGTTGGCTTTGGCTGACACTCAAAGCTAAGCCCACCACCCACCCACCCACCTCCTTCTCTTCTGTTTCCCACAGAACAATTAGCAAGTCTTAATTTTTTCCAGATCAATATGCCAACACTCTCATGTAGCCGTTTGGGTGTAGTGGTGCTTTGTGACATTTTGGGAGCACTGTGATATTTCACTTCATGACAGTTGGGATCAGCTACAGCCCTCCCGTAACCCTTAACACAATAAGCAGGATAGATGATGGATGGATGGATAGATATGTTAGGTTTACTGTAGCTACAGAATCCTTTGGGTTTTTATTATTCTAGCTAAATGACAAGTGTTTTGTAATTGTTCTCTATTGGTGGGTGGGTGTTTTTCCTAAGAGCACTCGTGTGATGTGGACTCCGCCACTGCGGGAGAGCTTCGCCTATCCTTTCTTAGTCCTGCAGATGCTTCTTCTCACCTACATCTTAAGGTAAACTCCTCAGCCGCTCTCTGTTAAAATGAATGTATCAATGAGATAACTGTCCTTCTTTTATATCTCTGAACGCACCGCGTGCAGTCATCATATAAAACCTATAGCATCTGCTTTTCTGTACATTTAAATAATTAGTTGAACGGCCAAAGCTTGTTAATGACATCAGGGCAGTGCTCTTTCTTAGTCGACCTTTGTGTGGTAGATTATTGGAGGACAGCAAACCTTGCCTCTGTAGTTGGCTCTTTGTTGAGCTAAAGTACCTGTCACATAGACTAATAATCATTTCACTGCACATCAGCTACTAGACGCTCGGTGTGTAAAGTTATACACCAGTGTGGCAGAGAATGAACCCTCGCTTGTTTTTCTCAGTACATACCTGGATCTGTGTAGAACACTCGGAGTGAGATTGAATGTTGAATTTTATCAGACAGCCTACAGCATTGTATCTTATCCTCTCCAACCCACAGTCACACTGCTCTATTATCTTTTTTTTCCTGTGTCTTTTGGATCCATTTTCTCTCCAGGACGCGGAACCCGAGCAGAACGGCCACGGTTGCTCTGGGTGTCTCCAATGTGTGCTTTATGCTGCCCTGGCAGTTTGCCCAGTTTGTTCTGCTCACTCAGGTAAACACAGAGCAAGAGAAACATTGAGGCAGAATGTGGTATAAAGGAGAAGCGGCAGATGAGAATAGAGAGGACAACACTGGCAAGCAAGGTGCAGAGAGCACAGAAGCTGACAAAGAGAAAGAAATGCAAAGCAGGAAGTAAAAGAGAAGGGACAGTGATGGATCAGAAATACACCTACACGTTTCTGGACATCTTTGTTTTAACTGAAACTCTCACATGTTATGCAAATAGTCATCGAAAATCTGAAGAACACTTATGTGTTTTTGTGCAATAAACAGGCAGAAAGTTGGCGAGTGCAGCGCACAAGCTAAAGTTTGAACCTTGACATTAGAACAAACGGGTCACTGCTGCGAACATCTGTGCTCGGCAACAGTTTAGCCCACGCTGCTGGCAGCTCTCTCACAGCACTGCTGCTTCCCTTACATGTTTTTTAATATTTAACACTTATTAGTTATGTTTTATGTTTGTTAACTGGCCCCTGCGGTTGTTCCTCCAGTCTGAGGACATATACTGTAAATACGTCTGCACTTCTCACACCTAAATGAACTAAACACGCTCATGTCCTCATCATATCTCTCATAGACATTCATATTTATTTCATTGTACGGCGCAGTGCCTCTTCAACTTAATCAAGTTTCCCTTTATTTACAGCACCGCTTTGCTGTAGCTTATTAAAAGTGTCTTTGACCTTGTATTTTTGTTTCTTCTTCTTTCAGGTGGCCTCTCTTTTTGCTCTGTACATCCTCGGCTACCTCTGTGCCGCCAAAATGCAGTCCGTGCTGGTCACTCATATGGTACGCTAGATGACATCAGTCAGTTCACTTGAGTGTTTTAACTGGTCACTGATTAGGAATACAGGAAGGAAAGACTGATGCTCTGTGCACTTGTCACCCAGCGTTTCACAGTGTGTGGCTAATGTGCTGTGCACAGCATGAATATAACTCTCCCTAGCTGCTTGCCTGTCCTTAGAGGAGCTCTGCCTCAGTTCTCCTTATCTCGGCTAGAAGAATTTCACATGAGCACAGGAATGTTTTTGCATTAACATGTGGCTGCACATGTGCAAGTGCCTTTTTTGTGCATGAAAGACAGCTGTGGGCAGCGTTCGCTCTGCCAGGACATCTCTTTATGTGGGAATGTGTAAAGATGTTTGTGGTGTTCTGGCCATTTGTTCCTCTCCTCCGCATTCTTTCCTCCTAAATCCCCACAGCGTGGCAGGTGGATAGCCAGGGCGCGTGTGCGCCACAGATATGGAAGAGGAAGACATGGCTTTGCATGATTTTGATTGAATTCATTATTTATGATCCTGACTGGTTTAACGTGTTACAGACATGTGCCGTGTTAATGTGCTAGTTCTTTTTATGATAACATGTTAAAATGATATCTTTATGAAACTAAAAAACATTAGTTGCTTACATTTGACAAACGTCAAATGTAAGCAAAACTGTGAAAACACTGGTTTGAGTATCACACATCAAACCCTTTTATCTCTTCTCTGCTTCCCGTCACCTGTGTACAGATCACCCTCGGCTTTTGCTTTACCCTGATGTTTGGTAACTCCATGCTTCTCACGTCCTTCTACGCCTCCTCACTTGTGTCCATCTGGGTGAGTTGGACCTCGACCGTGTGCAAACTTGTTGATTAGACCTGGTAAATCAAGTTGGTCCAAAGTAATGAACACATTTGTATGAGTGGCTACATTGTAGGGGTGAATGGAACCACTAGGTAATTGGTAACAGTTTAATTGTTTTTATTATTATTATCATTATTATTATATGTGGATTATCTTGTTTTTAAAGTTTGTCAATTGTTTTTTTTATTTCCTTTTTTCTCAGGCAATTATAGCAATGAGGGATCGATTTACTGAAATCTTGAGACCTGGCATTATTATCTGGGTATGAACGGATTTGCTCTTCTACACCTATTTATTCTTCAGATGTAATAATTGGTAAAGTACTTTTTAGACAAAAAAAGTAGAAAGAAACATAACACCCTTTTGTGTAAAGAAGGAAAATACACACATTTTATGCACCGTATTTTTCGCCATATAAGACGCACCCAATTTTTAAGGAGGAAAATCTAGGAAAATAAGATTCTGAACCAAATACTGTAGTAAAATATTTTATATCAACTGTATAAGGTTAACAACAGTTTAAGAACAATTTT
>JAUMTR010000008.1:1953976-1975644 GCA_032270685.1 Microctenopoma stevenorrisi | reverse complement strand
TCCGGTTACGCCAGCTCAGTTTTATAATGTTATATAAACTGAACCACGTTGTCCTTCTTAAACATCTTTGTTGAATGGGCGTCAATTATAACAGTCCATTACTCCAGATATTTCAGTAATTAAAGCTAACCAACTCTTATCAAGGCAAAATAATGGAACAGGTTTTTTGCTTTTTATTCCTCTTCAGGTCATGCAGGGTTTGACTTGGGTCTGCTCCACAGTCCTGCTCAAATATGTGCTGTCCACAATCCTCGGTGCCTCTGATGATGTAAGCCCCGGTAACTGTAACTGAGAGTTACTTTACAAGGGAATCTACCTCCTCTTTACTTGAATACTGAAAATAAGACCGTTGCGAGAGGAAGTTGCAGATTATGGTTTTTACATTTTGAGCTGTCAGTGAACACGACATTGAACCATCCAAAAGAGAGCAGTGTTAGAAAGAACAAAGGATGGTTGTTACACAGCAATTACGTTCTCAAAATTAAATATGACCACACCTCTGCACATACCCGCTGAAAACATTTCCTGATGCGCAGCCTTCATCCTCCACTCTTTGTGTACATCACCCTTAAAAGGCACAGATGTGGGTTTAGATATTCCTAGAAAACCAAGAGAAAGCTGATTGTTTTTTATTTATACACAGCTTTATGACAGATATGATTAGATAACAATGTAGTTGACAGGTTTTTAAAAATAATTTATTGTCTTATGGGCTCAATGTCTTATTGTATCAAGAGACATTTATTTTGTTTATCTTTTTCAGCCTGTTCAAACTTTGAAGTGCAGAGTGAGAGTAAACTTTTTCAAATATGAAACATTGTTATATGTTGTCTTTTTTCAGGCTCACATTAGTGGACTGATCAAATCTAAGTTCACGAGCTACAAGGACTTCCACACTCTGATGTACACATGTGCTGCAGAATTCGACTTCATGGAGTCGGAGGTTTGTTTTCTCTGGGGTCAACCTAGTGGGTTCATATTTAACCTTGCCCAGGTTAAAGTAGTCCGTCCAAAGTGGCTATAACATTGTGTTCACATTTATTTATTTTTCCCTGTTGACTTGAAAATGTCACTCGAACCAGATCCGAACACCCTGGTGCTCTGTATTGAAGTGGCTGGTGCTGTGTCACAGCAGGGCTCCATGTTGAAGGAACCAGATCTGTGCTCTGTGTTTAGTTCTGCTCAGTTTGTATGTCAACACTGTCATTTTATGATGAATGAAGATTTTTTTTAATTTCACTGCGTGTGTCCCTCCTCAGACCCCTGTGCGTTACTTCAAAACGTTGCTGCTGCCCATCAACATGCTGGTGGTCGCTTTCATTGCTGGAAGGGTGAGTAAAAGCTCTAAAAAGAGCATGTCTGCTCTGAGCTTTGAATCTGATTTTGACCTAGACGTTTTTATGTTGAGTAATGATTCAGAGTTTCAGTTTTCAGTACAAATAGCACCATTTCTCTGATCTTCAACACTAACATAATTATAGAAGAACATAAACTGTGACACGGAAAAGTGTCTGAGGTTTAGAGTTTTTGAGATTTAGTTTTGTCTACTGCAGAATGAAACATGTTACCAGAGAAAACATGCCACGTCAGCAGCTGTTCTTCATAACGGGTCTTTTTGTCATGCTTTGCCCACACCGAGCAAGAAAACATGCATAACGTAAAGGAGCAGGCTGTTAGGAGGAGGAGGTCTTTTCATGAGCTGCGCTGTTTGTTGGAGACATGATTTATGTGAAGGAATATCCTTTGCATTTATTTCAGCCTTTTTGTCCTTTTCAGACTGTTCGGGACATAGTTCACTTTCTGAGGAACGGAGAGAAGACATCTGCCAAGAGTAATGATGATGAAGCTGCAGGGTGCGCGTCCTTGGAACATCTTTACTTGTTCAATCCCTCAGTTATCAACACGTTTAAGGAGAAATTATTTGGCATTACTTATCTGGGCTTATCTCCTATGTTTCTGTTCTGTGTTGCAGGTCTGAAATAGTTGCAAAGGGAGAGGTGAGAAAAATACTTTCCACATTCTCTGTGTTATTCAAGCCTCATTTTTACCACTCAGTGTGAATGTTTTACGGCTTCTTTTCATTTCTCTAAACCCGTTTTATTTGATTAGATCCCTCCTGTGTAGTTAAATCTGCTTAGTTAATGTGTCCCTAAGTGGTTTTCATTCCTTTTGTTATTACTAAGACGTGAAAGGAACCTTCCCTTCCGCTGTGAAATCTCACTTTAGTGCTTTTTGTCAGCCCTCCCCCAGCTGCTGCTTCATGTCATTTTCTCTAATATCCCCCCCTGATCAGGAGGATTTAGGATTCTACCAGCCACATTGTGCACAAGCAACAAGAGTGTCCCAGATGATTGGTTTAATGTCTCGGTGTGTTCTAATGAATAACACAGCAGAGTGTTCTCACTCCTCACTCGGACCACCGTGTTAAAAAGTGCTTGAGATCAAAGCATCATGCAGATGACCTAACGATTAACAACAACACAGTAAAAACTGTCTGCCACTAATATTAGATTATATTACTAAATTATTTTTCCAAATGTGCATAGATAACCATCAAGAAGACATTTGGTGTTTACCTGCGTCAGTAGTTTCTCTTATTTCAGGGTTTCTGTGGGGTTTTAAAAAGTAATAAAAGGTAGTAAATCACATAAGCTAAAATTAAAGCTATTAAAAGCTATTAATCGTCATATGATGAGCTTTATCATATCATAACTTTATTTAACATGGGATTAGACATTATCTTAGGCGATGTCTGTGTTGCTAACTTTGACGCAGCTTATTAATAAATGCGCGCGCTCTGACCACCTGTGTGTGTGTGTGTGTGTGTGTGCACACGTGTTACTCACAGCAGAACGCTCGCGACACAGAGATCAGAATAGTGACAGTGACTGATTTTAGACAGAAATTACATGATAAGTAACTTGAGACTGTTTAGTTCAGGAAAATAACATAATATACAACACAGTGTGTGGAGAGGTATTGAAAAAGGTCATAAAAAGTAGTGAATTCAATCTTAGCATTTTGGTATATACCCTGTAATGGCAGCTATTAACGCGCAGCCTGATTGTGTCTCTTGTTTGTACGTTTCACCCTGCAGTTTGTGTACCACAGTCTGCAGCTGGTGGCGTTTGCCGTCCTCGCCGTCCTCATCATGCGTCTGAAACTCTTCCTGACCCCCCACATGTGCATCATGGCCTCCCTGATCTGCTCCAAACAGGTCTCTGTCTCACCACACAGCTGTGTGAGAATGTACACCAACAACAAAGAATAAGTGATTGTTCCTTAGTGTGTCTTCCCTTAAGTTGTGCTGTGGGCATTTAGCTCATTGTGGCAGTACGCCATCTGTTTTGTATGAGGTTCGTTGAGCACTGATTCTGTCCTTCCCCACTGCTCTTTCTGACTGTTCGGGCAGTTGTTCGGCTGGATCGGGGAGAAGTTTAAGCACCAGGTTGTGGTGTTTGCAGTGATGGCCGCCATGGCCATAAATGGAGTGGCCAACTTGCAGGCCCAGTGGGCGATCATCGGCGAGTTCAGCAACCTGCCGCAGGAAGAGCTGCTCAACTGGATCCAGCACAATACTCGCCCCGGTGAGTGAAGTCAGCTGCTTCCATGGCAACAGTGAAAATGATAATTGCGATAGACCTACTAAGTGTGAACCACTACAGCAGTGTATTACATGCATTCTTTCTGTGATGCAGATTCTGTGTTTGCTGGGGCCATGCCCACCATGGCCAGCGTGAAGCTTTCCACAGGTCGGCCCATCGTCAACCACCCCCACTATGAAGACGCTGGTCTGAGGTAGGTGGAGCTTACAGAGTCCAGTCAAAACATTCTTGGAACCTACATTAACACTAGCTAGAAAAGCTTCAACTAAAGCAATTCTCCTTTAATGTGTTAATGAATAAAGCGTTTAAAATATGAACGTGTTTATGATCACAAAGTAATTATGAAACAAAAAACAATGAGCCTCCTTCCTCATCTGTAGTATGTGACCATTCTGTCTGTGCATCGTACCCATGTTGTGCTGTGTCACTCGCAGAGAGAGAACCAAGCAAGTCTACTCCATGTACAGCCGAATGTCTGCTGAGTCGGTGAAGAGGAAACTGATAAAGCTGGGAGTGGACTTCTTCATCCTGGAGGATTCCTGGTGCACCAGACGAACCAGGTACCCCAACACCACCAGTGGGGGGGCACACTGTTACAACTTTTCCTGTCATGTTTTAATCTTTAATCCAGATAGAATTGTGAATGCGTATTAATAGTTTATTCCATCTTTTTGTTTTCTTTTCTTCCAGGCCTGGGTGCAGCATGCCAGAGATCTGGGACACTGAGGATCCCAAAAATGTCGGTAAAATCCCCCTCTGCACCCACATGTCCAGAAACTCCCGACCCCACTTCACTACAATCTTTTCAAATGATATTTACAAAGTTCTCAAAGTCACCAAAGATCTCAGATGACATCATGCGATAGACTAATCCTGTGCCAAATGTTTAATTTCCACCACCCGATTTTTGGAATTGTTGGTCACCATATTTTGGAGACTCTACGGCCCTTGCTGATTTTTTTGTCCCGCAGTTCCTCTGTTTTTATTTCACGGTGCTCTGTTTGACTGGGCAGTGGACTGATAACACCAAAACAATCTGCTGTGAGTATTTCCACTTGCGGTGCCATCGTGGTTCCCAGTGTTTGTGACCTATAGAAACTCCCAGTTCCTGCTCTGCTCCAGCAGGTGCCAGTGAAAGCCAAAAGGTGTCCTAGATGGTCCTAGTAGTCACATAAAATCTTCATTTTACTAGATCATGTTCATACACATATCAGTAATACCTTTTACTTACTTCAAAAGTAAATTCTGTCTGTCAGGACCAATTGATGATGTCCACATACTGTGAAGCAATACCCTTTGCAAACTTGACAAAAGCTAACTTCTGGTGTTATGCAGTTTTGAGCTCTGAAAAGATTTCTCAGTAGTTCACTGTTTTTATAATTTATTTGTGTATTTTTATGCCGACTTCAAGACCTTGTCTTTAGAAGCTGTGCTTTGAGAGTTTTGGGAATCACGAGGGAAAATTGTGTTCTTGTATTGGAAGCTTTTAAAATCTCGTTAATACATATCATCATCTGTGTCTAAATGAAAATCACAAACATGCTTTGGTAAAAATGGGCAGAAAAAAGATGAACAGATTTCCCCCTAACTGTGCCCACTTTGGGTGTTTTGTAATATACCATTGTACAGTATGTAAAAGCTTCTTTACGTTTCTTCAGTATTTGTTGCCAAAGGAAATCTTGCTGTTATAGCTGCATATTTGCGGTACTGTAGCACATAAACAATGTGTTTTTTAGTAACTGAACTATCTGTGTGAGCTCTTTGACGACCAGTCCAAAGTCTTTGTAGGTATGAACAGTTAGCTTAGCTTAGCTTAGCTTAGCATGAAAGCTGGAAACGGGGAAGCGGTTGAGCCTCGGCTCGTTCCACTGGTTAGAACAACTCTCAGATCACAAATTAGCACATTATTTTTAGTTTGTTTAATTTGCACAGCAGTCTCAGCTTTGTTTTTTCATTTTTCATGATGGGAACATCTGCATAAAACAACAGAGGGATACAGAGTACAGGAAAAACTGAAGAATTATTTAGAACCATCATGTGAGATTTTTAAAATTAACACTTATGTTCCAGCCGTTGAATGCAAAGCTAAAGTCTGCACGTTTAGCTTGGCACAAAGCCTGTAAACATCTAACAAGACCTGCTACTCACAGTAGAGGGGTCTCCATGGTTACCTGTCAATCTCACAGGGTCGACACAATGACAAGTTAACGTTCCTCACCAGGAAATCCACATAACGTCTGTGTCATCCGGGTCATGTAATTCACATGTGGGTAGTTGCACTATTCATTTAAGAGACAGGCACCACTGTGCTGGAAGAGTGCTCGCTTCTTCATCTCTTATCTCTCTTGTAAGAGTGAATTTAAACTACTCTCTCACAGACATTTTACAGGGAAAGGTAATGAGTTTTCAGTTGGACCTCTAACATCAGTTTATAGCTTTTGAGCTACTTCATCATGGGTTTGGGTTTTAGAAGAACTGTGCTTTAATGTTTTCCTTGTGCAGCAACTTGGTCACCACGGGGTGGAGGGTTTCAGGGATACATCACAGTGAGATGACATTAAAACAAAACACGCATTCACAACTCGACTGTGGTGAGATTTAATGTGCTGCAGTAGGGTCTGTTACAGAGCTGTTTGTATACTACACATATGAAGACTGAGGTTTGATGATGTACAAGTGATGTTTCAAGTCAAGTGCCCGTTTTTATGGAGTGTGCCTGTTGCATTTCCACAGAACACTTTGACTTTTTATTGTATCACAGTCATAGGTGTATATCAGGTGTCTTTTTATAGTATTTCTCTATTTTGTCTGTATATTAAATAATAAAAATAATTGCTATCAGCACCATTGCTTTCTCTTGAATGTATGTTTAAATACCAATTTTTTTTTTATCTATTTACATCTACATATCAAGTGTAACAGTTTTCAGTGCCATGTGCCTGATGGGTGGTAAATACATTTGCCACACACAAATGCAGCTTCAAGCTGTTCACAAATGTTTTTCCTCTAAGAAACAAAAAAAGAGCAATTTATGAATAGATAATAGATCAATATTGTTTAAAGAAGTACTAAGTTATTACTCGGTACATAACACTTGTCAAAAGGTGTCGATACAGGCCCGGAATGAAGAAATAGAACAATCTGGGTATTTAAATGTTTTAATTGTAGCATTAAAAACATAGTGTCATGCGTAATGTGAACTGGTGTTACACAAAGTCTCACTGCTTGAAATAAATTAACACGTTTTTTATTACAAGCTTTATCTGAAAGTGCTATTATCCTGTGTCACATAAATTTTTACATTCCCTTTTTTGTCATTAGTTCATTAGTTGTGATTGTGATGCAGTTAATGCATTAAGTTGTGCTGACAAAATCCTACAGTGACTGAAGTGATTTAAGATACAATTGTGTTGCTTCTTGTTAATAATGAAGCCTAATTAGGTTAGTATGATGATGCGTTTTAAATGTCTTCACACCTAGTCCAGCCTGGACCCATACACCTCCACCTCACACAAAGTCAGGATTTTGTCTTTTTTCGGGATCACTATGTTAACGTAGCGGCCGTCGATCCCGTTGACTGGATCACACTTGATGTCAAACGTAGCACCTTCTATGACATTGTTGATCATATAACACCTGGAAAAGAAGCAGAAATCAATCAAACAAAGCCCTTATCACAACACATAATACGGCTTGTAATGTTTGTAAGACTCTGTGATCACTTTCAATGTAATTGCTCGTCAGCTGTCACCAGCTAGTTAGTCACTTTTCAGCAGTAGTAACAGAAATTTATACGGGTTCTTCAGAAATGTTTTGCTCATTGCAGCTACCTGCTGTGAGTAGGGCTTAAAATGAATTGTTTTAAAATCAATATCACAAATTAAAGGAACTGAAATTCAGAGATGCAATTTCTTACAGCTTCGAAACTTTGGACATATTGATAAATTATGTCGACACAATATTTAAACAATGGATTACATGGGGTTGTTGTTGCCATTGTTTTCAAGGGAATCTCCAATGCGGATCTCGGCTCCTTCTAGTGTGTCTGAGTTAGTTATCCTGAGAGAAAAAACTTTGTAGGTTTTGCCAAGATCCAGTCGCCACCAGGGACTGATGTTGCTGTTTGTGCGACTACAGGAGCCTTCTTCCGGGTTGGTGGCATGATTTCCGTCTATAGCATTAAATGCCATGCCATATTCATTCACTGATGACTGTACGGCTCTTCCACGCATGGCCAGGTTCTCTCCTGCAGACAAGAAAATCCTTACAAAATTTTGCCAGAATTTGTTATTAAGTGTTATTAAGCACATAAGTTATTAATCACCATTTGTAATTCGGTTCTAAACTAAGCGTCAATGTAGCTGTTTATGTAGTGGTTCACATTCTCACCAGTTGGGACACGGTACCCATAGACTTCCACCTCACAGACTGTGAGGATTCTGTGTGAACCTGGGAGAACCAAGGTCACATAACGTCCCTCCACGTGATCAGTAAATGTCAGTGTGAAAGTTTCCCCTTGAACAATTTTCTGAATTGTACCAGCTCTAACAGAAAGAGAGACACAGAAATGGCGCTTGTAGCACATTTAAGGTTTCATCCATTGCCAACAGCTTAACCCTTCACAGACCGTCATAAAGTTCACTGATAGATAAAAGCAGGCGCTGGAATAGAGGGATGGAAGGATAAACTGAGCAGGTGGAACTAAAGCAGTGTGCTTAAGGGATCTCTAACTAAAAGCAAGCTAAACTAACCAGCATTTCTTTAACTGTTACATAAAAGTTCACTGGTATTTACTTACATTGGGTTTTTTAAACCATTATCTTCCAAAGAGTTGCCTATGTGGACCTGCAGCCCATTCATCCTTTCTCCACAGCAGTCTCCTCGGTTTGTGACGGTAACAGATTTAACCACGTAGCCCTCCAGCAGGTCCACTCTCCACCAGGGGTTGGTCTCTTCATCAGTGTGCGTACATGTTCCAGCGTGGAAGTGAGAATTTCGATTTCCATCAATTGCGTTGTAGGCGGATCCAAATATGTGCTCGTAACGGTCTGACTGTGTTGCTTTTCCACGCAAGGCCACATTTTCTATGGATAAGATTTAGGTCAAGAGTTAAAATACATATATTATACATCAAAATCAAACTTAGTTTACACTGTTTAATTTGTTTGCAGATTTGCTGATTTTGTTTTTGGTGTTTTATATTGTTCTTTATTTTCTTTACTTTGCTTTCTATACACTTATATAGTGCTTTTACTCTACATAAATTGTATGTATATTGTTAAACAAACAATACAATCTGCTCTTAGTCACTACACAATTTGCCTTATTGAAACTCTCTGCAAGTCTTAAAGTCGTTGACTCACTGAATCAGCTGTTTATTACTGTGGACAACTATGAAGAGAATGAATTTTAACATACGAGATGGAAAATCTGCCCTTCCACTTTTGCATTCTAACACTCACACAAACAAACATAGGATTTGGATATAAAGATGATGTTGCGAGACACAGAATACATCTACCTCTTTCACTCTAAAAGTACACACTAAACTTTAAAAGGAATAATGAAAAGTCGTGTTTTTAAGAAATCTACATTAATGCAGTTTTACACTTACGATAATTGGAGGCCCAGCAGTTCCCCTGCAGGAGCAGCAGGAGGACAACGGTGAGTTTCATCATTCTGGTTAGTCCCTGTTTAAGAAATGTTTATGTTTTGTCCCGTATATGACATTCTCAAAATGAATCAGATATTTCTTTTCTAACTTAATTGTAGAGGAATTACTGTATACAGCAATGACAAACCGATCAAAACTAAACACATCTGAAAACTTCAGCACCACAAATTCAGTGCAGTCAAATCAAAATATCAGTCATTATTTGCTTCCTTAAGGTGTATATCTACATGCATTATGAAATCATTTGTAATCTACTAGTCCTGTGCAATAAAAAGCAGATTCAAAGATCAGGATACAGAGATGCACATATTCAATAGAGTAAAAGTAAAGTGTTACCCAGAGACCCAGACAGATCAGGTACTTTCAAGTCCTTTCTGTGTCTCTTATATGTCCCTCTTCTCCTCAACATCTGCTAAACCAATCAAATCCAAACACATACCATTCGCTTCCTTATTCATGTGATTAACAACTGTTACACAATGTATGAATAATACTATATATATATATCTATATCTATATAGATATAGATATATAGTATAATAGCAGAATAGAAAAATAGTTTTAAAAAATGGTTAATACAGGCTTCTTGAATTTAAATTATTGCTAATAATTGGCAAATGGCACAGTTATCACACAAATTAAAGTGCACTTTGTGCTGGATTAATTATATTGGATTACATATGTTTGCACAATATGAACACTTCCTAAAAGTCTAGTTTCATCATGTCAGCAGTAAGTGAACATTTGGAAATATCTGGGTCTTTAACACAACATCTCCTGAAAAAACACATTTACACAGACATATCCAACAAATCTGTTCTATACAGTCCTGTCCAAAACATCTTAAGCCACCATTATTTTCAGGAGTGTTATTATGATTATATATTTTTATTTAGGTGTTTTTTATTTTTTTATTAGAACATATCTAGGAAAAATAGACGATAAAATAAAACCTGTCGATGATCAGATGATCTCAGAGTTTCTTCTTTGAGAGACAGAAAGAAATCCAGTAAGGACCTAACTCCACTCGATTGATCAACTATCATTGGTCAGCAGAGTAGACTTTTGTCAGTGCGTTGATGTGTTTATTTCTTAGTACATTAGAACAACTAGAACTCTGCCTGCCATCTGCTATATATCAGACTTTCTTCAAACCAGTTCATTACAGCACTCTAGAAACTAATGGTGGCCTAAAACCTTTGAACAGTACTGTATTTTACACAATTCTCAATATATTCTTATAAATATTATGGTATTTAATAGACTGTGTAGTTAGAATGATTATTAGTGCATCCATTTGATAGTTGCAACTTACACAAAAACACACAAGAAAGTGAATGTTGCAATAATACTGCAGTATGCAGTGGAATTTGTAGTACTATTACAACATCTTAGATGTTTTCTACCTTTAAAATAGATACATCTAACACAGTCAGATCAAACTGCTGGTGGCACAAGAGATATTGTAGTTTTTTTACACTCTGCAGAATATTTTCGCTAAAGATGTTTTTGTCAAATATGAGATGTTTATCATTATCATCATCATCATCATCACCTTCATTTATAAAGCACTTTATTACATAAAATATAAATAAAAGCCAAATGAAACAAGTAAAGTAAAGGGATTCATTAAATAACTAACAAGAGAAACTAAGTCTCGCTGAGATTAAAAGCCAAAGAATAAAATGAGTTTTAAGACGTGCTTAAAAGTGGACCGTGAAGGGGCCTCTCTAACGAGCAGGGGCAAATCATTTCATTATTTAGGAGCCACAATAGAAAAGGCCCGGTCCCCTCTGAGCTTCATCCTGGATCTCGGTACCTCCAGGAGCAGCTGGTCAGCTGACCTAAGAGACCGACAGGGTGTGTAGGGATGAAGAAGCTCAGAGAGGTAAGACGGGGCAAGATTGTGAAAACATTTAAAAACAAACATGAGAATTTTAAAATGAACTCTAAAAGACACATGTTGTTTTTGGTCAGCAACAGTTCTGTAGGTGTAGTTCTGGGTTCTTTTATGACCTCTTCTTTACTTTAGGTCACTGCATGTGTTGCTTTTTGAGATCTTTTAAGTGATAACTTTATAGGGATCAGGACCGGCCCTGCTCTCTGGTTCTTCTCATCATCACAGCACAGTGCTCCATGAGTTTGTGGACGCGTGTGACCAGGCCTCACTGGAGCTGAAGCCTGTGGAGCAGTACGGATACCTGTGTACTTACTCCGACACAATGCTTAGGTTTGAGGAGATGTCAGCAGCAGCAGAAACTCCTGAGGATGCTCAGCAGCTTTGGAGTCAACAAAAACAGCCTCAGGACATTCTACTACTATTTGATTGAAAGCATCACAACTCTCTCCTGCTGGTTTCAGCCCGGCTGCAGAGCACAGTCAAGGTGTGCTCTAAAATAAATGGATTCCCAGTCAGAACTCTGTCCATGTTCTGTGAGCAGCAAACACTTAGAACAGCATGCAGAACCCTACAGGACTCCTTGCGTTCCCTGTTCCCAGCCTTTGAAGCAAATTTCTAACTTTGACTCCAAACTACTCAACATGAGCTGTCCCTCTGATGAACACATCCTGCACCACCCTCACACACTTCTCTGCCACTCCTGACTTCCTCATACAGTAACACAGTTCCTCTCTAGGAACCTTATGATCTTTGACATGTAACAACATCTTTTTTATTAGGAAAGCGGCAAATCCCTTTTCACTGTATATAGAATATTTTACAAAACCCAACAAAGCTGTCTGTTACATGATTTTCATCAGTGTGAATAGTATCACTGGGGCACCATGAAGAACAAGAAGAAAAGGAATCACATAAAATAATAATAAAAAACAAAAGATCTCTATATTTTTTACATCATGGGTACTGTGTTTTATCTGCATCTAACTGTAGTGTTAATGTTAGTTCACTCTGAACTCACTCCTGTCCCTTTGCAACGGACAAAACTGCAAATTGACACACTGAGGTTTCATCACAGCGTTGCCTCATTTCATTAGAAATACATGAATCATATGGAGGTCAAACCATAATCACACCATCGTCTGTGCATTTCAACAACAAACAACAGTTAGTGAATACTCTTTTATTTAATCTGCATGTCACAGCATGTGAGGATTTACCACACAAAGAACAGGAGCTTAATGCTGCTAGAAACATTAGAAACTCTCTAACTTTAGACACTCCTGCTGCGGCCGTCTGTCTCTTTTCCAGGTGAAGAGTAGTTCATCTCGAACATTTCTTTACCATCAACCTTCGCTATAACTGGTGTGCTCGCTGGAATCCAAAGTGTAGCTCCAGACCAAGAAGTTCAACCTGAAACTCACTACAAAGTTGGTGTTTTGTTTACAGTCAATCCTTTGAGAATTTTCTTGTCAGGGAGAAAGTTAATTAAGAATCTAAATACTGAACCATTTCACAGAAGAACCACACAGGAAAAGGTTAAAGACTGTGGACCTCACCAACCAGACAATTTGTCTGAGATAATAAACTGCTTTATATTCTGTTGTGTGTTAGAGCCTGTCTTATGATGAAAGTGAACACTCAGAAAATTCTTCTATTTTCATGGGGCTGGTGGTTGGAAATCTTGATGCAGTAGTACCTGCAGACTGTTACTGTCTGGGACAATGCAGAATGAGCTGCTTACTGTTCTTTTCCTTTTTTTCCTTAACCTGATTGACTGCATGTTCTCAGTTTACTATACACATCTTTACTTATGTACTTATAAGTAGTAAAGAACTGAAAACAGACTGTGTATTTTAATGTTAATTTCATCTCTTAAAGCAGTGTGACGCATGATAACGGGCTTTGTTTTATACTAGTGGTAATATGTGACCACCTAACCCCCTAACCCTAACGCCTATGTGGTTAGAGTGCATGTAAAATCTGACTTGCAAAGTTTTGCCCCCCCAAAATAAATAATAATTCACCAGGCACCACTGATTTGGACATAATATAACATACAGGGGTTTTACGTTGTAGGCGACCAAGCTGAGTTTTAACTTTTATGTAGAACAAAGAAAAAAGTATATAATAGAAATATAAACACATTTTAAAAGATGAATTAACTTGGATCAAAAACAGTTTGTGGAATGAATACAGGTTAAGTTAAAATGCTAAAGATTTTTTTATTTAATCAATCAAGAGATTTACAAAGACATGCTAAAAGAAATGAGCTTCTATTGATTTTCCCTTTTTTCATTACTGGATATGTATTAATTGTTGATTGGCTCCTTACTAGTGAACATTATTGTAACGTAAAACGTCATTGTTAAGAAATGACATATTACAAATGTAAAACTTGAGCCTCCTGAGACTTAATCCAATGTGGCGCCGTACACCTCCAACTCACACAGGGTCAGGTACTCCTTTCTTCCAGGAATAACAATGTTAACATAACGGCCGTCCATCCTGTTACACTGGAAGTTTTGTGTGAAACCAGCAGGGATGCTCGAGATTACTGCACACCTGTCAGAAGAAAAAATGTATTTGTATAATAAAAAAGTCCAAACAAACTCTACAATGAGCAGCTTTTTTTCTAGTATTTAAAGTAAGTTAGTGTTCTACCTGGGGTTGCTGTTGCCATTGTTATTAAGAGAATCTCCAATACGGATCTCGGCTCCATTGAGTCGTTGTGAGTAAGTATCTCTGTTGGTTATGTTGATAGAAAACACTTTATGGGTTTTGCCCAGGTCCAGACGCCACCAGGGATTGTATTCAATGTTTGTGGCAGTACAAGAAGCCTGGTTCCAGTTGCTGGCACGATTCCCATCAATGGCATTATATGCAATGGCTGGAGGATACAGCGACGACTGTGTTGCTTTACCTTGAAGTGCCAGGTTCTCTCCTGCAGGATAGATGCAGTTACAGACATGAGCGCAAAGTGTTTCCACCTTGTGTATGTTTTGACCCTCAACTTAATGCACTTTTGACCCTGGATAAGAAAACTGCAGCAGAAGATTTCTGGATGTCTGTATTGCAAAAACTAAAGCACAAACATCAAGATATACAAATATAATATCCAGCAGGGTCTTGCAACATTGCATAAATGACATTTATAGATATAATAGATACTATTTTACAAAGAGAGATCTGTGATTAGTTATTCATGAGATGAACAGGCCTGTTTTTGTTATAAAAGTTGTAATAAAAGTTGATCAAATTCGGTTGTTCAAACTCACTTGGTGAGTTTGGAGAAATTGACAAGAAAAATCACCAATCAATCTACATCTTGTAATGTAGCTTCTGTCAGTTTCATTTCTCACCAGTTGGGGCCCGGTATCCATAGACTTCAACTTCACAGAGTGTGAGGTACTGTTTTACGCTAGGTAAAACCACAGTCACGTAACGTCCCTTCACCAGTCTGTTAAAAGTCAATGTAAATGTCCTGCCTCCTGGGATTTTAGGAATTACACCAACACTAGGAGAGAAAGACAGATTTATATATATATATATATATATATATATATATATATGAATATTTACTTAAGTCACCAAGCAACATTCATACAAAGACAAAAAGCTGTTGGAAAATCCAACATGAGAAAAAAAGCCCAGAGGTAATGCTTTTTGCCAAAGCATCCAGAGAAATAATTGTTGTCTAAGCTGACAAAGATATGATGGACCCTGTTCTCTGGCCTACACCGGTGGAGTTCTCACTCAACTGTTTTGCCACTGAGAGAGGTTATTTCCAGAAATGTGTGAGAGAACAGAATGAACTACTGCTGCAACTGCTACTGTCTGTTTAGTCAGATACAATGAATGTTTAATGACTTGCTTGCATGTCTTGCATACACATGCTGGGGGTAATTCTTCACCAGTTACTGTACGTCAGGGGTGACAAACTCCGGTCCCCGAGGGCCACAGTCCTGCAGGTTTTCCAGCCTTCAAGTTGCTAATTACCTGGTACAGATGTGCTCAGTCAATCAGCAGCTGTAAGTGTAAGGTTAGATGGAAAACAGGCAGGACTGTGGCCCTCGAGTTTGACACCTCTGAGCTCGATTTTATATTATTTTATTATCCTCTCTCGCTTCACTTTAGTACTGTACTAGGTATATAATAAGATTTAGATAAGATTTACAAACTTACACTGGGTTTTTGGAACCATTGTCTTGTAAAGAGTCACCAATGTGAACCTCTGCCCCGTTGATCCTTTCTGCACAGCAGTCTCCTCTGTTGGTGACGGTAACAGATGTTACTATGTAGGACTCCAACAGGTCCACTCTCCACCAGGGGTTGGTCTGTTCAATAGTGTGGGTACATGACCCAGCATGGAAGTCAGAATTTCCATTTCCATCAATTGCATTGTAGGCAGCTCCAAGTGGGTGCCCAGTGTATGACTGTGTTGCTTTTCCACGCAAGGCCACATTTTCTATATATAAGATACAAGAAATCTGTTTAGCTGAACTTTTTAAAGAATGTGTTGGGTGCATCATAACCTTTCACAGTAAAAATCCTACAAAACATTTTGGAGACAACTGTGCAGACTGTGTGACAGTGTTTTGCTTTGTTGTGAAAGGTTGATCACAGATAATCGTACTTAATATTTACTTTGTGATCTTCACGTTTCTGTACTGTAAACAGTGTTTAGAATCTAAAGCTGAAAACCAAAGCATGTTGTTTCTGGAAGCAAATTTATTCAAATTCAAATTGTTATCACTCCACCATATTTTAATTGTTAACACATACAGTAGAGAACTGGTCAGGAGCAGCTGTAATAGAGAGATAAAAAAATAAAGATGTTCGTACCATAGGTGTAGGCCTCGTCCAGAAGAAGCAGCAAGAGCAGAACCAAAGTGTGCTTCATGTTTCTGCTTGGTTCAAACAAACGTGTTGTTAACAGCATTTATACTGAAGGAATCTACTGAAAAAGATCCTTTATTCACAAGAATGTAATTATACATGTCACACCCGTGTATGAAAAACATTGAAGTACCTCCTACCTTGATGTTCAGAGGAACAAGCAGAGCTTCTGTTTCTGCTGTGTCTTGATTTGTGTTAGCAGGGGATATTTATGTGCAGGTCTTATTAAAGCATCTGCTGCTGTTTGGGCAACTCCCCCCATTAGATAATGTGTGTCCAAATTTAAAATACAATTGGTTAATCCCTCTCATGCCGACTCACATATGCACAGCGGTGCCATAAAGGTATTCTTAAAAATTATATACTGATACTAGCAAAGTGTGTAAACAGAGAAGAGAGAACAAGAGCTGAGCAAATAGGTACTTATTACCTGTGAGGCTGTAGACTATAGCCTATATTAACAAATTCGTATGGTGCATCTCGCTCTAACGTAGTTATACATAGATATGAACTTAACAAACACATTATAAGGAGGCTTAGAATGAACTTGCAAACAGCTGATGCAACTAACCATTGATGTTGTGGTACAGCAAATTAGCTCAGTTCAGTTCAGCTCAAAAAACCTGTGATGAACAAACACAGAAACAAACACAAAGAATAAAAAAATAAACAATTATCAGTATATACATAAGATGTAGCAAAATAAGTAGTGAAATTTCCATCACTGGTTATGCATAACTGAAAATTGTTTTCTAAAATGTACAGTGTATTTATGTGTGCATCAAACATATAATGCCTTTTTTTTTAATGAAAGTACATTTGTTCTTACCCATTTTAAAGATTCACATCCTTAGGAAGAGCCAGTGGGCTTGGGAAAGTCACACACAGGACAGGGAAGGTGGGAAGTACGGAGCAGCATCAGGAGAGGTAAACCAGGCAAATGTAAAATTATTATTATAAATATTATTTTTATGGCACATATGCCACCTTGTGGACCAATAAAATCTACTGTTTTATGGTCCACATCCTTCATTAAATTATGTGTGTCAACAGAATTACACAAATATTTAATCTTTCATAGATGGACTCACATCTGCACAGGGTGGGCATAAAAGTTTTAGGAATCTAACACGGATGTTGAAAAGGAGACAGTTAAATGTGTAAACACTGACGAGGACAAAGACTAAGCACAAACACTATAACAATAAAAACGGAAAAGTCTCCTTCTTTTTGGCTTCGGCCACAGCGAGTCATCTGTCTCCACCTCCCTAGAATTCTGCTCTGTTACACCATCTGTCTGCCTGTCCTCCTTCTGTACATCCATACATCAGAAAATCATAAAAACCACACATCATAGCAGGTCTCATTACCATCCATCCATCCATCCATCCAACCTCCTCCAGCTTCTCTGTGGGGACCCTAAGCCGTTCCCAAGCCAGAGATGTAATTCTTCAAGCGTGTCCTGGGTCTGCCCTGGGGCCTTCTTCCAGTAGGGCATGCCCGGAACACCAGGGAGGCGTCCGGGTTAGGAGATGCTCAGCTGACTCTTCTCCACGTTTTAAGGCTCAAGGTAAGCTTTCCTTTCACTTCAACCATATACAGAAGTACACAGTGAAGCGAAACAACGTTCCTCCAGGGCCATTCAACATACATTCACAACATGAGACAACATAAGGTGCGTGTACAATGTGAAAGAACCAGAGCAGCATGTGACAGTGCAACCAAAACATAACATAACAAAACATAACATGACATAATAGTCTGAGGATTGCTTGTGTTAATTGGATGTTTGAGAACCCTTTTTCAAACGGCAGGAGTGTGAAGTGTGTGTGAGAGGGGTGTCACAAAGCCACAATGTTGGTGGCTTTTCGGATGCAGTGTGTGGTGGAGACGTCTTAAATAGAGCGAGGAGAGATCCAGATGATCTTCTCTGCTTTTCTCACTCTCCGCTGTAGAGACTTGCAGTCCGATATGGCATAATTTCTAAACAAGACAGTGATGCAGCAGCTCAGGATGCTCTCAATAGTCCCCCTATAGAAGGTGGTCTGGATCTGTGGTGGAAATTGGGCCTTCCTCAGTTTTCTCAGAAAGAAGAGACGCTGTTGGGCTTTCTTGCGTAGGGGCTCGGCGTGGAGGGACCAGGTGAGGTCCTGCTCCACAGGGAAGCCGTTGACGCTCAGTAGGGGATGGTCGCTTTGCATATGGTCTGCATATCTCCTTTGTCTTGTCAACATTCAGAGACTGGTTGTTGTCTTTACACCAGTCCGTTAGACTCTGCACTTCCTCTCTGTACACTGACTTGTAATTCTTGCTGATGAGTCCACGGTGGTGTCATCAGCAAACTTGATTATGTGATACACAATCGTGAGAGTAGTAGTTTGAACAGCAGGGGACTGAGCACACATCCTTGTGGGGCCCCAGTACTCAGTGTAGTGATATTGGAGGTGCAGTTCCTGAACCGTACTGACTGAGGCCTTCCAGACAGAGTCCAGCATCCAAATGCAGAGAGAGGTGTTCAGACCCAACAGGCTTAGCTTCCCAATCACTTGTTGGGTGATGATAGCGTTGAATGCTGAGCTGATGTATGTCTATGTACAGCAAACAAGTCCCGCAGCTTTATGTGGGTTTACCCTGCACAGAGTTTTCCTTACATCAGCTGTAGTGAGACACCGCACCTGTTCGTTCAGAGGAGGTATAGACTTCCTCGCCATCTCATCGTTCTGCCTGTCGACAGATAGAAGTTGTTCAGCGCTTCTGCAAGGGAGCTTTCCCCATCACAGGCAGGTGATGTTGTCCTGTAGTGGGTGATGGCTTGTAGGCCCTGCCACATACGCAGTGTGTCACTACTGTCCCTGAAGTGCGCTTCGCTTCTCCGATGGCCCGAGAAAGTTTGTCCCTTACTCTTTTCCCGCTCCAGAGGAACAGTCTCTCCTGGATGACCGAACTTCATGCCCTGTCTCTAACAGAGAGTCCAGCCACCCTACAGAGGAAACTCATTTTGGCCTTCTATGGCCAATGCTTGTATGCGCAATCGTGCTTTTTTGGTCACTACCTAGAGCTCGTGGACATAGGTGAGGGTAGGAACGTAGATCGACTGGTAAATCTAAAGTCTCACCTTTTGGCTCAGCCCTCTCTTCACCACAAGTGAAGAGCCCACATTACTGCAGATCCTGGACGTCCTAGTGCCACGTGCACTTTTGTACGCCTTTATGCTTGAACATGGTGTTCAAGCAACTGAACGCCACTTGGGTTCAGATCAAGGAGGCCGTTCCTCCCAATCACGCCCCCCCTACATCAGCGTTAGAGAATGCCAGAGTTCCCGTCCTTGGCCACCACCCATAGCCAATACGCACTTGACCCACACACAAATATTTTCACAAAAAATTATGTCTGATGTCAGATAATTGACTGTTCTTTACTCTCTCTGGACGTACTGCACAGCTCTTACTATGTTTCTAGCACTGATCCTTCTCACTCCCCTCTTGACCTGAGCAGCATTCCTTTTTACTAGAGATGTGACATTTGACACCGAGGCTCCGAAGGCTGTTTTACTCTATTGAAGCAAACTGGTTCGAAATAGTGTGTGTGCCGAGGCTCCATTCGTCTCAATGAAACACCAGAAGTGAGGTGACTGATTTAAATCTTTGGCGCCGTTTCATACATTATAACGAGACGCTTAATGCTTCGCAGCGCTGCTAGAGAACCACAAGTGCAGTCACTTAATATACATATTCATTTTATTCTACACTGTGAGACAATGATGTCCTTCAGAATAATTCCCACAGAAGTTATATGATCCAAATCTAGCGATGTTTTTATGATCACTACCACCATAATTGTTTTCAGCTGAATTACAGTAAGAATGTGTCACAAACCTTGAACACTGATGTTGAAATAAGTTCATCTAACTTTACATAACAAACATTTTATATCAATCTAAACAGTCCTGTGTCCTGAAATTTACGTTAATGTATGAAATTGCCATCTCGATTACAATTTGACACAGGATGTATTTCTGACCTGATTAAGTTTTCTGGTAACGTAATGATCATTATGTTCACTGTGAAGTAAATGACAAGTCGTAAATATGTTGATGCTGAACTTATCAATATAATGTTTACAGGTAACGTGTGATGTGGACCAATGTGCATTGTTTTATAAGAATGTAATTTTCTTGTCAAAATGGTCAATTGAATTGGCACTGTAATCAAGTCTAAGCCTGATAGAAAAACAATTCATCTGTAAATTCAACTGCTTGAGGTGGGACGCAAACCTGGAATCTTCTTACCTACTGAACTGATTTTCAATACAATCAGGAAGAAGCCTCAAAAGCTTCATAAGGCTTTATTTGCCCATCTCTAATTATATGACTTTTGGGGCAACTTCTGAAATTGTTTGATCAGTCTGTGCTTGTAGGATGTATTCTAGGTGGAGACATAACAGAGTACCAGGGAGTGGTGGACAACTTTGTGGATTGTGAGCTCACCCTCTCATATAAATATTTGGGTATGTACTTGAACAATAAACTTGACTGGTCTACACACACGTCTGCTGTGTATAAAAAGGCCCAGAGCCGGCTGTAAAACAGGGATTTGACACACTATATCAACCAGTGGAACAACCATGGTTTGAGGACCGAGAGACACATGACCCCAATGCAGCTCTTTGTTAGGGGCTGTCTCTAACAGCAGGGCAGAGATTCCACTGCTATGCGGGACCCAGTCTTAAGCGTCAGACTGGGATGCAGAAGGTCACAGGTTTGAAACCCACCTGGCTACTAATCCATCCCCTACCAGGCGTGTCCTTGAGTCAGACACTCAGTGCTAGCTCCCTGTAAGTCGCTTTGGATAAAAGCGTCTGCCAAGCAAAGTAAAGTAAAGACATCTTTGGGGTTGCTGATACTAGTGTTGCTCCTGCTTCTGCTCCAGTTGCTCCTGCCACTACTTCTGCCACTGCAATTTCTGACCATGCTGGTGCTTCTTCATCTCCTGAAGACTCAGCATAACTTGGACAGTGCCATAATCGGGCAGGTTAAAGATCAGTTTGACCCTCTCAGTGATCCCAGAGGAGAACCTGGAATTTCAATTCTTTGTGACCTTGTAGTGTTTTTGGAGTCTTTTTGGACATCTGACTGATTACATTGAACGTGATGAACAAGGGAGGTAGTCTTCAAATAAATGTGTTAAAATTGCAGATGCTGCAGTTTCATAAATTTGTAGGCTGTTTTGTGCCTTTTAAATACATTAAAATTACTAATTATAGGATAACCTGAATTTTTTCGGTGATGTGAAAATCAAGTGATAAGTAAGGACATATGTACTTTGAGATTATGCATGGGAAGATTCATTTGATATAGGAAAACCACTGTCAGTCATTAAAGGCTTAATAGATTTAATATAGTTCTGAGAATTATATCAGCCTGTTAGCTCAATAAGTTAAGCATCAGACTGGGAGGCAGAGACAAGTCACAATGTTAACAACATGTAATGATATAATGATGAGAGAGAGAAAGATAGAGAGAGAGAGAGGGAGTGTGAAGAAGGAGAAGGAGCTCAGAGTGCCAGGAAAGTCCCCCAGCAGACTAAACCTATAG